>OX421492.1:11555804-12155804 GCA_949126835.1 Anisus vortex | reverse complement strand
AAGTACATAAAGCAATAAGTAATGTCAGATACATTTTCCCTACTTATCTGAATGAATAGGGAAATCATCTCAATAGATTGTTTTATTATGCAACTACTATCTGCAGTTTGGTCGCGTGATCTGGCACGTCTGTAAGACTTGATAGAAGAAAGCTTAAACTTTTTGCCCTTTCGTTAGTGGACCCTCACTCTCTCTCACTCTCTCTCTCTCTCTCTGTGGTTAAAGCAATCTTCATAAATACTTTCTGTCGATGACCCTGCGCACAATCAATAGAGTCGTCTGGGATGAAGCGAGGCTCAATGTTCCTTCCTTTGTTGATCAGAACTATCATTTCTTATGGTCAACTCTGACAACATTAATTACATTACCCCTGGACTCGATGGTACGAAACCTTTTACCGATTCTGGGGGAAGGTTTTGGGTGAATGGGGAAAAAAATAACAACTTTCACGACACTGCAAACGTAAGCAATTAAAAACAAACAAACACGCGCTGAAATAGTTTATATAGTTATATGTAAGTAAAGTAGGCCTACCCTTCGGACCAAATTGATAATAGGACCGGCGAAGCAGCTTTCACCAGCTTCTGTGGCCACGGCACACTAGGGGATTGTGTGGCCAGCCGGCTTTATTTTACACCAACTAATACCAGATGCCCACCAGAGCTGGGTAGACTTAGGGACACCTTGCAGTCCCGGGAACAAGTCCTAGCCTTAACCAGGAACGCTCTGCCTATTGACCACCATGGCCCTTTCTTTAGTTATAGATACTTCTTTAATTATTTCATCTTTTCTGTTATTGTGGAGCAGCATGAGGTCACAATATAAAGGTATTCTGTTAATTCTGTGAAGAGTAGCCGTCTCTTTTGGTGCTAGAATCATTGGGTTCGTAAAATACCAGTGCCTGTCCTATGGTTGGTGGCGCCCAACGCAAGTTGAACTTTATTGTTAATATAAAAAATGTTCACGAAAAAAAGACAACATTTTTTATAGACATAGACCTAGATCTAGTTTAATAACTGGGTTGCCTTTTAACTTTGCGCGAGGGATGTGGATTGCATCAGCTCGAGATACAAGTAATTTCAACCGACACTGCTTGTGTTACTATTATCGATGGGGTACATTGAACTGTATAGGGAACTATGTAGTGAGAACCACTACTTTAAAGAGCTCCGTGTGGATGGGGAGAAAACTAATTTCCTTCAGTATAACCCATGCCTTATGTCCCTTTGAATTCTAAAAAAAGAACGGGGTCAGCGATGATCGTCCAATGATATGGGAGAACTGCCAGAGATATCGTCTGCTTATTGAAGATAGAGACAATTTCTCTCTATAAAATTAATTTAGATGAATTTATTGTTATTTTCTTTGACGGAAACTTGGGAAACTCAACACAATGAAACCGAAACAAGAGATGCCAGTATCTCGCAATCTTCTGTCTAGGATTACTACATTTGGGAGCAGTCATCGAAAATATTGAGAAGGGATTAGGAGGGGAGGGGTCGCAATAGGGTAATGCAGATGATTGAACTGAAGCCACATAACAGAAAGAGGTTGGAGCGGTGGTTGGGGTGAGGTGGGAGTAGTTTGCGCAACATAAAGTCCCAAGGACAGGTCAGAGTGATGGAATCGGACGCTTTGCCCGATCTGTAATTGAAGTCATAATTTTTCTCTGCGCCATTGTTAATACTTTATGTATAGTATTAAATGACAGTCAGTGACAAGATGTTTATGATATACAAAAGTACTAATTTTTTAATCTTGTTCTTTAATTAAATTTTACTCAAAATATTTCCATTACAATTTTGAGAGCGATTGTTGTATATTCTTATTCAAATAAAATATTGAAGCTCTTAGCTTATGTATTAAGGTTATCAGATTAGAGATTATATCCGTGTTCTTAGTTGTATGTTAAATGCGCTCTGAGCTTACATTATGTTGGTTGGCAGCGCGATAGGCAACAAATATTATCATTATCATTTTGCCTTTGTTCTGTCTGCATTGAAAACTAAGTATTTCCAAGATATATTTTATATGTGCGAGTATGCCATTTGCGTCAATTAACTCTCAGAAACGACCTCAGAAAGGGGGTGCATTGGAAGAAGCATGCCACCCCTCCCTACTCTAGATAAGTTTTTTTTTTACTATAAAGCAAACTAAAATGACACTAAAAGTTCCCTAGTATGCTAGGCTTAATATAGATAAATTACAACCCTAATAATCTGTTTGTTATGGACGGGAGTGTTACGTAAATGTGAATCAACAAGAAACTAGACACAGTTGAAGAAAGGAAGATAAATTATATAAAGTAAAGGATATGAAAGCTCAAGGAAATCAAAGCGAAGTCAAGCCACTGAAAGAAATTTATTAGTCTCCAATTGACATGCAGGTCGAGTTCTTTGAAGACATCCTCGGGAATTTCCAATAGAAATAGCAAACTGAACAAAGAACCACAACTCATGTCTCTTTGCAGTCAGGCTTATCACGGGCAATAGGATACAAACGACATTTCGATTAAAACTCAAAGGTTCTCAAAAAGTCCCATGTATGTGGGATCATTGAGGAGAAACGTAATGTTTTATTTATGTATTAGTGAGTTGAATGTGAAATGAACTTCCTTGGTTTTTCTTGAAATATGTGTCGAATCTATTTAGATAAGTTATTTTTTTAATTGGATACACATCCAAATATACGAATTGAACTGTTCATGTAAGGACACTGTGAACATGTGTGTTGATTTGGTGTTGTTGATGTATTATTTTCTGCGACCTAACTGCGCGTCGCTATGAAAATATTGATTTAAGAAATGGTCATATTTCATGTGTGCATGTTTCACTGTTGCCCTGTAAGTTGCCGAGGAAAATATTTACCTTTGTCTTTTGTTTTCGTGATACTGTACTCTTACTAGAGCTGTTTTTTTTAAATATATAATTGTATATAAGATTAGCAGTCTACGAATAGGTACACTGCGTTGTTGGTTGTTTTGTAGTTGTCCTTCATGTAACCACTTGTATACAATATACAGTTTGTATACAGTATACAATAGTATAAAGATGTATGAACATTAGCTGTCTCCCATTTATACACTAGTATAAGGATGACTTTACAAAAGTTCTCTCCCTGTATACAGTAGGAAGAAGACGATTGAACAAAGGTTATCTCCCTTAAGAAAATCTGTATGCTCCAATTATCGCCCTGCAAACTGATAATTATTTTGTATACAAAAATAGAGTTAACTTCCTTGAATGCCGTAGTATTATAAAGTATACACGAGTTGTCACCCAGGTTGACTTGACACAATCAGTTGTCTTTCCCTGCAACCCATTACTTATTCTACATCGATAGCAAGTACATAAAATATATCAATATTTACACACGTTATCACTTTATGAAAGCACCGGAATATCACATGATCTCATTTTCTCTCTCTCTCTCTCTTTATTTCTGTCTCTCTCTCTCTCTAAAGTCCCTCATACCATAACCTACCGCGTCAGACATTCTCCCCAGGGGCGAATCGTCTAGTCGGGAATCACAACTACTGCAAATGACCATCATGTAATGGAACCCTTCAACACCATTGGGTGCTGGCACACACCTCTCCCTCCGAGCGTGGCCCACCATTAGATGGAGAGGGGGGCTAGTGGCATCATTCTGTGCCCCGCGGGAGGGGGGCACAGAAACCTTAGAGTTTGGTCATTTGTGACTTGTGATTTTTGTTTTCGTATTAAGACTATACTCAGTGTAGTGATACTTGGTTTCTTTTTTCGCCTCTCACTTTCTTTTCCATTCTCAGGCTCTCTCTCTTTCTCTCTCTCTCTCTCTCTCTCTCTCTCTCTCTCTCTCTCTTTCTCTCTCTCTTTCTGTCTCTCTCTCTTTCTCTCTCTCTCTCTCTGTTCCTCCGTATTTCTCTTTCTTTCTTACTTGTGTAATATATTTATCAATCTCTTTCAGTTTATTTTCATCTTTCTGTTTTCCCCGTTGTCTTTCTTTCTTTCTCGTTTTATCTTTCTTTCTTTCTCTGGTTCTATTTCTCCCTCCTTCTTTCCCTCCCTGTCTCTTAAATAAATATTATTTACTTTCTTTCTTTCTTTCGCTGCCGTTAGTTCCCTCTCATCCTCTTTCTCTCTTTGTTCCGCTCATACTCAACCCTTTACAGTCTCTCTTTCTCTTTGTATCATTTCCCTCCCTCTCTTTCTCTTTGTATCATTTCCCTCCCCCTCTCTCTCTTTCTCTTTGTATCATTTCCCTCCCTCTCTCTCTCTCTCTCTCTCTTTGTGTCTCTCTCTATCTATAGTTTTCCCTTGGTGAGTGAGAGAATGATGAGATGAGAGTGACCGGAGTGACCTTCTGAAATCACGACAAACTAATTTCCCCGTTCATCTCACAGCCATAATCACAGATAAGGGAAAGTACGAAAACATGGCTGACGAAATTACTGTTTAAAATATGTATGAGCCAACCAGGAAATACACGTAATTTTATGCGAAACTATATCGTTACAATGTCATAGTAAAACAAAAGTTAATGTCACATAGGCCTAAGGAGGTATACATTTTAAAACAACTTTACTTTCATTTTGTTAGCTATACAAATTATAATATTTTATAGTTGATATACAGAACATAAATCATACCCGGATCATGCATACTTATAGCTGCAACATTTAAAATAATACTTTTTTTTAAAAACTTCAACTGGCGTATCGAAGGTCCTGGGTTCACATTCTGGCGAACGCTAGGATTTTTTCACGGGACTGGAGGGTATTCTTAGTCCGACGGGAAACTTTTTTAAAACTTTTTTTTAATGCATCGATTTAATTTTAGAAGTGCAATAAAAGCTAGATATATATTTTTAACCGTATATTTTTTTTTTAAAGTTTAATATGGTGATAAAGTCAAAACTATTTTAAACACATCTATTGATGGTAACAAATTTACTCTTTTTTTTAACGAATAGTTGGTTGTAACTTGTTTAACACGACGAGTAATACAAGATTTAATGCTTGATGGATTCTATTGTAAAGGCTAGTGGATTCTGGCAATCATATATCCAACATGTATCCACTATACAGAGATCGAATGAACTTATTATTTCCCCTGAACTTAGCTTATTGTAACATAACTTGACCCAATAGTTCAAGTGAAATGGGCTAATGGTGAACATTTGTGGAAGGGAGTATGTGAACATAACTCTTGCATGTTTAATGTCTCAGAGGACGCTTGGTAAGAAAGCTTTACATTATTGTCAGTTAACTGAGAATTGTCTATACACAGTCTATTCCCAGCCTATTACAGTCTATCTACAGTCTATTCACAATAATTCCACAGTCTAATTACAGTATATTCAAGGTCTATTTACAGTCAATTACAGTCTTTTTACAGTCTATTCAGATTGCATAAAAATAATTTGACATATTAATGTTTAAGAAATGACTCGTCGTGTTTTTAGTAATTAGACAATTATTTTAGTTTGACAACTTCTGTCGCGTTTCGAAACGGATTCAAACGAGGCCATCTGGTCTGAGTTAAGAGAATTAACTTTTTTTTATCTGGTGCCATTTGAAAAGGAATTAGTTAAGACTTCTGGACTGTCCCGAAGAATCGATGCCGAAATGTCCAGACTAAAAACGTTGTCTCTTGCATTCGTCTTTGAAAAAAAAAAACTTTTGACTAGACTCTAACGCCACCCTTTTTAATGTTGCTGTGACACATTTGTTTTTAAAAATTAGGAACTCTAAGGCCATTGAAAGTTTTATTTTCCGTCCACTTATTTCTAAAATGACAGCCGCACAGTAATGTTTAGATTTTAATCACTTTAAAATTGAAATTGATACAAAGGACGTTACATTTTGAAGATGACGTAATGAGAAGACATTGAAGTAGTCATTGTCTTAATACTTAGCAGGTCAGAAGTTTGAATACGAGTAAACCCTCGGATTGTCGCAACCCTCACCTACGCCTCCTAGATCTGGAGAGAATCATTTCTTCAAGAATGCCATCCCTCCCCCCCCCCCCCACATCGCAGGGCTTGCCAGTTAAAGATGTGACCAACTTTCCATTGATCTCGTCGGAGATCTTACCGCACCACGCGTAACCCCACAGAGTTAATATCCAGGAGCTCTCAATACAAAGTTCAAGTTTTAATGAGTTCTTGAGCTTATGCACACTTTAAATCATTCGGTTAAATAAAATACGTCTGGGCATTGACTTGATCATGCAATCCATTGTGCGATGTGGCCATGAAAAAAAAAACTTTGCTTGACTATGTATAAACTGTTCTGAAAAGGAGGGAAACTTTAACAAGACCATATAGAAATAGCCACAGTAGCCTTTCATTTCTGAAATTTATAAAACTTTGTAAAGGCCTAACAATAAGTGAATGAGCAAGTTCGGACACTAAAGTACGTATTTGGTCTTTATGTGGTCAAAACAAATTACTCCGGACACTCAAAGGAATGTACGTGCTTTTTCAGTCTCTGTCGTTGTGTGAGCGTGTGTGAGAGAGGCAAGATAGATAGAGAGAGAGAGAGAGAGAGAGAGAGAACAATATTTTTAAGTATGGAGGCTCGAGGGAGCAGCTCAAAAACCAAAATAGTGTAATTGCAAGAGAGAGAGCGCGAGAGAGATGGGGGGGGGGGGTAGAGAGAAAGGGGGGAGATAAAAAGCGAAGAAACCATATTTGTAAAAAAGTTCTATAAGTCCTGGGGTAGACTGACTTAAATCTTTTTTAAAGTGGTAGGTCTCTTGTAGTTTTAGTAAACAATATAATTATTTCAGCTACGTGTCTTGTTACATTTCCTTTATGTTTGAAATCATTTTGTTTACAAACCCACGCCAGTGTTATCGTATGTTTTTCAAGTCGTCTTAACTGACTAAACAACAACTTCCATTGGCCGTGCACTTTTCTGAAGGCAATTATAAAATTGGGTTCGAATCCTGGTGAAGGCTAGAATTTTTTCTCGGGTCTGGAGGATGCCCCTGATTCTACTCGGCTCTGATGGGTAACTGACCTTAGTTGGGGTAAAGTAAAGGCGGCTGGACATTGTACTGGAAACACAATCCGCTAGTGTGCCGTTGCCACGGAAACAGGTGAACGCTGCTTCACCGGCCCTATGGATCAATTTGGCCTAACATGGATACTTTTTATCATTGGTTAAACTTCTGCACAATATTTAACCACCGCCGTAGACTATTGACCATTTCGTCCGATACTGTTTTCAGTGGTCACTACTTTATAATGTTTATGTTTGTCTGACCAGTTGGCGACACAGACAACTACGGGTATGTAACTGTAAAAGATTTATATAGAGTTCAAGTAACCAATGAAATTTCACTAAGCCGGGAGACTGGATAAAAGGCTTAGTTTTTTTTATGATGATATAAATTCATTTCTCCAAAAATAATTATCAAATTTTCTAAAATATTAACTGTCTCTAGGCATATTATATGTATCTATTATCTATCTATTTTTTGTCTTAGATGTGCAAAAAAACATGCACATAAATTCTTCTGGTTTCCCGAGTGACATTCGGACTCGGAATGGGTTGCCTGAACAAACCAGGATAACAAGTAACTTAACATCATTTAAAACACGAATCAAAATGCAAGACTAGACTCAATCCAGGGGTAAGCGTAGGGCGCAATACAACTTCTGTATTGCAGGGGAGTCTGTAACATATTATAAGAAGTTATACTATTATGCAATAAGTCTACTTGAAAAAAAGTTTTGTTTCACACTGTACTCTATTCAAGATACCGCCTATCAGAGTTACCTCCTTCCTCCACCCACCTCATAAATACAAACTGTTTATTAACTGAATTGTATGCCACTTGTAGTTTTATCGATTCTATAAAAACACTTACTGTCAACATTTATTTCCAATACATTCCCCCTGAGGACAATTAGTCAGTTGTCGTTGATCTCCCTTGCGATTGAGGTGTAGTTGTTTTTGTTTTTTTTTGTTTTTTTTAAAGAGCAGTCATTACGATAAAATCTATGTATATAATAATAGTGTGCTATAACAAGTTATTTGTTATGTTTACATTTTTTGTTATTGTTGGCTTCGTGAAAATTTAAATTCTTGATAATAATACAGTAAATTACGCTTCGGCCCAAATTGATCAAAGTGCTGGTGAAGCAGCGTTCACCAGTCTCTGTGACCAGGGCATACTAAGGGAGTGTGTGGCCAGCACAATGACCTTTACTTTACCCCCAACTAAAGTCAGTCACCCTTCAGAGCTGGGTAGTCTCAAGGGATACCCTCCAGTCCCGGGAACAAATCATAGCCTTCACCAGGATATGTTCCCAGAACCTTCGGTACGCCAGACGAACGCGCTGCCACACAGCCATCAGGCCACAATTCTTAACAATGCTCTTGATGTAGTCCTTGGAATAAAAAATGAATGTCAACAAAAACTTACCTTGTTTGTTTTCTGTAATATGTTGTATCAAATGTTGTATTTACAACCAACTTTTAATAGAATTCGTTCATAAGTAAAAAAAATAAAAAAAATAAATAAAACACCACACGAACAACAACTTTTTTCTATTTAAAAAAAAAAAGTAAATTTAAAATTAAACACAACTGATGTTTGTTTCGTTTCTTGGTCTAATTTCAAATGCAAGTCATACAGGTTGAAGATTTTGAATCACTCCGAATGTCACCAACAGGATTGTCCCACTGTTTCACATCCTCGTGAATCTACCATTGAAATAATCCATTCCGTTCAATTCACTACACAAATAGAAAGAGAGAGAGAGACGCACACACACACACGAGAGAGTGGGAGGGGAGCTGTAGTTAAAGAAAAGGTGAGTGAGAGCAAAAGGGGAGATTACTACAGGAATTCGTGCCGCGCAGATTTTCAGTTGCGGAACCTTTTTGTGAGTTGTATAAACCAAGCAGGAAGAAATGTCAACTTTTTTTTTTGTTTTGTTTTGAGTTGGTCAACAGTGGACCTTATAATATGATACAGACTCTCATTCGATAACAAAATTATGGAGCGTGAATTATCCAGTAAAATGATAAAAGAAGAAATGAAATTATCGTAGTGTCCCAGCAGAAAGTGATGCCCTCCCTTTATGCACTAAATGCACTCATATATACATATATATGTAAAGTAGACTTTGTGTGTGTTCAACCAATCATACTAGTACACATATATATCTATCTATATATATATATATATATATATATATATATATATATATATATATATATATATATATATATATATATATATAAATCGTAGATATGTCTATAAAAGTAGAGCATGATCTGGTGTATAAAAAAAACCTTTTTCCCGACAAATGGTTATTGAAATATATTGCGAAAAAAAAGAATGAAAAATGGATATTTACTGCACATTAAAAAATCCATTAGTTAAGTTTATGATACCTATATTTGATTTAGACTATTCGATTAAACAGACATTTTTTAATAATCTTTACAAAAATATCACATTGTCAACTGGATAAAGATTTCTAGATTGTATAGGTCAGTGAAAGTGTTTAATGGCGGTCGTATTTTGTAGTCCGCCATGATTGTTTAATGATGTGTACAGAATCAAATAAACCTTAAACCACCTGTAATGTATATGCTGTGATTGACGTTACTGTAATGATATCTTAACGATACAAACGTAAAGGCAGTTCTGCTTTAGGGCTCTGAGACCTGGAGAGTAACAAAGGTGAACACAAACAGGCTCCAGACATTTGTAAACAGTAGCCTGAGACGCTTACTGAAAGTTAGATGACCGGAAATACTGTCATGCGTCAACCTATGGGATAAGGCCAGACAAAAACCTATTCACAATAACATTTTAAAAAAAAAACGTAAGTGGAAGTGGATTGGACACACTTTGAGAAGACCAGAGGACATTATGGCAAGACAAGCGCTAGACTGGAATCCCCAGGGGAAGAGAAAAGTGGGCATACCCAAGCAGACACGGAGGAGGTCAGTTGTAAGTGAGGCACAGGCTGTTGGCCTCAAATGGACACAACTGAAGGGAGCTGCCCAGACCGAGACCGAAATAGAGTGTAGTTGCGGCCCTATGCTCCTATGGGAATTTCCTGGGTCTGGCAAAGTTTGATCCAGTAATTGGGGAACATCTTCGACGTGTTACCAATGCAGAAATTTATGATAATTACATGGGGAAGAAGATTCAAAACGAGCTCATTACTGTAGTAGTTGATGCTTCGAGACATCACGAATGCAAAGTATTTTTCAGTAATATTAGATTTTAATCCACGCATAAGTAACAAGGAGCAGACGTCATTGACTATCCAATATGTATCAGATGGGGTTAATGTGGAAGAGCTTGTGGTTGTTCATGAACGTTTTATCGAGTTTCTTCCTGTGGAAAAAGTACTACTGGACAGGACTTATGCGATGTACTAGTGAATGTGCTGGAAAATTTTGAATAAACTATTCAAATTATTCGTGGACAAGGTTATGATAATTGTTCCAACATGAAAGGCGTCCATTCTGGAGTTCAAAAACGGCTTTTAAATATTAACAGCAGAGCATTTTTTACTCCATGTGCGTGTCATAATTACAATCTGGTTGTAGCAGACATGGTCAAAACATGCCCTGATGCGTTAAACCTTTTTTGGAACTATACAACGCGTGTACACCATATTTTCAACATCTTCAAAGAGATGGTCATTATTCAGAAAGCATGTTTCCAATCTATCTGTAAAACCTCTGTGCGAAACAAGGTGGGAATGTAGAATAGTGTCAAAGCACTTCGTTATCAATTGCCTGAAATTTGTGACGCACTCGATGAATTAGCTGAAGAGGCTAGTGATGCGATTATTAAAAGCGAAGCAGAAATACTGTATGAAACATTGAAGCAGTACAAATTCTTAGTGTCACTTGTGTTATGGTACGACATGCTCTTCCAAGTCAATTTTGTGAGTAAAGAACTGCAAGGTTAAACTGTAGATTTGATCACTGCAATGGATTCGTACAACAACTTGATGACTTGGCTAAGGAAACTGAGAGTTGATGCATTTGTTCATATTCTTGTTACAGCAAAGGAATTGGCCGAATACATGGTAGTTGTTGCAATCTTTCCAGCCAAATGTCAAAGGAAAAGGCAGTATGATAAATCTGTGGAAAACTTCACACCTGGAAATGCTGAAGATGACTACAGGATAAATTGCTTCAACAGAATTGTGGACACTGAAATTCAGTCTTTGCAGCCGAGATTTGAACAACTGAAATCAAACAACAATCTATTTGGGTTTCTTGTCAGCTTCGAGAGCCTTCAGCGTGATGATATACGAAAATTTACAGTTAGCCTCGAGCAAGCATTGACATCAACAGACCAGTCGACAGTTAAATATGGGCGAGAATTAGCTGATGAAATGGAATATTTAAGGCATATTCTACCAAATACCGTCAAAACCCCGGTAGACATTCTGACTTATCTGTCCACTATTGAAAGATACACTGCTTTCCCAAACTACTTAGTTGCACTCAGAATATTTTTAACAATACCCGTAACTGTGACATCTGGTGAAAGAAGCTTCTCGCGCCTCAAAATAATCAAGAATTACTTGAGGTCAACAATTCACGAAAATAGATTGAACAACTTGGCAATTCTCGCTATTGAGCGTGACCTATGTGGCAAACCGAATTTTGATTATATACTGTATGACTTCACTACACGCAAAGCTCGTAAAGTAAAGTTAATTTGATCGTGATTTTGTACTTAGTAAATAATTAATAAAATGCAAAGACAAATTTATTTTCTATTACAAAATCTTAATTTTCACTTATTATCCTTATCCCTACCCAGACTGGGCCCCGCGCAATCCGTTTCGCATAGGGCCCCGCAATTGCTAGGACCGGCCCTGGTTTTAGTAACCGCGGTGGAGTTCGCTCCCTGTTTCTCTCCCGGAGAAAGAGACTTACGAGGTCGAGATTCGAACACAAGGGTTATCTTTGCTTGGAAAACGGATTACAAAAAATATATAATTGTTGTCATTATGTCGTGACGTGGGTTTATTTAATGAGATTATGACGGCAGGAGGAAGTAATCGACGTAAGCAACAAAGGGAGGCGATATTGGACATTCTTACAGCCACTAAATTGAATCTATCTATTATGTTTGACGTATTCCAGTTGCCGTCTTTATGCTCCACAAGGGAGCGAGCAAAACTTGGAAGATGTTTTGTTATTCATGTTTTTGTTATATAGCGTGTTGATGTTCATTTTAGGTAAAATGCCACTAAAGTAAATGCTTCTAGTATGTAGATTGCCACTATAGTGGATGCTAATATGTAGCATACCATTATAGGTGAATATCGTCTACCACTTAAATAAAAACTCCTTGGTTGTTATGTCCTGACTTAATGTAGAGACGGTTATAATGTTACATTTGATATAATCTATAATATATATATATTGATCTAGTTAGAACTAGACACGCCGAGCGGCATCGTGCTCGACTGGGTCGAGGGGTGCTGGGTTCGAACCTGACATACGTTGGGGGATTGGTAACGGCGGCTGGGCATTGTGCTGACCACACAATCCCTCCGTGTCCCGTGTCACGAAAACTTATCAACGATGCGTCACATGCCCTACAGATCTAACTGATACTTTTACTTAGTAAAACTTGACTTATTTTGTATATTAGTAAAACTAGACTTATTTTGTTATTTCGTAAAGAATGATTTATATAAGAACACTAAATACATCATATTTTTATTATTGACTTTTAAAACTGATACTTCTAACAACTGATAACAAAAATCCCAACAACTAAAAAAAAAGAATTTATGGACAAGACCAAAGAAAAATCTTTTTTAGTCGCGTGACTTTTCTGCATATTTCCCATGGGTCAAGCTATTCTCTCACCGCTGACATTTATTTATTTGTCCGTTGGTGTTAGCCATTGTCCAGTACGGGTATCACGTGACCCGGTGGTAAACTTAGTGATCAATGAGTCATACATACGTAGTACACCCACATTCTTCATCCGACACATCCATCATTAGGTTCCACCATTAAAGAAAGTCTAACTATCCTGAGGTTTGATCTATAATGAAAACAGTGTCATCAGAATTACAAAAGGATTCAATATAGGAAACAAAATGGGCATGTTTTTTGTCTGTCGATAGTTGTATTAAGCCATTCAAGGTCTGTCATTCAAGATGTAGATCTAAGTCATTCAAGATATAGGTCTAAGTTATTCAAGATAAAATCTAAGTCATTCAATATATAGGTCTAAGTCATTCAAGATGTATGTCTAAGTCATTCAAGATGTAGGTCTAAGTCATTCAAGATGAAGTTCTAAGTCATTCAAGATGTAGGTCTAAGTCATTCAAGATGTAGGTCTAAAGTATAAGTCATTCCGGATATAGGTCTAAGTCATTCAAGATGTAGGACAAGTCATTCAAGATTCAAGATATAGGTCTTAGTCATTAAATAAAGTGGACAGTAAAACAAACGTATAGTTTCCTATCCAGACAATATTGGTCCACTGGGCAAGCGAAACTAATCGTTTCTGTGGCTACTGCTTATAAGGAGATTGTGTGGCCAGCTTAACTTTTCCCCAGGTATTCATCATTAGTAATATAAATAATTCTAGTTTTACGATAACCTGACCCAGAAAGAGAAATAAGGAAAGAGAAAAAAAAGATATAGAGAAAGTAAGAAAGAGAAAAAAAGAAAGATAAAGAAAGGGAAAGAAAGTAAGATAGAGAAAGAAAGAAACAGAACGAACGAAAGAAAGAGAAAGAAAGAAAGAGAAAGAAAGAAAGAAAGAAAGAGAAAGAAAGAAAGAAAGAAAGAAAGAGAAAAAAAGAAAGAGAAAAAGAGAAAGAGAAAGAAAGAAAGAGAAAGAAAGGGAAAGAAAGTAAGATAGAGAAAGAAAGAAAGAGAACGAACGCAAGAAAGAGAAAGAAAGAGAAAGAAAGAAAGAGAAAGAAAGAAAGTGAAAGAAAGAAAGGGAAAGAAAGTAAGATAGAGAAAGAAAGAAAGGAAGAGAAAGAAAGAAAGAAAAAGATAGAAAGAAAGAGAAAAAGAAACAAAAAGAAAGAAAGAAAGAGAAATAAAGAGAAATAAAGAAAGAGAAAGAAAAAAGAGAATATGAAAGAGAGAGAAAGCAAAAAAAGGAGAATGAAAGAGAGAGAGAAAGAAATAAAGAAAGAGAAAGAAAGTAAGAGAAAGAAAGAGAAAGAAAGAAAAATAAAGAAAGAAAGAAAGAGAAAGAAAGAAAGAATGAAAGAGATAGAAAGAAAGAGAAAAAGAAACAAAAAGAAGGAAAGAAAGAGAAAGAATGAGAAATAAAGAAAGAGAAAGAAAAAAGAGAATGAAAGAGAGAGAGAAAGAAATAAAGAAAGAGAAAGTAAGTAAGAGAAAGAAAGAGAAAGAAGGAAAGAGAAAGAAAAAAGATAGAGAAAGAAAGAAAGAAAGAAAAAGAAAAAGAAAGAAAGAGAAAGAAAGAAAGAAAGAGAAAGAAGGAAAGAAAGAAAGAGAAAGAACAAAAGAGAAAGAAAGAAAGAGAAAGAAAGAAAAAGAAAGAACGAGAAATAAAGAAACAGAAAGAACGAAAGATAAAGAAAGAGAAAGAAATAAAGAGAAAGAAAGAGAGAGAGAAAGAAAGAAATAAAGAGAAATAAAGAAAGAGAAAGAACGAAAGAGAAAGAAAGAGAAAGCAATACTCAAATAATGGGAGATAAAGTAACAAATTACTCAAATAATGGGAGATAAAGTAACAAATTACTCAAATAATGGGAGATAAAGTAACAAATTACTCAAATAATGGGAGATAAAGTAACAAATTACTCAAATAATGGGAGATAAAGTAACAAATTACTCAAATAATGGGAGATAAAGTAACAAATTACTCAAATAATGGGAGATAAAGTAACAAATTACTCAAATAATGGGAGATAAAGTAACAAATTACTCAAATAATGGGAGATAAAGTAACAAATTACTCAAATAATGGGAGATAAAGTAACAAATTACTCAAATAATGGGAGATAAAGTAACAAATCACTCAAATAATGGGAGATAAAGTAACAAATTACTCAAATAATGGGAGATAAAGTAACAAATTACTCAAATAATGGGAGATAAAGTAACAAATTACTCAAATAATGGGGATAAAGTAACAAATTACTCAATTAATGGGAGATAAAGTAACAAATTACTCAAATAATGGGAGATAAAGTAACAAATTACTCAAATAATGGGAGAAAAAGTAACAAATTACTCAAATAATGGGGGATACAGTAACAAATTACTCAAATAATGGGAGATACAGTAACAAATTACTCAAATAATGGGAGATAAAGTAACAAATTACTCAAATAATGGGAGATAAAGTAACAAATTACTCAAATAATGGGAGATAAAGTAACAAATTACTCAAATAATGGGAGATAAAGTAACAAATTACTCAAATAATGGGAGATAAAGTAACAAATGACTCAAATAATGGGAGATAAAGTAACAAATTACTCAAATAATGGGGATAAAGTAACAAATTACTCAAATAATGGGAGATAAAGTAACAAATTACTCAAATAATGGGAGATAAAGTAACAAATTACTCAAATAATGGGAGATAAAGTAACAAATTACTCAAATAATGGGAGATAAATATGCGAGAATATAATGAATATAAGTACTATTTCTTACCGAGTGGCATTCGGGCATGGAATGGGTTGCCTGAACAAACCAGGAAAACCAGTAACTAAACATCTTTTAAAACATACATAAAAATGCAAGACTAGACTCGGACCACGGATGAGCGTAGGACGCAATAATCTTTTCTATAGTAGGAGCGTCTGTAATGTATAAGATAAGATAAGATTGCTACTAATTTTAAAAAAAACTGTACTATTGGAAAAAAGTATTAAAATTAGTTGTTAAAATTTTGAGATAGCTAAAAAAAAAGTCATTGTAATTAACAAGTAATGTAATAGAGTTGGAAATGACGAGATTCGGAATTGCTAAAATAAGCAATCCAATGACATGAGTCCCATAGTAGTGGAACAACAAAGTAAACAAATCGTGACCCACTAAACGAATATTGACCCATTTGAACAACACGGTTCACAAAGCATCACCCACTAAACAAATATTGACCCATTTGAACAACATAGTAAACAAAGCATGACCCACTAAACGAATATTGACCCATTTTAACAACACAGTAAACAAAGCATGACCCACTTAACGAATATTTACCGATCTTAACAACACGGTACACAGAAAGAATCATCCACTAAACGAAAATTGACCCATTTTAACAACAAAGTAAACAAATCATGACCCACTAAACGAATATTGACCCATTTGAACAACCCGGTTCACAAAGCATGACCCACTAAACAAATATTGACCCATTTGAACAACATAGTAAACAAAGCATGACCCACTAAACGAATATTGACCCATTTTTACAACACAGTAAACAAAGCATGACTCACTAAACGAATATTGACCCATTTTAACAACAAAGTAAACGAAAAATGACCCACTAAACGAATATTGACCCATTTTAACAACAAAGTAAACAAAGCATGACCCACTAAACAAATATTGACACATTTTAACAACACGGTACACAAAGCATGACCCACTAAACGAATATTGAACCATTTTAACAACAGGGTACACAAAGCATGGCCCACTAAACGAATATTGACCCATTTGAACAACCCGGTTCACAAAGCATGACCCACTAAACAAATATTGACCCATTTGAACAACATAGTAAACAAAGCATGACCCACTAAACGAATATTGACCCATTTTAACAACACAGTAAACAAAGCATGACTCACTAAACGAAAATTGACCCATTTTAACAACAAAGTAAACGAAAAATGACCCACTAAACGAATATTGACCCATTTTAACAACAAAGTAAACAAAGCATGACCCACTAAACAAATATTGACACATTTTAACAACACGGTACACAAAGCATGACCCACTAAACGAATATTGAACCATTTTAACAACAGGGTACACAAAGCATGGCCCACTAAACGAATATTGAACCATTTTGTTACAAACAAGAACCGGGATAATATTTAAACCACCTGGCGATATGAATTTTTCCGACACGAGTTTCCAAAATATGACGTCACGTTCAACTTTTTGCCTGGAATTAAAAATCACTTATGGCTACGATATTTGAATGCCTCCCCTCCCCCAAAACACAGAAATTTCAGTACAGATATTGATATAATTACTTGAAAGTTATGGTTATTATTTTGTATAAATGAATTAATAAACGATCTGGTATGAATACACATAATTAAAATAGTTTTCGTGTTTGACATGAAAACCTATCCAGTTGGTCAATAAAAATATACAAAATATATTGTGGATATACAAAAGTTGTACTTTTCTCATGTTATGTTTAGCCCAGCTGACTGGAAGATGCGCATCACTTGAAAAAAACGCGTTCAATGGTACAAAGTTTACTTTTTACTGAATATACACTCATTGACTCGTGATGACATGACATATGGTATGATATTGGGCATAACTTTGGTCCTCATGAAAAGTAATCCATTCGGAACGCGCAAGGTGCTGACCTCTTTCCACGGATTCCGGACACTTAACCGAAAGTCTTGTCTCAGCCGGATGGCTCAAACAAATAAACATCATTATCGTTGTCTGGAAAGGGTATGGACGTATGCGTGCCCACTGGCCTGACCGACTAGACTGCTGGAGTCCCCGTTTTCGCTTCCCAAATCGTGAAACGAGCTTAGAAGAAATCCGACAATTTGCAAGTGACAAAAAATGGCAAGAGAAATAATAATCAGTTTTCTGTGTTCGTCAAGTTCTTCATTCCGGATGTAATATTTGATTTATTTACATAAAGCCTAGAGTTAACATCTTTACCAACATGAATATTACTACCATAGCGTAAATTGACTAGAATAAATATGACCGATTGGCATGGAGTACGATGAATAAAAAAAAACATAACTTACTGCTATACCGTAAACTGACTATAACCATTATGATTTACTGCTATAGCGTAAACTGACTATAATAATTATGACCGATTGGCATGGAGTAAGTAAATAAATAATTCGTGCACCTAAATCTAATTATTTAACTTAAAAAACTAATTTGTTATGTATTGAATATATTCAAAACAGAAAGTATGTATCATTTGTTCTTCTTTCTATGCTTAATTTCTACCTCGGAGAATGTGGGGTAATTTAGCTAGTTATTTATGTTTATCCGATCATTCTACACATTTATCTTCCATTCTTCATGCACAAAAGAAAACATCAGAGTCTTTGACACTCAGAGCAAAGATACCATTTACACAAGATACACACTATGTAGAAGGAGATAGTTCAATGAGGTCTATGCACAATTATTTAGAGACAGAAAATCGATCACGTGATGCATTGTAAACTAAAAAAAAATGGCTGATTTTACATTGAAGAGAATGAAAGAGAGAGAGAAAGAAATAAAGAAAGAGAAAGTAAGTAAGAGAAAGAAAGAGAAAGAAGGAAAGAGAAAGAAAAAAGATAGAGAAAGAAAGAAAGAAAAAGAAAAAGAAAGAAAGAGAAAGAAAGAAAGAAAGAGAAAGAAGGAAAGAAAGAAAGAGAAAGAACAAAAGAGAAAGAAAGAAAGAGAAAGAAAGAAAAAGAAAGAACGAGAAATAAAGAAACAGAAAGAACGAAAGAGAAAGAAAGAGAAAGAAATAAAGAGAAAGAAAGAGAGAGAGAAAGAAAGAAATAAAGAGAAATAAAGAAAGAGAAAGAACGAAAGAGAAAGAAAGAGAAAGCAAAAAGGGAATGAAAGAGAGAGAAAGAAAAAAGAGAATGAAAGAGAGTGAGAAAGAAATAAAGAAAGAGAAAGAAAGTAAGAGAAAGAAAAAGAAAGAAAGAGAAAGAAAGAAAGAGATAGAAAGAAAGAGAAAAAGAAACAAAAAGAAGGAAAGAAAGAGAAAGAATGAGAAATAAAGAAAGAGAAAAAAAAAAGAATGAAAGAGAGAGAGAAAGAAATAAAGAAAGAGAAAGTAAGTAAGAGAAAGAAAGAGAAAGAAAGAAAGAGAAAGAAAAAAAAAAAGAAAGAGAAAGAAAGAGAAAGAAAGAAAGAGAGAGAAAGAAGGAAAGAAAGAAAAAGAAAGAAAGAGAAAGAGAAAAAAAAAAGAATGAAAGAGAGAGAGAAAGAAATAAAGAAAGAGAAAGTAAGTAAGAGAAAGAAAGAGAAAGAAAGAAAGAGAAAGAAAAAAAAAAAGAAAGAGAAAGAAAGAAAGAAAGAGAAAGAAAGAAAGAGAGAGAAAGAAGGAAAGAAAGAAAAAGAAAGAAAGAGAAAGAAAGAAAAAAAGAAAGAGAAAGAAAGAAAGAAAGAGAAAGAAAGAAAGAGAGAGAAAGAAGGATAAAGGAAGAAAGCGAAAGAAAGAAAGAAAGAAAAAGAAGGAAAGAAAGAAAGAGAAAGAAAGAACAAGAAAGAACGAGAAATAAAGAAAGAGAAAGAACGAAAGAGAAAGAAAGAGAAAGCAAAAAGGGAATGACAGAGAGAGAAAGAAAAAAGAGAATGAAAGAGAGTGAGAAAGAAAGAAACAGAAAGAAAGAAAAATAGAGAAAGAAAGAAAGAAAAAGAAAAAAAAAATCACAAAAATCAAAGAATTGTTCTAAGATTAAACATTGACATTAAATGGCGACTTTTTTTCTTCACCATAATCCAAATTAGCTTTATGATACATGGCTTTAAATATACTTACATTGGTTGAAATATTATTTCAATCAACTTCATACTATGGCAGGCGAGGTGGAGACATATTTCACAAGTTTTGTTGCGTCATACGTCAACATGGTCAGACGTTAAGCACTGTGGCCAGCTGGGTATTACATAATTGACCACTCCGTCTGTCCATCTCTGTGTTCTCAGGCCTCTCCGTCTGTCTTTATTTTTCACTCTTTTCTCTCCATAAACTTCTTTCTCTCCGTCTCTTTCTCTCTCTCTCTCTTTGTTTCTCTTTTTCTTTCTCTCTGTGTCTGTATCTCTGTCTTTGTTTTTCTGTCTTTCTCCTTCTCAGTGTTTTTATTTTCTCTATAAACTGTCTCTCCCGCTATCTCTCTCTCTCTCTTTCCCTTCTCTGTATTATTCTTTTTTCTGTTTAAACTTTTGTCTCTCTCTCCTTTCTCTCTACAACTGTCTGTCTGTTTGTGTGTTTCTCTTTGTCTTTCTCTTTATGTCTTCATTTCTCTGTCTCTATATTCTCACTACACATTTCGTCTCTTTGTTTCTATATTTTCATTTCTCTCTATATATGTGTTTCTCTAACCCAATCAATAACCCAAACAAGACATGCTTTAAGTTGAGTTTTAAAAAACACGATCTTAAGACAGGGGGAGATAACAACAAGAAAATCTCGAGCACTTACACAATTATTTTTTATATATTTCAAAATAAAATTATGTCCCCTAATTTTTAAATTCGATATGATTTCTGCAGTATTGGATTTCGACATTTCTAAATCCACAAATGCGTTATGTCATCCTAATGACCGACGGCTATTACGTCCCTGTACAGGTGTAAGGTATCCATGAAGACTTGTCCAGACACATGCCCCACAATGCAGTGGCGTGTCAGAATCTTGGACATTGAAATTAGTGGGGGTTTTTTTTAAATCTAATTTTATACATTACCGACGCTCCATGAATTCGGTATTCGAAATAACGAAATATTCCAGGTCAGTTTGTATGCACTGGGCTGATATTCTACTTCCATACCCTTATATAAGCATTACGAATCCATGTCTATAAATCCGTTATTGATAAGTAACTAGTCCAGCAATTTTGCTAAGTGTTTCAATTTTTTTTTTATGATGTTGGTTCCCGTGACTACTTCAGAGGACCCATTCCATACGAGAAAGCCTGTTCTACAACAAAAAAACAAAGAGACCTTATATGAATGTGTCTTATCTTATATTATTAGAAGAAGATAATCAACAATCTGGTATGCGAGGACATACAGTAATGTAACGAGCTAAACAAACATTCGAAATCTGATTAATTGGGTACCACGACGGTAATAAATATTACGTTCTAAAGCTGGGGTCGGCAACCTGTAGATTGTAGATAATAGTGATTAATTGTCCGTATGTTTATCTGTTGCGTGTTTATGTGTCGGCACACGGTGCCAAAGTAGCATTTCTAAATAATTCAGCGTGCCAACATCTTTAATGTCATCATGCTCATGTAGAAGAGACATGAATAATTTTTTTTTTTTTTGGGGGGGGGGGGGACTTTCGCACAGTGCCAAGTCTGGTAAGTCTGGCATGTAAATCGTAGGCTGCCGATCCCTGTTCTAAAGTACTTTATTCTAGTTCAAAGTCTATCGATGGAATCAACTACACGCTACAACTCTTTACCGTTAGCTAATCGTTTTGCTTGTTCAAAATGTGGACTTACAACATTAGGTTCAATAATGGGGGATACAGTAACAAATTACTCAAATACTGGGGGATACAGTAACAAATTACTCAAATAATGGGGGATACAGTAACAAATTACTCAAATAATGGGGGATACAGTAACAAATTACTCAAATAATGGGGGATACAGTAACAAATTACTCAAATAATGGGGGATACAGTAACAAATTACTCAAATAATGGGGGATACAGTAACAAATTACTCAAATAATGGGGGATATTGTAACAAATTACTCAAATACTGGGGGATACAGTAACAAATTACTCAAATACTGGGGGATACAGTAACAAATTACTCAAACTCACAGAATCTCAGTGTGTTATCCGATCACTGTGGACTTCCTCTGTAACAAAAATATCGTTATTTTACAGAGGGGTGTAAATGTTGTGCTGACCACACAATCTCCCCGTATCCATGAAAACGTCTGAACGTAAAATATTGAAGTAAAACTTACTTCATCAGGGTACGTTATGTAAGTTTGAAGTTATATCCTCTTGATACATGACCTTTGTTATAGGCATTGATTAATCTCTTGGGAACATAGGTTCAGAAAATTAAGACGATGTCCCTTTTGTAGTTCACTGACCATCACTGAATAACCCCTCCATTTCCTCTTTCTCATCATAATGTGTAATTCGAATATGTCGATTAAATGCACTCGAAGAAAACAATAGTATCACAGAAGCCATCTTTACTAAAACGCGTGCTTTAGTAAATGATGTCGCTAAAGTTTAAAAAAAACAACACAACAATAACATGAACATCGCCGGAAATGGAGGTCAAATAACCGGTCTTATCTCGAGGCTAAGGGCCTTGTCTACGCCAATTGGTGGTCCGACGGTCATGTGATCGAGATACCCTGGTGTCCAGTGAATCGGGAGTAGTAATTCTGTCGCCCGTGGGTCTATGATATATCTGTAGATTTTTTACCCAGCACTCACTGTTCAAGCACTAACGAGATAGAAATGTATTATATTTTTTACTTAAAAAGAAGAATCCCGTCAGACCAAATTGATCCATAGGGCCGGTAAAGTAGCGTTCACCAGTTTCTGTGGCCACGGCATACTAGGGTGATTGTGTGGCCAGCACAATGCCCATCCCGCCTTTACTTTACCCCAACTAAAGTCAGGAACACATCAGAGCGTTGAAGACTAGTGAATATTCCCAATAGACAAGAGTAACACCATTAGTCAAATCACTAAACCTAGAAACACTAGAGGACAGAAGGGCAAAGAGTAAAGTAGCAATAATACATAAGGCATTAAACTCTAATTTAGAAATACAACCCAATAACAAACTGTTGCAAAGCTCAGATAAACATAAAGACAAAAACACTTTCCTTATCCCCTATGCGAGAATATATGGAATATAAGTACTATTTCTTCCCGAGTGGCATTCGGGCATGGAATGGGTTGCCTGAACAAACCAGGAAAACCAGTAACTAAACATCATTTAAAACATTCATAAAAATGCAAGACTAGAGTCGGACCACGGATGAGCGTAGGACGCAATAATCTTCTCTATAGAAGGAGCGTCTGTAATGTATAAGATAAGATAAGATTGCTACGAATTTATAAAAAAAACTGTACTATTTGAAAAACGTATTAAAATTAGTTGTTCAAATTTTGAGATAGCTTAAAAAAAAGTCAATGTAATTAACAGGTAATTTAATAAAGTTTGAAATGACGAGATTCGGAATTGCTAAATAAGCAATCCAATGACATGAGTCCCATAGTTTTGTAGTGTAACAACAAAGTAAACAAATCATGACCCACTAAACGAATATTAACCTATTTGCACAACATAGTAAACAAAGCATGACCCACTAAACGAATATTGACCCATTTTAACAACACGGTACACAAAGCATGACCCACTAAACGAATATAACCATTTTGTTACAAACAAGAACCGAGATCATATTTAAACCACCTTGCGATATGAATTTTTCCTACACGAGTTTCCAAAATATGACTTCACGTTCAACTTTTTGCCTGGAATTAAAAATGACAAATGGCTACAAGATTTGAATTCCTCCCCCCTCCCCTCCCCCAAAACACAGAAATTTCAGTACTGATATTGATCTAATTACTTGAAAGTTATGTTTATTATTTTGTATAAATGAATTAATAAGCGATCTGGTATGAATACACATAATTAAAATAGTTTTCGTGTTTGACATGAAAACCTATCCAGTTGGTCAGTAAAAATAACTGGACACCTTGTTTTGTGGATATACAAAAGTTGTACTTTTCTCATGTTATGTTTAGCCCAGCTGACTGGAAGATGCGCATCACTTGAAAAAAACGCGTTCAATGGTACAAAGTTTACTTTTTACTGAATATACACTCATTGACTCGGGATGACATGACATTTGGTATGATATTGGGCATAACTTTGGTCCTCATGAAAAGTAATCCATTCGGAACCCGTAAGGTGCTGACCTCTTTCCACGGATTCCGGACACTTAACCGAAAGTCTTGTCTCAGCCGGATGGCTCAAACAAATAAACATCATTATCATTGTCTGGAAAGGGTATGGACGTATGCGTGCCCACTGGCCCGACCGACTAGACTGCTGAAGTCCCCGTTTTCGCCTCCCAAATCGTGAAACGAGCTTAGAAGAAATCCGACAATTTGCAAGTGACAAAAAATGGCAAGAGAAATAATAATCAGTTTTCTGTGTTCGTCAAGTTCTTCATTCCGGATGTAATATTTGATTTATTTACATGAAGCCTAGAGTTAACATCTTTACCAACATGAATATTACTACCATAGCGTAAATTGACTAGAATAAATATGACCGATTGGCATGGAGTACGATGAATAAAAAAAAAACATAACTTACTGCTATACCGTAAACTGACTATAAGCATTACGATTTACTGCTATAGCGTACACTGACTATAATAATTATGACCGATTGGCATGGAGTAAGATGAATATAACAAACATAACTTACTGCCATAGTGTCAACTGACTAAGTCCGATTCTCATTGGTCAATTTATATACATGTGATTTTATTGTATTTTCTGGTTTTACTTATATATATATATAAATAATTAATTAAATAAATAATTCGTGCATCTAAATCTAATTATTTAACTTAAACACTAATTTGTTATGTATTGAATATATTCAAAACAGAACGTATGTATCATTTGTTCTTCTTTCTATGCTTAATTTCTACCTCGGAGAATACCGGGTAATTTAGCTAGTTATTTATGTTTATCCGATCATTCTACACATTTATCTTCCATTCTTCATGCACAAAAGAAAACATCAGAGTCTTTGACACTCAGAGCAAAGATACCATTTACACAAGATACACACTATGTAGAAGGAGATAGTTCAATGAGGTCTATGCACAATTCCTTAGAGACAGAAAATCGATCACGTGATGCTTTGTAAACTTAAAAAAAAAATGGCTGATTTTACATTGATCTTAATGGCACCTATGCTTATTAAATTTTTAATTTTTCACATATCCTTGAATAGTGTGACATTATAAATGATGCTCGCGGAAGCAACAATGATTATAGGCTTACAATTATTAAAGAACAACACCTGTTTGTTGATCTTTCAAATGAAATCGGCGAAAAGAGTTTAGATTCTTTAAATGATAATTTAGCGGTAGAATTTGCGCACCCAACAGAAGCGCAGTAAGCCATTGCGAATGTTTACAAGTGTATTTACTCAACATCACGTGATCGGGAAATCATTCTGCATAGACCTCATTATAAATGGGAATTTTTTTAAAAAGATCCTTGCTCATAAAGTGTTAAAATCTAATGTCGCATTTCTTGCTTGGTTCCTTATTTTCTTTTTTTAAATCGTCATTAATTACATTATCACACCAGGGCCGTATTTGGGAGTTTGGGGGCTTCTGTTTCCAATGACCAAATCTATTTGGGAGCCCCTCGTGGCCTCGCCCCTGCATTCCGTCAGTGCTGTCTTAGACTGTGTTTTGGGACGGGTGAGGCGCTCCTTTTGTGTGTGTGTGTTTGGGGGGGGGGGGTCTCTGTTCCACGGAACATGGGGAACATGCCTAAATACGCCTCTGATGTGGCAGAGCATGTTTGTGAAAACAAGAGTCTGTACATTAACACTGTATAAAACCAGAAATCCCTGAAGTTTGCGAGCTGTCAAAACGTCAGACACATTGCTATTTCAAGATGTTTCATTGCCTATTGACACTAAAGTACCTGAGCTTGGTTTTTCTTATTTAAAGTATTTCAACTAAAGATTAGAGATCGTTTTTTTCTGCTCGATACAAACGACGCCCCCTCCCCTCCAAAATAAAAGTGGATTAAGAGTGGATTAACTCAAATCCATTTGTAAATAGAATTCATGGCTCAGAGGCGTAGGTAGAACAAATACATGGGAGGTGGGCGTGAGTTAATAAATTGAGACGACTAATCCGTTATGTGTTGATGAAAGCCTGTCAAAGTCTGCCTGTCGAAGTCTGCCTGTCAAAGTCTGCTGTTACACTGTACAATGGGATCGATACACACGGCTATGGCGAGGTTGGCCTTTATCTGTTTATGTACTGTGATACCGTGGATTAGTCCAGGAAAACTCCGTAGGAGGAAGACTTGACACATGGAGGTCAGGGTTACTGAACGATTAAATTATACGGACGATTGCGTTAAGCAAGTGATACACATAAACAAATACATTTTGCACTTAAGTATAGATGGAGTAGTCTTATACATTGACAGTTAAACTAAGCTTTAACCATTGTAAGACATTGACAGTTAAACTAAACTTTAACCATTGTAAGACATTGACAGTCAAACTAAACTTTAACCATTGTAAGACATTGACAGTTAAACTAAACTTTAACCATTGTAAGACATTGACAGTTAAACTAAACTTTAACCATTGTAATACATTGACAGTTAAACTAAACTTTAATCATTGTAAGACATTGACAGTTAAACTGAACATCAATCATTTGATTACGTACAAATACAAATCTCTTCCATTTCGTGACCTGATAATAAGTCTTAAATTTGTTTTAACTTTGCTGACCCACTAACCTTTCTATTGCCTATATTAGCTCATTAGAAACGTTCAAATAGCTCAGTAAAGAATGATCTATTTACTCGAAAGCTGTAGCTAAAATCTGGTTCAAATTAAATAAATCACGAAAAGTCCTATATTTTAGGCATGCTATATTGTTTTGGGTCGTATCATGCTCACAGTTACAGAAAATTATTACGCCCTACGCTTTATCCATGGTTCGTGTCTATGCTGGCAGTTTGATTAGTGTATCAGGCCTAATTGATGTTAAGTTATTGGTTTTCCTGGTTTTGTTCATGCAACCCTTTCCATGCCCGCATTCCACTCTAAAAGAAAGAGTCTTTAGTTAGTACACCATGATAGTCTGACTTAGATTTTATTTTAATATTCTTTTGATGACCAGGTGAGTATATAAATACACCGTCCTTATACCTTATGCGATAATAAAAGCATGTAAATATGCTTTCTTTCCGAGTGGAATCCGAGCATGGAATGGGTTGCCTGAACAAACCAGGATCCCAGTAACCTAAAATAATTTAAAACACTAATAGAAATGCAGGACTAGATTCAAATCACGGATTAGCGTGGGACGCAATATTCTTCTTTATAGAAGGAGCGTCTGAAATGTATAAGATAAGATAAGATAATTATTCTTTGGTAGGCGATACCGGGTTACAAATCGGTCTTTTGGCCAACTCAATACAAGGTCAGATAAACTCAACCATTAAAATATCAGTTGCACGCACTTGCAGACTAAAATCATCCCAAATAATATAATGACCAACAGGACCCTAAAATCCAGAGCACATCCGATAACAGCGCCAACTCAAAAGAAGAAAGAAAAAAAAAGCCCTAAACCAGGTCTGTACTAAATGTGCAAATATACAAAAAAAAACAAAGTCTATGGTCTAAAACATAGTTTCCTGAAGCCAGTCCGGACTATTGGAGAGATTGCATTGGTAGTCTGATCCAGGGGTCGGCAACTTTTTCATAATAGTGTGCCAAAGTAGGATTTTAAATTCCATCAGCGTGCCAACTGCATAAAAGTAATTAGGATCCAGAGTTAAATTTCTTGCAGAAGAGACTTGACTTGCCTTTTGGAGGTCTTCCGCGTGCCACTGAACATGGCTTTGCGTTCCAAGTCGTGCACGTGTGCCATCCGACCCCTGGTCTGAACCATGGGCGTGAAGTGGTCGGCCAGAGGGTCACAACACCAACAAAAAGTTTTTTTTATATTATTGTGCCCCCCCTCCCCAAACAGCACTTCTAAAGTCAGTTATTGTAATGTATTTTATGCATTGTGTTAATAATGTACATAGCGTTTTAGGATGTCTGGTCCGTCTAGTAGTATATTATACGTTCTTATACCACCCTCCTTATCCAAATATTATGATGAAAACGGGAAATTATATGAAACGCATTAGAAGATAATGACATACGGACAGTGGGTGGACAACTCTGATTTGTTAGAGGATAACTTTTAGTAACGTGAAAACAAATACAGTCCCTCTGTTGATCATCTCCCTATGTTTATTGAACGTATAATCTTGTTTATCAACCTTGTAAGAAGGAGCTATCTACAACACAACGCTTTGATTGGCAATCTACGACTTACAAAGCAAAAAGCCTTGATTTCCATATCGCTATACTACTGTGTTGCAATATTTAATTTAATTTGAAATAACATCTCGGGCTCTAATATTGACAATGTTCCACGAAGCATAGCATGCAAACCAAAGTAAGAGTGAGTGGGTGTGTAATCCAACAACTCTCTATAGTTAGTTATAGTTAGTC
The DNA here is from genome assembly GCA_949126835.1 of Anisus vortex. Taxonomy (NCBI): domain Eukaryota; kingdom Metazoa; phylum Mollusca; class Gastropoda; family Planorbidae; genus Anisus; species Anisus vortex. The sequence goes on along the minus strand of OX421492.1, from coordinate 12,127,544 downwards.
TTATTGCAATGTTTTCCACTTGTCGTGTCGCTACACTGTACCGGGCTGCGAACAGTTCATTACCGGGTTGTAAAATGCAGAGGAAAATCTAAATCTAGTTGAGACAGTCCTGTTGTTCTAGCGATGGACCTATAACGGAATGTTTTGTCCCCAACGGCTCATTTTGCTATTTCGTAACCATATTTTATTTACAGCTAAGTAAGAACATTTTCTTATCTTACATAATATTACAGACGCTCCTTCTATACAGATGTTTATTGCTTTCTACGCTCATCCGGGGTTTGAGTCTAATTTTTTTCATTTTCATTAGTGTTTTAAATGATGTTAAGTTACTGGTTTTCCTAGTTTGTTGGGGCAACCCATTCAATAGTCCGGATGCCACTCGGGATGAAAGAGAACGTAGATCTATATGGATTTGTTTATACGTTTCTATATATATATTACATGTGTCGGAATTCATATCTGTTATATGTTACTAAAAGCCCAGTGAATGAGGTAAAAAAAATGTAATTGAGTCATGAAGCAGAAGTATTAAAATCAATTAGATCTAGTCAATGAAACAGACCGTTTCAGAATCGATGGCCTGTAAGCATTAGTTTCGATACTTTGGTTCCACCACCACTTTAAATGAAATAGAAATATTTAATCCGATGCAAATATCGATGCCACGAGAGTATATAATGCAGAATCGATTACGCTAAAAGTTTTCTTCTGCGTCATCTACTCAGAAAAATGCCAAATCTGTTAATTCTTCTTAGCTGTCTGCTTACGTCTCTAATACGTCATAAAACGACTAGAAAAAAAAGTCACAAAGGAGAAAATGTACCTGTCTATTTATTGGATAAAATTCTTGTCGGTTGCTTATTACAATTCTACATTTTCAATAAATGAACATTTTTATGGTGAATGTTTTGTCGGCCTTGTTTGTTATTTACCTAGAAATTTGAATATTTTCTAGAATTAGGCAGTAAATATCTGAAATAAGATACGAAGATCAAATATCCTTCATTAGAATAGCAAACTTTAATTCTCGTTTACTTCTGAATGATTAATTCTAAACGTACAAGTATAGGCTAAAGATTAAATTACATGCTAGATAATCAACAGAAAAAAAGATGTTCTAAAAAAATTATTTATCTATTTAACAACATAAATTAAAATAATTGTATTAGCAGATATAATTTTTAAAATGAATATTTGTGCATAGTTTGTGTTAATTATTGTAACTATTTTTTTTAAATATACATAATATTAAGGTTGGATTTCTATATGTCGCAATCTGTTATTTAAAAAAGTATTCTACTGGTCTTACAGATGATTAAACTTAAACTAGCCAACTTTTGAAATAGTTTAGGTGACATAATTGTAGTGGAATACAGATGATTAAACTTAAACTAGCCAACTTTTGAAATAGTTTAGGTGACATAATTATAGTGGAATGCAGATCCAGATTGGAGGCTAATGCCCAGAGTTATTTTGTGGGGAATTTTTTTATTTCATTTAATATTTAGAAAAAAAGCTCCAAGGTTTATTACTAGCGAATATTATCAACTGACAAGAGTAAACCAATGGTTAAATCTCTAAACCTAGAAACACTAGAGGACAGAAGGGGAAAGATTAATGGAGTAATAATACATTAGGCATAAAACGCTAATTTAGAAATACAACACAATAACAACCTGTTGCAATGCTCAGATATAACACTTTCCTTATCCCTTACGCGAGAAAAGATGTATACAAGTGCAATTTCTTGCCGAGTGGCATCCGGGTATGGAATGGGTTGCCTGAACAAACGAGGAACACCAGTAACTTAACAGCATTTAAAACACTTATAGAAATGCAAAAATAGACTAAAACCTCGGATGTGCGTAGAACGCAATAATCTTCTGTATAGAAGGAGCGTCTGTATAAGAAAAGAAGAAACAACATACAACAACTAAACAAGTCTATTGTTCTGTAACAAATTATATGTCTCCAGATCCGGGAGAGGGGGTGAGAAACTGCTGTGTAAGAAGGCGGTGTGATAACCACGAAGTAAATAACTTGCCCCGTGTGTGAACGTGTTAACCCAGGAGTGGCTAACCATGATGGACGTTGTGGACTCCCAGTCTGGTCAGGTCAAAAGACTGAAAACATCCGCTGCCATTTAAACGGTCACTCTGCATTTCCTTGCAGTTTTTTGGCTGAGTCAAACGAAGTGTAATAAAAGAATGATGGCACTAGTTTTCTCGTCTAAATCCAACTTGATAAAATTACGTTCTTAGGTTGTTTTTTTAAAACTATCTTACGAGTTTTTAGGGCTTTCTTTACATTTTTTTAAAATTTGTATTAGTTTAGTATTTACTTATACTTATAACAGTTTATCAAGATTTTTTAAAATCTTAATTCCATTGACGTGATTTTAATACACTCGTTGCTTACACTTTACGTCTTTGCGTCCAGTTGACGTCAGGGTTTCGTTATTCATTCAAACCAATGAAAAATAAGGTTTCATCGAGCGTTTGGAGAATTATTAAAAGGCCAACAATAATAGTTTTGAAAAAGTTTTGGTTGTCATTGATGAAGGACTACTGCGACGTGACATTAACCCTTACAGTCCCGGGCGCGTATATAGCGGAACGGAAGGCAGCATAGATAGAAGTAGGTCGGTACGGGAAGGGTTAATAATGGTTTAAACATTGGATGTTGGTAGACTTTAGTTGGACGACTTGAAATAAATATCCCATTACACCTTGTTAAGCAGCATCTGTATACTTTGTATAGTCTAGTATCCGTTGTCTTGATTGTTTTGTGTCCGGTTTATTCCCAAAAGTGTTTTTATGGTTAATCTAACAGGTCTATGTGTTAAATATCTGGTCACCCAGGGGTCTGTTAGTCAACACTTGTATATAATGTTATTGGATAGATTACCTTACCAATATAAACATACTGAAGGTTAAAACCCCCACCCACTTGTCCCATTTGTAGGTATAGATTTCAACGTAACAACATAATATATATTTTTTTGACACCATTCATACGAATACTACATACGCATATTACATATTAAATTAACATTTGTCTTTATTGTGTTGATTTTTTTTCACTACCCAGAAGCCATATGCAATTATTTCACATTTTACTGATATTTCATTCCAATTACGTTGTTTGGTATAACTTGTACACAAAATACACACAGTCATCAATATGTACATGTGTGTATTGTAATATAAAGAGTAAGATACTTTAGTTTTATTAGATCCATGAGATCCATTAAAAGTCTCAAAATATCTGGGTTTTTCAGTCACTTTACCAAATATGCATCGGTATGCTAATAATGTCAGCATTTTCCGAAGTTAAATTCTATGAAAACGATTTGTCTGATACATAATGATATTCAGAATTGAAGATAAACTACACGCTCATTTGTTTCAACTCTATATAGATATCAAGAGTCTTACACTAAATATTAATACAGTAAAACCCCATAGTAACTGTCTTCTTATCTTCTTATCTTCTACATTACAGACGCTCCTTCTATAAAGAAGATTATTGCGTCCTACGCACATCCGTGTATGAGTATAGTCGTGCATTTATATTAGTGTTCTGAATGATGTTAAGTTACTGGTTTTCCTGGTTGGTTCCGTCAACCCATTCGATGCCCGGATACCACTCCGAAAGAAAAAGTACTTAAATACATTTGTTCTCGCATAAGGGACAAGAAAAGTGTTTTGTCTTAATGTTTACCTGAGCATTGTAACAGATCGTTTTTGTGTTGTAGTTCGAAATTATAATTTAATGCCTTTATTACTACTTTACTATTTGCCCTTCTGTCCTCTAGTGTTTCTAGGTTTAGTGATTTAACTATAGGTGTAGTTCTTGTCAGTTGTGAATATTGTAAAATTGTAATGAACCTTGCACCTTTTTTCTGAATTTGTTTTAATTTTTTTATGTTTTCTGTAGTTGATGGGTCCCATACAGAAGATGCATATTGTAGTATAGGTCTGACTAATGTGAGATAGCATTTTACTTTTTTAGTTTTATGTTCTTATTACATTTGTCAAAGTTCCTTTTTATGAAGACTTCTGTTTTGTTACATTTGTTACTTACGTTATCAATATCCTATGTGGATTTCAAGATAACTAATCATTGATTATTTTTCCTAAGTACTTTTTCTTATTGCAAAACTAGAACGAAAGTTGTAACAAAACATAATGCATTTGTTTTAACTTTTAAAAAAAACAGTGTCAAATAAATATATAACCGACGTTCAGGATAAATACGTGTAGTTAATCATTTATTATTTTTAAGTAAAGTCAAACAATTAACAGTTCTTTATCTTCCTGAATGGCATTCAGGCATTCAGGCATTCAGGCATTCTGGCATTCAGGCATTCGGGTATGAATCTGAACTGATCAGGGATAAAAAAAAAAGCCCACAAGAATTCAGCCTCATGTAAAACTTTCATTAAGATTCAACAAAGGCATTGCTTATTAAGATACAATAACATTCTGCACACAAAGAGCGTCTGTAAAGACGACATAGGAAGCCGCTTCAATTTCAACACAAAACAAAAAAAGATTATTGAAGTTTCAAAATCCTTGTAGCTTTAACAATAGCTTTTGATTCTCAGCTTTGGTAACATCAAAATCTTTCACAGTGGCCTTAAGGAATCTAGGGTAGATTTATCGACTTTTGAAGCAGGATTATGTTATGTCTTAATGCAGCTTTCCTTTTCGATGTATATCTTTCTAATAAAACAAAGCTTCCTTGTGTACAGTAAACAAATAGCAAACAAATTAAACTTATTTAAAGAAAAAACAACATTATACTAGTAATTTCATTTCGATAACAGTTTTTATTTTATTTTACGATTATGTTGATTCTGGTCTGATGTTACGACCATGACTTGATTTAGAAATGTTCTGATAAAACAGTTTAAAATTGTGTCCATTTCACATGTCTATTTCACATGTCTATTTCACTTGTCTATTTCACATTTTGTCAATTTAACATGTTCTCGATCTAACATTATATCTACTCAACAAGTTGTTAATTTAACATATTGTTTGTTTAACATGTTAATTTGTATTGGTGGATATTGTATTGTAGGATATTGTATTGTCGGATAATTTATTCTGGTATATTGTATTGTACGATATTGTATTGCAGGATATTGTATTGTAGATTGTAGACTATTGTATTGTAGGACAGGGGTCGACAACCTATAGATAATAGTGTGCCGAAGTGGGATTTCTATTTCATTCAGCGTGCCAACAGCCTAAAAGTCCCTCTGCTTTAGCACTCAATTTCTAAAGAAGATACTTGAATAATTTTTTTATAAGTCTTCCGCGTGGCATTGAAAATTGTTCTGCGTGCCAAGTCTGGCACGCTTGCGTAGGTGGCCAACCCATGTTGTAGGCTATTCAGAGAGTAATTCATACCAATGTGCAGTTTATGCTTACTTAGTTTGGGCTATTGCATTAACCTTGCCTATTCTACGCCGCAACAACTCAACATAGATCAACAGATGTTAGCCAACAATATTTAACAGAGTTGGTCATCGTGACATTAGAATGCACTAATTTGATTGTCAACCGTTACAGATTCACGGTTCGTTTCTGTCTAGCGTCGAAATCACATTCAAGTAAAACAAATTACAAATAAAAACATAACTTTAACTTTCTTTCTCACTCTCTCTCACTCCTCATCTCTCTCTCTCCATCTCTCTTTCTCCGTCTCTGTCTCTCCATCCCTCTCTCTCTCTCCATCTCTATCTTTCTATGTATTTCTCTCTCTCTCATTCTCTCTCTCCTCTATTAATCCTTTTCTCAATCTATCTATCACTATTTCTTCCCTCCCTTTCCATCTCTCTCCATCTCTATCTCTCCCTCGCTCTCTATTTCTTTTCACCTTTATCTCTATCTATCAATCTCTCCCCTCTCTCTCCATATTTCTCTATCTCTCCATCTCTCTCCATTTCTCTCCCCCTCTCTATCTCTACCTTAGTCTCTCCACTTCTCTCCCCTCTCTCTCTACCTTAGTATCTCCTCCTCTCTCCCCCTCTCTCATTCTCTGTATCTATCTGTCTATCTTTCTTTGTTTTTTCTCTGCTTTTCTTCCACATCACCGAAAGGTTCTGGGCTATAAGCAATCTTTCGTTGTCCGGAGTCCCAAGGACCACTTTTTATTTTCTTACAGTAAACAAGGATGACCTTGAGAGTTCAATTAAATCTACTTTTTGCCAGATAGAACACACTTATTGGACACCCAAGAAAACATCAGAGCATAACAAGAGTTGTCTGTGCTTGAGACAATCTTCAACATCGGAGTTCTATTTGTTATTGAGCATAAATATTGGCTTCATTAGAATAATTACAGATTGTTATGACAGAAAGTTGTCAAATAATGGACTTATATATATTATATATATAATTAAAAAAAACATAGTGCACCATAAAAAGGAATTTTTACAATGGAAAGAGAACATAAAGCTAAAATATCTAATACTAGTTAGACCTATAATAGAACACGTATCTTCTATATGGAACCCATCAACTAAATAAAATACTATCGAATATTCACAACTGACAAGAGTAACACCATTAGTTAAATCACTAAACCTAGAAACACTAAATGGCAGAGAGACAAAGAGTAAAGTAGTAATGATACATTAGATATTAAACTCTAATTTAGAAATACAACCCAATAAGAACCCATTACAATAAATAAGTACAAAAATACTTTTCTTATCCTTTATGCAAGAACAAATGCACATGTGCTACTTTTTTCCCTAGTGGCACCCGGGCATGGAATGGGCTACCGAAAAAAAAACGGAAAACCATTAACTCAACATCATTTAAAACACTAACCTGAATGCAAAAAAAGAAAAACCAACCACGGATAAGCGTAGGACGCAAAAATCTTCCGTACAGTAGGACTGTCTGTAACAGATAATATATGGTTTCCCTCTCTTTCTCTCTCTATCTCTCTAAATGTGTCTATAGCTCACACTTTCAAAATCACTAGATTGTCTATCCATATGAACCTGATTTCCACATTTTCAACCATTCCAGACAATTCTATTTCACTATTATTCTTTGTTTAAAAAAAAAAAATATTCTGTGAAATGTTTTTATCACAATAAATTTGGTGGAAATCCCAGCGGAAATTTCCTCGGCTTGCCCTGTTCATTTGTTTTATCCTCGTAATTCTTCTGGAGATTTGAGAGTTAGAATTTTCCTTATACAAAAACAAAACGAAAAATGCTTTGCTCTGTACAGAAGCAATGAGAACACACAAAAAATCAAAACCAGAACACTGTTTTAATGTTATTGAATAGTCGTGTGAGAAAAAGGTTATTTTGTTGTTTGGATGCTGTAAATTGATATCTGTAAATTGTTTATTTACTAAAAGTACTTTAAGATCAAGTTAACCTTATATCCGGAACAATACAGTTCTCTGTAAACTTTTAGCAAAAGGTTAACATGATGTGTGTACTTTCATTATTGACCGAGTCTAGAAGTGCACTGAAAGCGGTTTACAAACATCGAGGTGTGTTAAAAACTGTGAGAGCGTTGTACTTATAGGATGATGATGTTATTGTGTATAATTATAGTCCACTAGATTTCCAGTTTAGATAAGTGCACTCTATGGATTAGGAGCTATATATAGCCTACATGGAAGTACCAAAATATATAAACGTTTCCTAATTGCGTCATCGAAATTTGATAAAATTGAACTCTTTTATACTGAACATACATTATATATATCCGTAAACTTATACTCTCTTATACGATAATACGAGTACATTGTGTGAGTACCGGGTTCATTAATTTAATGGTAAAGTCAAACGATGAAATGATTGATGATTTTTCTGGATAATGCTTTGAACACCACATATATAATAATATGTTAACTGAGTAAGTAATTTTAATGAATATTTACTATTTAGACATGTATATATAGCTCAGTGCCATACAGTGCACTTATCTATATTTAAAAGTCCGCATATTCTACGACAATTTACTTGCTTGAGCACTCTATGTATATAGAACTCAGTTGACCTATGACCCAACAGGGGAGATAAATCATGGTGACGAGGACGATAAACTCAAGTGTATCGATATTTAAAGATGTAACCTAGAACTTGACAAAAAGAAAATTTGTTGGATTGGATTTAAAAAATGTTTTTAAAAATAAACGCTGATGGACGTTGCATAATGTATGAGAATCATTTATCCAACCTAACAAATGTGTTTTTAATCAAATGACAAGATTCAAACAACTACACCCACAAAAAAACAGAGATTAAAATATTACATCACAAGATCTACTGGATTATTTCTCTTTGTTTTCTTTGAATACAGAAATAGATAATTAATTCGATGCGATGGTTTTTTATTTCTTCCCCCCCCCCCACCCCGGGCGCCTTGTTGTGTCAAGTAGATTAAATACACACAAAGTCATAATTAAATCGATGATCTGGCTTTTGATCTATTGTCTTCCCCACTGGCGCCTTATCGTATCAAGTAGATTTAGTGCATGAATTATTTAAATGAGATTACCTGGACAAAGTTGATGGACCACTTAAGAAAAAAAAAGTTGCACGCTTCATCCGATAAGTCCTGTACAGTTGAAAGATGATGTCCTGCACAGTTGAAAGATGATGTCCTGCACAATTGAAAGATGATGCCCTGCACAGTTGAAAGATGATGTCCTGCACAGTTGAAAGATGATGTCCTGCACAGTTGAAAGATGATGTCATACACAGTTGAAAGATGATGTCCTGCACAATTGAAAGATGATGTCATACACAGTTGAAAGATGATGTCCTGCACAGTTGAAAGATGATGTCATACACAGTTGAAAGATGATGTCATACACAGTTGAAAGATGATGTCATACACAGTTGAAAGATGATGTCCTGCACAATTGAAAGATGATGTCCTGCACAATTGAAGGATATGTCCTGCACAGTTGAAAGATGATGTCCTGCACAGTTGAAAGATGATGTCCTGCACAGTTGAAAGATGATGTCCTGCACAGTTGAAAGATGATGTCATACACAGTTAAAAGATGATGTCATACACAGTTGAAAGATGATGTCCTGCACAATTGAAAGATGATGTCCTGCACAGTTGAAAGATGATGTCCTGCACAATTGAAAGATGATGTCCTGCACAGTTGAAAGATGATGTCCTGCACAGTTGAAAGATGATGTCATACACAGTTGAAAGATGATGTCATACACAGTTGAAAGATGATGTCATACACAGTTGAAAGATGATGTCCTGCACAATTGAAAGATGATGTCCTGCACAGTTGAAAGATGATGTCCTGCACAATTGAAAGATGATGTCATGCACAGTTGAAAGATGATGTCATACACCGTTGAAAGATGATGTCCTGCACAATTGAAAGATGATGTCCTGCACAGTTGAAAGATGATGTCCTGCACAATTGAAAGATGATGTCCTGTACAGTTGAAAGATGATGTCCTGTACAGTTGAAAGATGATGTCCTGCACAATTGAAAGATGATGTCCTGCACAGTTGAAAGATGATGTCCTGCACAATTGAAAGATGATGTCCTGTACAGTTGAAAGATGATGTCCTACACAGTTGTGGGTGGTATAATTAGAAATGGTTCGACTCAATGACAACCTCAAGACCCGAGAATAACATGGAGCATAACAAGACCTTCCAAGAGCGCTGCCACTAAGCCAAACGTGTACGATAAGATAAAAGGGTACAACATACTGTGTAGGATACGTAATCAGCACTGAAAAATAATAAGTGATGCACAGTTAAACAATAATGCAGCACTAATTAGTTATTACGGCCTTCATCATTAAGTTCAAAGGTCACGCTTAACATAAAAATGATACGTTCCGCGAAGGTAAAATATAATAGTGTGCTAATTATAGTGTAGGTCAGGGGTCGGCAACCTTTTGATAATCGAGTGCCAAAGTAGGATTTCTAATTCATTCGGCGAGCCAACAGCTTAATAGTCATCCGGCTCTAGCACTCAATTTCTTGTAGAAGAGACTTGAATTGCTGTTTTGGAGGACTTCCGCGTGCCAATTGTAACGATGTAACAGGGGATTGCGTGGCCAACAGAAGGTAGAGTCTCTGACCGGTGGTGCTTTATCCGTCAAACGTTTTTAGCTTGTTGGTCTATGGAGTATGATAGCCGAACTGACTCGTTAACTAGTGTATTTTTTGTCCGATATTTTTATTTATGGAACACATGCTATTTAACATTACACTTGACACACACAAACAGGTATAAGTAAATAATCCACACGGTAAGCTGGTTAACGAATGAGCCAAAGGCACACGTTTATTGATCTGACGAGATTATTTCAACGGCGTCACTATATGGACGATACTACAATGTCTGATAAATTAAGATATACACAATTCCTTTGACAGTGTTCTATTGGCTCTAAATCTTAACAATAAACTGCAATTGGCAAAATGCACCACAGCTACGGGTATGGAAAATAACACATTAATACAAGTCCAGGAATATTTAACAGGCAAACATAGATTTTCCAATGTTCCGTTCCTGAGAAGGACACAAAAACGAGGAGAGAGACTAACGTCAGTTGCCACTAAGCATAGAACATTTATAATGTACAATCTTTGTTTTAAAAAAAATGAATCTAGAGTAACTGGTGTTTGCCTACAAAACAAAATGTCCGCCACTGCCATGGTTTACAAATACATGTAGAGTGCATTGTGAAGTTGTCAAGTCTGAGTCTTGTCATCGCAACGTTTTGAACGAGTTCATTTGTACCCCATTGATTGATTTGGAAAAAAATTATTGAATTGAAAACAGGACTATTGAATTTAAGTTTAAAATTGCACGATCCAATTTTTTTATATATTTATTTTGTCGTTGACTATAAGTTACCGTGCTACTACCAATAAAACAGTTATTGTACCAGTACACATTAAACAGTTATTATAGCACTACACATTAAACAGTTATTATAGCACTACAAATTAAACAGTTATTATAGCACTACAAATTAAACAGTTATTATAGCACTACAAATTAAACAGTTATTATAGCACTACAAATTAAACAGTTATTATAGCACTACAAATTAAACAGTTATTATAGCACTACAAATTAAACAGTTATTATAGCACTACAAATTAAACAGTTATTGTAGCACTACATATTAAACAGTTATTGTAGCACTACATATTAAACAGTTATTGTGCATGTACCAATAAAACAGTTATTGTATAATTAAAAATTCAACTGTTTTTGTACTGCTAGAAATAAAACTGACAAATTGTTTATTTTTCTAACAGCTCAATCCTTTAATGTAATTCACGTTTTTATTTTTTAAAGAAATCAGCAGCATCTGAGGTAAACATAGGTAGATGACCTTAGATATTACTCCCAAACGTTTAAAAAATGAAAGCTAATGTATGTAAGCCAGATTTGAAACTAGATTTTTTCCTTGTATTTTTTTTACTTTTGATCTACGGGGATTCTCGGCGCAAAGATAACCAATCTGTAGTCGTTATGTCAACATGAATTCAAATCTTACATTTGAAATCCAACAATGTACCGATGCATGGCGTAAAGAACATATTTGTAATTGGAGATCAAGGAAGACTTTAATTAAGCTGTAAAAAATTATATGTGGTGAGATTTTGTTTTTGTTTTTACAAAGTAAGTTAAGAGAAAGAGGTTAAGTGTAGCAATCTATTGTATGACTTGGTCATAATACTGTGCTATTCTCGTTATGTCTATGCTGCACCAATACCTCAACATATTCAGGAGTCTCACAAGAAACTGCCCTGCTCCACAAAATTTCTCATCTATAAATGAATGCTTTGCCAATATCATAAATTCCTTAATAGTCCAGAAACAAAGACTTACTTTTAAATTAGTGTAAGAAATATACGACAATATCAACAAAATATAAGATATTGAAATTTTAAATTTAAAAAAAATAGATCTATATGAATTAAACAAACGGGATTCTACAATGTTATTAATTGGAGCATAGTCTACCTTTTTATACAGAACGTGCCAACTTTTGAGAGTAACATAGCGAAAGAAACCAAAATATACCAACTCTTATTTTTATTGAAAACATTGATGTCAAATGAAAACTGAAAAAGTAAATCTACTTAGTTGTAAAAAGAAAAGGTATGAAAAAGAATCATGAAATCAACTAAATGCAAGTTCGCAAGGGATTTAATTCATGATAATCGACCATGGTTGAACTTTTAATTCATGATAATCGACCATGGTTGAAAGTTTAATTCATGATAATCGACCATGGTTGAAAGTTTAATTCATGATAATCGACCGTGGTTGAAAGTTTAATTCATGATAATCGACCATGGTTGAAAGTTAAATTCATGATAATCGACCATGGTTGAAGTTTAATTCATGATAATCGACCATAGTTGAAAGTTTAATTCATGATAATCGACCATGGTTGAACTTTTAATTCATGATAATCGACCATGGTTGAAAGTTTAATTCATGATAATCGACCATGGTTGAAAGTTTAATTCATGATAATCGACCGTGGTTGAAAGTTTAATTCATGATAATCGACCATGGTTGAAAGTTAAATTCATGATAATCGACCATGGTTGAAGTTTAATTCATGATAATCGACCATAGTTGAAAGTTTAATTCATGATAATCGACCATGGTTGAAAGCTTTTTGGCCATTTGCATCAAACAGTGTGATTAATTGAAAGCTGTAACGATCAGCCTGACTGACACGCTGATTTAAGATAACTTTCTTGTCGTTACACCTGCCTGAGTTCTTTTTATAACAGAATATTTCTGTTTACATCGTTGTTTCATGTCGGCTTATCGTGGTGAGATGAAATGTCCTGATTACCTTTAGTTTGTGCACTTAGGGAGTTGTCTTTTCTCATCCTGTGAATGGAGTTTTTCTTTTAATGGACATTTCGTTTTTGGCAAAGGTGGCAAGAAAGTGCACAAGAAAGTCTCTACGACCAGGCAGTAATAATAATTCTATTTGTACAGCGCTGCCAACATACATAATGTAAACTCATGCATTTAACCTTGAGCAACAAACAACTAAGAACACTGATTTAATTCTCTGGGTTAATATATATATATATATATATATATATACCAGAACAAAATTGAAACTCTATAACAGCTGTGTCCTTCCTGTTCTTCTTTATGGTGCCGAATCTTGGCGCATCACACAACAGGATCTTGCGACGCTTTCCACTTTTCACACGAAAAACCTTAGGCGAATTTTTAAAATGTTCTGGCCAAAGAAAATATCCAACGAAGAATTAATGTCCCAATGCAACTAGAGACCGACCGATATTCGGTTTCGGCTTCGGTTTCGGCGCCGAAAATAGGCAAAAACCCTTTTTCGGCGTGGATTCGGTTTCAGCCGAAGACAAACGGTTAGTTTTAGGTTTGTTTACGGTTTCGGACGAAACTGATATTGACTTTCGGTCATCAGCCGAATATCTATTTTAACTTTTAAAATTCATAATGCTACGCTAGTGTTGCAACTATTACTCTGCTTATTGATACTTTCATTTACTTAAAACTGTTGCGAATTAACTCTGTGTGAAGTAGGGATGTTAAACGAAAACCGGATTACGGGAGGAAATCATTCATAATGGTGTCCCACGATTTATTTATCTGTTTATCTGAAGAAATATTTATGTTTGATTAGCACAAAACAATTCCTTAACATTATATTCCTTGCAAACACTCGTTTGTCAGAGGCGACTTATAATTTTTTTTGTTTTATTTTTCGAATTCCGAATATTGCTTGTGAATTTTGCGATACAAGCACATTCAACAGATAATGCAGATGTTAACGCTAGTCGTCGGTACAGACATTTGATCTACGTATTAGAAAGCACAACAAAAATGGAATTTCCCCACTGATGCTGAACGTTCCTTTAACAGACAAACAGACCGATAGACGTAAGGTTGCGAGATACTTGGACTTCAAAAGGAGAACATAGACAGACAAAAAGAATGACATATTTAGTGTTTCACAATCCACAATCAGTTCAGTTTTATTACATTAGCTGTCAATAATTGTATATTAGTAAAACTGACCCAACATTTAATGTAGAATGAAAAGCAGCTTGGGCAGTTAAAAAACAACTTTGCAGAGCATGTAAGGCTCTTTATAAAAACTGTTAATTTTCTTGCTGGACGTCTATCAACCCTAGATAGATGTGTCTGGGATTTTATTTATATTCCACAAATATTCTTTTAATGTGTGTAACATATAGATCCACTGATTTATATTATAATTATAGTTCATGTCGAATTCTAGTGTTCTAGAGTTTTGTTTTTCAACGGTGCTATAGCGGCTTGTTTTCAACACAAAAATTATCACATTATTTATCACAGCATGTTGTTTTAGTCTTGATTTTTTCCCGACAGGTCTAGACTTTAGAACATAGACGCCAACCAGTCTTTCTGTTTTTCTTTTAAAAATTCATTATAGAGTACAATACAATAGCGAAATGCAATTACGGTACCGAAACTTTTCCGATAAAAAGGCTTTAGCGTACACCGAAGATTATAAATAATTTCCTCTACTTTTGTAGTGTACTCGATCAAAATTTCTGCTTCTGTGTGAAACTGGATAGAGCGCGGCTTGGGTCAATTGGTATTGATCAGTGAAGGAATTCTATTTAAAAACTATATCTCCCATGTCAGTTAGTTTTACAGACTTCTCTCGTCACAGAAGACCCCCCCCCCCCAAAAAAAAAAAAAAAAAAAAAAAAAAAAAAAAAAAAATTCTGTAAACTGGAACTAATGGATCTACTGTCTTGTTAAATACAAACCAATGACTCACCAGTGAGTGAGTGACCTGGCAGTCCACTCAGGACAGCATGTGATCTCTAGATTTTCTATGTACTAAGTGACAGAGATTGGTGGGGGGAAGGGGGAGGGTCATACTTGTGCACTGGTTCTGTAATCCGTCCAGCTATATAATATTAAGTTATGGGACAACGCCTTGACAACGCCTATGGGTGCAAACGGGCCAATGATAATCGCAGACTTCAATGCCAGTTGCTGGTTATCAGGATGAAATCATAACGAATGCGTATGACCTTGCCAAGCAACAGCGCGTTCGACTGGCGTACCGAAGTTCTTGGATTCGAATCCTGGTGAAAGCTAGGATTTTTTCTCGGGTCTGGAGGTTGTCCCTGAGTCTACTCAGTTCTGATGGGTACCTGACTTTAGATGGGGTAAAGTAAAGGCAGTTGGGCATTGTGCTGGCCACACAATCCCCTAGTATTCCGTGGCCACAGAAACTGATAAACGCTGCTTCACCGGCCCTGTGGATCAACACTTTCTTTTTATGACGTTGCAAAATCTGGGTGGTGGGATTGGCTCAAAAAGTCCAAGGGAGCACTATATGGCCTTGTTTCAAGTTGTAAAGATGTGGAGGAAGCACCAGCTTAAAATGGAAATATAACTCGAACTACCGTCCAGGTTCCAGCCTTCGTCTTTGGCAGAATTAGAAAACATTTGTGCGAGTGATAGTTAATACAAGTGAGTAAATCAACCAGTCGAACTGTGTTGGTCATGTACTATCCAGCCCATTAAGACAATAAACAAAATGTCGCCTGGTATTAAACAACAACACAAACTGTACATGATAAAAGGAGAAAAACAATTTTTATGGCTGTTTTTTTTTTTGTCTTCTAATATTCGACTGGGAATGTCATTTTACCCATAATTTGTGTTTTTTTTAATTTAGATTTCTAATTTCAGAAGGGAGGCAATTCACTTGAAACAAATAGATCTGTGAGTATCCTCCCTTTAGATTGAATTGTCTCCTGTGTGTGTATACTGAGTCTTGTTATCACAAATCTATAAATCAATCACATTCTCTTGAGTAATATAACGCCATTGACTTTGCGTGTGTGTGCTGTGTCGTGTTGTGTTTGTGTGTGTTGCGTGTCTATGAGAATTCCCCCCCCCCCAAAAAAAAAAGGGAGTAGGGTGGGGGAGTGAATGGCGGGGGGGGGGGGGGGTGAAGGGTGGGGGAGGAGGGAGTGCCGGGAGGGAGGGAGGTAGCGAGATTAAAGAAAATGAAGAATAAGGAAGAGAAAGAGCGAGAGTAAATAAGTGGAAGAGAGCAAAGGAGAGACAGCTTCGCGAGTGAGTGATTGAGAGAGAGAGAGAGAGAGAGAGAGAGAGAGAGAGAGAGAGAGAGAGAGAGAGAGAGAAAACCGGAAAGGGTTATCTACCATTACTGCACGATAATGATCTTTCATAGCTGTAGCAATAAAAATTGATGATGTTATACAAGTTTATGGTGTGATACGTGTATTTGCTTCAGCTATGACCACGTATATTTCAAGGGTAATAATCCCTGTTTTCGACTTACATGGCTCGTGTCCTTCATACTAGTGGTCTTAAGGTCATGAAAACGTTTCAAAAAAATAACAACAACAAAACAATAACAATAGGCTAAGCTCATTGTGACAAACTTAACCCTTTAATTATTAGGGTTGCCGGGTGTCCGGTTTTGAACCAGGTGGTCCGCCAAGATAAAAAGAAATGACCGACATGTATAACGATCACATTTGACAAAAACCACCGAACAACTAAACATACTATTTTTTGTTAGAAATTAAATACGTGGGGATAACGTCGCTAGCACAATGCCCAGCACGCTATTTCCTCATATTTCCTCATGCAGTTTTCATGTCTGTATTTCTATCTTTAAAATATATTAATATACTAGATCTAGCTATTTCATTATTAACATTAGACAGCGTGAGATCAGACCTTGTGTTGTGCAAAATTCAAAAAGATATATGCCCACAAACATAATAACAATAAAATTGATACAAGAAAAACATGACAACAACGTTAACAACAAGGCCTTCGATGTTAATGGGCCGGAAACAAGTACAAAATACAGAATGACAAATATATACAAACATTTTGATTCACTTAGATTAACCAAGCTTCGTCCTTCAGAATTTAAAACAAACAAAACATGTTGCATAAAAGTAGGTACATCTTCATAGAATTCTCCAAGTGCTATAAGTGGAACATTGTGTAACTTTATAAGTACAGCTTTTTATAACACTATAAGGACAGTTTTATTATAAAAGAACAGCTTTAAATTGCACTATATTATGTACAATCTCGAAGCTATTAAGTACGGCTTTATACAACAATAAAAATATTGCTTTATATTACCCTATTTTAGATCCAGCAATATAGTGCAGCTTTATATTACATTATAGACACAGTTTTATAGTACAGTATACATACAGCTTTATATTAAATTATAGACACAGTTTTATAGTACAGTATACATACAGCTTTATATTACATTATAGACACAGTTTTATAGTACAGTATACATACAGATTTATATTACATTGTAAACACAGTTTTATAGTGCAGTATACGTACAGCTTTAGAGTACATTATAGACACAGTTTTATAGCACCCTACACTATACATACAGCTTTATAGTACAGTCTGCAATACAGCATTATAGTATATTATAGATAAAGCTTTATAATACAGTATAGATACAGTTTTATAGTGCAGTATAGATACAGTTATATAATAGATGATACGTATTTAATTTCTCGGGCCCTGTGAAACAGACATTGCCACTCTGGTGACTGGAGGGCAGGTCACTCTAAACTCTAAACCTTCAAGGAATCTGACAGCTGGCCATACAACTTTTGAGCGAGTCCCAGAAATTCGAAACTGTGGGTCGGGAGAGAGCAGACATAACAACGTATGTGTAACTAGTCTAGAAGACGACTGCTCTAGCTGGAATTCTACTGACCTAACTCAGGCCACCTTGAAGTTCTCCAATAAAAACAAGATCGCGTACATCTATATTAGGTTTAAAATATTTGACCCTCATAATCAAAGCGTCCTTTGTGTTCTGAAATTAAGGAATTCAGAGTAGCGAAATATTTTATCACTATAAATCTTGTTTGCATCAAAGACTATAAGAAGATGGACCGCCTTCATATTTCTGCTATTTGATAACTTGAAACTAAAGGCCGAACGAAACCAAATTTTCGGTTTAGGCCAAAAACGAAATTATACCGAGAGTCATAAATTGGCTTTTAGCCTAAACCGAAGTAGAAATGGAAAGTTTCACGGCATCTTCGGCCAAAACCGAAAGATAAACCGAAATTGCAAAAAAAAAAAAAGATTTAAAAGACTGTAAATTTATGAAAAATATAAAATAGTTTATGGGTACTCTATTCACTTTAAGTAAACCATAGAACATGTAATATTCAGTTGTATACACATTACACATGTATTGTATACCATTGTATTTAGAATCGAATACTCTTTAAGATTTAATAACCCAAAAGTCAAGATAAACTTATATAAGATTTTTGTATCTAAATTTTATGACATAACTTGTATAAAATGAGACAAAACAAGTCAAAATAGAGAATCGGCTGATGACCGAAAGTCAATATCAGTTGCGGACAAAACCGAATATAAACCGAAAGCTTACTTTTTTTACTTAAGCCGAAACCGAAACTATGCCGAAAGGAGCCAATAGTCTACTTTCGCCGCCGAAACCCGGACCGAAGCCTTTTTTTGGCCGCCCTCTACTTGAAACACTTAGTTTCGGAATTTCGATCGCACTACGTCCTCTAGACTTCGGGTTTAGTAATTCGCTATGATTTTCTCATTGGAAAAATAGGATTAAAATCGAAACATGTATTGACAAGTCTTAACAAATATGCATGCATAAAAGGTCGACAAAAAAGACATTTCCTGTCTTATTCGATCATTTACTTCGAAACATGTTTGTGTGCTGCGTTACTGGTTGTACGAAAATATGTAGATAATTAAATTTTTATTTCATTTCCAAAAGAGGGCGACAAAAGAAAACGATGGATTGTGAATGTCAGATTTAAAGAATCACCTATTTATAAACCCAAACTAAATGCTTGATGCAAAAGAATTTTCGTGTTGTTATTTTTTTATGAATCTCCGCATTGAGTTTTTTTAATTACCAAGGACGCAACTCTTGACTAATTTATTTTGTAAACAAATATATATTTAACCTTACGCTACTAACACTTGAGTATTAATTATCGCCTACTCACTTTTGATGTTAAAAACGGATTCCTCATAACTAATCTTGTATCCTTTTTATAAGTCTAAAAGACTAGAACGGGCCGTCGAGGTTGAAATCAATTGTCAAACACCATCCAAAGCATGCTTTTTTTGTTTATTAATTTAAAAATAGAACCGGAAGCTCATGATCATTTCTATTTGAAAAGGTCACGCCTATTTAAGACTTGTCAATGCAGCGGAAACCACTGATCTATAAAAAGAATGGATTAGCCACGGAAGTAGAATTCTTGAAGAAATTTCCGCCATTTCGTTTGCCTCTCACTGATATTTATAAGCTTACAGATATAGATATATTATCAAATTCTCCAAAGTTTCATTTTAGCTAATATTTCTAATGTTTTTTTTATACAAAGTGAATAAATGGCTACAATTTATAACTTTGAAATGATCGAATTGTAAAAAAAAGTATTTCAAAATTATATAAATATTATATTACTAAAAATGTATATGTATATTTTTAAACATTACATTAGCTACCTAGTTTGTATGATTACTAAGTATCTGTTCCTGCAGTTGTACTACTCGTACTCTTTTTATAAAGATCTGGTATTTTTTTTTATGCTTACTTGGCATATTGGCTTTATATATCAAAGATGTATTTATAGATTAGTGGCGTGCAATAATTTTTAGACACAATTTTGTTTATAATGATAAGTGCGTGGTAAATTTTTTGTACTCCGTGGCTTCACTTTGCACAAACCAATTTATGAAGTAAGCGCAATCCATTCTTTTTATAGATCAGTGGCGGAAACCTTTGATGCAATCGTAGGAGCGTAGAAGTCATTCAAGACAATCTTATTGGTTGCGCACGAAAAATAAGAGCATATACGCTCAAAAATAGAGCAAAGTTTATTATAGTCTTATTATAGTCTTATTATAGTCTTTGGTGAGATTAGGTTTAAGGCCCCAGAGCTTTTCAAACTTAGAAAGTTAAATCTAAAACCTAGAAACACTAGAGTTGGGATTAGCAACTTACGGCACGCCGAGCGATTTTCAATGGCACGCCGAAGACCCCCTCAAAAAGCCATTCAAGCCTCTTCCAAAGAAAAGCCCAGGATGACTTTACGACTTCTGGCAACCTGAATGAATTGTAAATCATACCATGGCACACTATTATCAAAAAGTTGCCTACCCCTGCACTATAGAACAAAAGGGCAAAGAGTAAAGTAATAATAATACATAAGGAATTAAATTTTAATTAAGAAAAACAACACAATCACAATCTGTTTCAATGCTCAGATAAACATAAGGACAAAATCACTTTCCTTATCCCTTATGCGCGAACAAATACATATTTATAAAATAAGTACTCCGTCTTCCCATGTGGCATCCGGGCATTGTGCACTTGCGTTTCAGCCAGGAAATACAATGGCTCAATAGCTGACCCCTAAATAATACTTTTTTCTTGTATGATAAATGGTATGATAGTGTACGTGAATGTCTATTGTGTTGGAGTACAAATGGTTCTTTAATATTATTTTAGGTATGCTGAAAGACGGAATTTATGTAATGAAGTCAAATTTCCATTTATTTGGATCAATAAAGCAATCTTATCTTATCTTATCTTATTTAATCGCTATGATTTTCTCAATATAAAATAAAATCGAAAACGGTACACAGCGGAAACATTTAGGCAGACGTAGGAGTGCAGAAGTCATTTAAGACAGCGTCATTGGATACGCTAGGAAAAATAACATATAAGCTTTGAAAATAGAAGAAGGGGTCCATCTTATAGTCTTTGCTAGGACGAAAGCATTTCAACATTATGTTCATTGCATTTTGGTGCGCAACGTGATTGGTACATCCTGCGCAGTTATGTTTACGTGAAATTTGACATCTATTAAACGGTTTACGCTTATAATGGACTAATTCTAATATTTATTATAATCTAATCATTTACGCTAAGGGTGTTTCAATTATTCAACATAATCTTGTTGCAAAATACATTTTTTACAGGCTCAATAAGTGGGCCACTGCATGCATGTAATGCAAATAGAGTAGTTTACTTATACAGTGAGGAATACATAATGTCGTCCCAACAGACTATAATTACACAACAATGGTCGCATAGCAGTTGCGTGGCGTGTGAAGCGCCACATCCCCCCCCCTCCCCCAAACAACTTTTCAGTCGTTTGATTCTCAGTATTCATAGCTGGTAACCCATTTATTTTTGTTGTTGTAGAGCTCAGGCTTTACAGCGCCCCCTTGTGAGAACCATTGTTCTTTACGGATGCGAGACCTGGACACTGCTAGCTGCCACTGAAAACAAGTTGCAGGCATTCGAAAATAAATGCACGAGGAAAATCCTTCGAATCTCCGACGTAGAACACAGAACTAATGAGTATGTGTGGGACAGAATATCCTCAATTGCAGGCCCTCAAGAAACCATAATGGCAACAATCAAGCGGCGCAAGCTGACATGGTCTGGTCAGGTGGTCCGGCATAATAACCTGCCAAAAAAAACATCCTCCAAGGCAATGTAGAAGGTGGACGACAGCGGAAATGCTGGTTTGGCAATATAAAAGATCGGACAAAGCTGCAAATGATTAACTATTGACAGCCTCTCAAGATAGGCAAAAAATCGAGAAAGATGACTGCTGGGGTGTCATTTCGCTCCACACCGCCCCCCCCCCCCCCCCAACGACCATAACGGTCTGATGACGATAATGTTGTTGTTTTTTACATTAGAGCTTTGGATTCCTCAGATATCAGAGACCCAGACGAAAGGACAGCTAACGTTACCTCCCTTCTTTATTTCAGGGCATCAAAGACAAACATAGTCTGCGAGAAGATTGGAACACAATTATATAAATTTCTAATTTCATCAGAGACCGTCTCAAATATTTAAATGAACAAATTAGTTGCTGGGCACCTATTACGAGCGCTACGTGACCCCACTGTGTAATTTTTTTCCGTTGGACCAAAGCCAGTAAAAGCAGCATTCACAAGTTTCCATGGCCCTGACATACTAAGGTAATATGTGGCCAACACATTGTCCAACTGTTCCCAACTAATGTTAGTTACTCATCAGAGCTGTGTCGACTGAGAGACACCCTCCAGACCCGGGACAAGATCGTAGCCTTCGCCTGGACTTGAGGCCCTCGGTATGGCGATCCTATCGCGCTGTCGCCCGACCACCGCGCCGCTGGGTAGAGTTAGCTTAAACATATGCTACACATAATACTATGTCGTATATAAAACAGCCATTTCAAATGTGGTCATACGGATTGAAGTACTATTTTGTTAAAGGCTATAGGACAGCTATGGTGTTTAGTGGTAGGCCTATACCTCGGAATAATCTCCAGTTAATTATATCATGCTTCTCCTCTACTGGGCTTCATTCAGTACTTGCTATTCATTGTATTCATTTATGATAATGGTGATCATTGATATAGCACGCGTCTCTTAAAGCATGATCTTATCTGATCTTATACTTTACTGACGCTTTTTCTATAGTGAACATTATTGCACCTTACGCTTATCCATGTTTAAGTCGAGTCTTTGATTTTGATTAGAATTTGAATAATATTAAGCTGTTAGTGTTCAGGAAACCCATTACCTTTTTGGATGCCACGCGGATGACTTTGTCCTTTTCTTTTTTCGAAACATAACATTTATTTGCATTCTTATGTCTGAATATTGTATTCGATTATTGTTGAATTGTAATTCTAAGTAAAACATGAATGCTTTAATTGTATGTATTATTATTACTTTGATATCTGTCCTACTTTTGAAAATTTAACTGTGAAGGCCCTATATTCCTATTAGCGCTTCTCGCTGTATTCACGTGAATTAAAGAACTTAATTATATATTATCAGCTCTCAATATCAATGTTTAAACAAGATCTAACAATTTTGTTGACACTTCAATTCAAATTATTAAAATGCGTACTTTTTTAATGTCTAATTAGAACCCTTCATTGCGCACCAAACTTGTAGTTTTTTTTCTGACACTTTTTTGAACTGATGGAAAAAAACAGTTTAAGTCTCAAACGCCAAATTGTTTCTGTGACGTAATAAGTGTTTCTTTGGTAGCTAACTAAAGTCCTTAGCGTCATTCGTTCCATGATCTGCGAGGTGTGAAGAACTACAGCCAGTGAAGAAAGAACAAGCAAGCATCTCCCTCCTTTATCTGAAACTTCAAACTCCTTAACGAATCAACATGTCTAACTGCACCCAAGGCTGCCGAGACCCACCTCCAAAATGCGGGTGTGGATGCGAGAAGAAAGGCAACGGTAATGGAAAGAACGGCAACGGGACGAACGGCAACGGATCGGACGGACAGGACCCTTGTTGCCCGCCTCCACCCAACCCATGTGCACCGCCACCACCAAAGGAGCCAGCATGCCCGCCACCCTGCCCGCCAGCCTGCCCGCCAGCCTGCCCACCAGCCTGCCCGCCAGCATGCCCGCCAGCCTGCCCGCCTCCACCCAAACCCAGCTGCAAAACGTGTGGCCAGACCAAGAAAACTTGTGGATGCAGTTGATCTCAGGAACTACCGCAGACGTGGTGAGTTGCATTGCTTTTTCATTATTGTCCGCATTTTCTCAATTTCACGCTATTTCTCATTACATTCTCATAACTGCACGCTATTTCTCATAACTGCACGCTATTTCTCATCA
Source organism: Anisus vortex (assembly GCA_949126835.1). Lineage (NCBI taxonomy): Eukaryota > Metazoa > Mollusca > Gastropoda > Planorbidae > Anisus > Anisus vortex. The sequence continues at coordinate 12,103,779 of OX421492.1, read as the reverse complement.
CTGCACGCTATTATATAATTGCATGTTTTTTTCTCATTGCATGCATTTTAGCGTAACGCACATTTTCTCACTGCACAAGTTTTCTCATTGCATACCAGCATTTCTAGTTTTTGCAAGCATAATTTATCTTTATGTAACATGGTGCCTTAATCTGTTCCGTGGACGACCATCAGTAATTTTGGTTAATTATTGTGAACATGCCATAATTGTCCCTGCGACTTTAGCATATTAACGACTCCCTACGTCCTTTCAGGTTACTTGAAGGTCAACGGCCAAAAAAAATTTGTATATCCAATTTTTTTATTTAATTTAAAGAACAAATGTTAAGATTAGCCGTTAAAACTGAAGTACATTTAAATATTTTTTTTAAATTATGGTTTCAGAGCATTTAAATTTACATAGTAAAGCAACTTTCAAAAGTTTCCGTTGCCACGGCATACCATAGGGGTGGTGTGAAAAGCAAAATGCCCAACAGCCTTTACTTTTCCCTTTAACTGCCCGGTACTTTTTATATCTGTAGCCTACTTATAAATTAATGTTAGACTCTCTGCTTATCTTCTAAGCCTGAAGTTTTTATTATGTTCGTATTTCTTTTCTTTTTTTTATACAAAAGTTAAGAAATCGTACTGTGCATTCTTTTGGACTGTAAGCAATGTGTCGACTTATTGGCAATGACTTAGTTTACCGGTTAAATTGGTTAGTAAGCAGAATCAGAATGATTTTTAACAGCTGTTATTCAACAGATATTACATCGTTGTGATGTTTCATTTAGCGCCTTGGCTTTCTATATTGCGCAATCAGTGGGTGTATACACTGGATATAAAAGTCTACGAATAAGAAACCACCTTAAAAAATTATCTCGACATTTAGATATCGTATGCATTATTATTTTTAAAAAGCAAAAGGTTTAGTTTTGACAGTTTAGTTTAGTGTCTTACAACACGATTTATTTTATAATGAGTAGACATTTATGTATTGCTGTTTACGTCATTCATACGTCATTGACCGCTTCCGTTCAACTTCCTACCATGGAAACACTATTGCGCACCAACCGTATACACAAATACACAAAATGTTTCAATTGAACGGGGATTTCAATTTAGCATCATGCATTACTAGTTCCTATAGTAATGTAACACATGCAAAAGTATATTTCATATATGTATACTGTATATAGACTTTATACTTATAAGTAATGAAAACTCCCTAATTGTAAGACTTAGTGCTAGAATCACTTGTCTTATTTGTGTTGCAACCTTAGGAATTTTCTCGTTTACAATTGTAACTGTTTGAAAATATTCCGATTTCCGCTTCTAATCTTAAGTATCCTCACAAGTAAAGTAGCATGAAGGTCACGTAGCATGAAAGTCATGTAGCATGAAGGTCTTACACTAGAACACAATACGCCGGTCTAATGTGCCAGTCCTAATACAAACTTGCAGCCTTTATAGACAAGGTTTTCTATTTACCTTATTAACACTTTTATTTTATTTTTATTTTTACTTTTATTTCAGGAACAAATACAAACTATGGTGCTTGCTCTGTGAAACATCTCTCCAAGCTGAACTATGTATGAAACTAAAGAACTAACTCCCCCCAACAATCTTCACTAACCTGTAGTTGTACTCTATCGACCTAGCCAGACATCACAATAAACTATTAAAAAAGTATACAAGTGTAGTTTTTTAAATATATATTTTTGTTTTGTTTTTGTCGTATTTGTAAAAATTATTTATGTATAATATTGTATATTATAATAAATCTTTAAATCTCATTACAGATAGTATAATGAGACAATAATTGCACAAACATTTCACATTTTCTTTTCTCAGCTAATTCTTCACTATATTTATCTACTTCTATTTACTTATAATTATTATAATCAAAACAAAATTTTATAAAAACTAATGCAAATAAAATAGTAACTATTACTTTGTGAGACTTGCAAAACTAAATTGAAAAAGGCAATGGTAAAAGCAATAAGCACTTTACAATATTTTAAAATGTTTCAGACTATAATGGTTTTAGCTCTTACGTAATTAACATTATACATGTAATGAACTAACAAAGCTAGAGCTAATAACATAACATTTAATTTAATAATTATTTTACAAGTAATGCAGCTAGAGCTAATAACATAACATTTAATTTAATAATTATTTTACAAGTAATGCAGCTAGAGCTAATAACATAACATTTAATTTAATAATTATTTTACAAGTAATGCAGCTAGAGCTAATAACATAACATTTAATTTAATCAAATTGTTTAACAGGTAATGAAGTTAGAGCTAATAACATAACATTTAATTTAATTACAAAATTATTTCACAATTAATGAAGTGAAGCTAAAAACATAATTTAATAAAAAATTATTTGACAAGAAATGAAGTTACAGCTACAAAACATATTACATTAATTTAATTTTAAAGAAAATATTTGGCAAGTAATAAAGTTAAAGGTACATAACATAAAACATTAAATTTAATGACAAAATTATTTGAAAGGTAATGAAGTTAAGAGATAGTAACATACATTTAATGAATAATTCTTTGACAAGTAATGTAACGAAGTAAGAGATAACATAGACTCTATTTACAAGTAATGATTGACATGTAATGTAATGAAGCTAGAGACAAAAACATAACATTTAATTTAATGAATAATTTGACAAGTAATTAAAGAAAAAAACATAACATTTAATTTAATTTATAATTTCACAAGTAATAAAGTTTTAAAGAAAAAAAGAGAACATTTAATTTAATAATAATTTGACAAGTAATGAAGCTAAATCATAAGTAACATTTAAATGGATTGGTAAAATGTTTTTTCCTCTTTCGTTTTTTTTCTCACCAATCTGCCTTCCTCTCTTCTATTTCTAAAGAATTTAAAAAATTAAACAATATGGTTTACAAATGCAGTAGCCAATGTAATAAGTAACCTTCAAAAGAACTTAAATCTGATAAAGAAGATAAAAAAAATACGTATGCACTGATCTATACAATAAATGGCAACATAGCTAGTAATCGAAAACTGACAAACTATCCACCATGTTTTTGTAAAAAGTGTATATTAAAAATGTCAATATACATTTACACTACATACACGTCTTTAGTCTAAAATATTTTTCAATGTTAACACATAAGCCGTAACATGTTACATTTACCATTTTCTCATTCTTTTACTTCGCATTATCCTACAATAGAATACAATAGAATACATAATTTATAAATAAAAACTAGCTTTTATATTTTTAAAAAGGTAATGTAACAATTTATAATGATTTAAACCAATACACATAATGTCGTATCCAACACTTTCTAAATGTTTAAAAGAATTGTTATTGTATAAAAATATATATTAAAATAAATGACGTATTCAATTATTAAATGCTCTAGAACAATTTTACATCATTACAAAAACATCGTAAAAAAATATTTTCTTCTAAGGAATCAGGACAACTATGACCAACATAAGCAGAATTAGATATGAATTAGAGTAATGATCACGTGGCGTGCACTTGTTAGGGAGCTTTATCTTCTGCTCAGTGTGGTAACATAGTAGTTTCCGCTCACATCGCTTTGCTTAAGCAAAATTGTTAGGACGGGAATATATTCTATTTATAGCTCAGTTCGTGCATTGAATAACTGTGGCTTTAAGGTCAATGCATCCTGTCCTGGCAGTAATGGAATTACAGATAATTACAGTTAGAGAGTTTAACGCCAACTGACTTCGAAATGTAAGCAGCTGTAGAGTTGTTACAAAGTATTTACTGTTGACAAAATACAACATAATTCGTCATTCTGCGCCAGGAATTAAAAAGTAATTTTAAAAACATTTCTTTGTAAGAAAACAAATTATTTTTATCTTTTGATGATTGTTAGTCCGAAATGTCAGCTATCATTTTGGTATTAAAATAAAACATCAAACATGGAATCAATATAATGTATTCAACCAAATCATACAACTGGTCTAGAGAGAAATTAATTATTAATATTCTTCCTACATCCTACATATCCCGTAGCCTCATCCCTCTTCATTAGGTCGCACAGTTTTAAAATGTCCACTCCCTGATGTTGTCCTCCCATCGTTTGTTTTATCTTCCTCTTTTTCTCTCTCTCTCTCCCCCCCCCCCCCTCTGTTGGTGCCCTGCAAGATAGCTTTGGCAAGCCCGTTGGCTCTTGTTATGTGGACATACCATTCCAGCTTTCTTTTCTTGACTGTGACCAGCAGGTCGTTTTATTGTCCAATTTCATGGAGTATTATTTTTCGTATCCGCTCATTGGAGATGTTGTCTTTATAGCAGATACCGAAAAGGTTTCTGAAGCATCTCATCACAATGACATTAATCTTTTTTTCTAGCAAATCTGTTAACGTCCTGGACTCACAAGCAAATAAGAAATTTATATATTACAATGAAAAAATGGTCGGAGCTAATACTATTCTTTAAATAAATGATATAAGAATTGCCCAATCTCTTTAATAATCTCTATAATTGTCCATAGTGTCTGTAGCCCAATACCCCCCCCCCACCACCACCACCACAAGCACACACTTATCTAGCCCACGCAATTGAGGGTGGAGGGGAGGGGGGTGAAAATAGGTACGGTTCCCACAGATAACAGTTCAACTCTAAGGAAACATTTTATCGTCCTGGTACAATCGGAATTGTCCGGATCTGAATGGCGGGGGGTCATCGGTAGATTCCATTACTCGGGCACGGGGACTTGCCATGATTCAAGTAATTGACTATTCACAATTTACGATACATCGTTAGCGATGGTACAAGAGTAGTGATTGGCTGATATTTGTACCGGATATCTGGGTTACTTGTCAACCTTTTTTATTTTACTCTTTCTCCAAGATGTGAATCTTTCAGTTGAAGAGTTTAGTATAATGTCAGTTTGTACACATTAAACTAGGATGAGATAGACACTGGACTTTGTTTATGTACGTTTTAACCTGTGGCTTTCTGTTATAGAATCATAGAAAACAGTCAATAGTAAATAATAATAGTAAATTACATCGAGAGAAAATAAGAACGGGAGTGGTAAAGCGAGATGATAGAGAAAAAGAGAACTTGAATTAAACATATACAAATGAGATAAAGAGACAGTGAGAAGGTGGGAGAAATAGAAGAGGGGAGAGAAGGGACACTGAAAGGGGGAGACTGGGATAGAGATAAATAGGAAGAGATATACAGAGAGAGAGAGACCGAGGAGAGAGACAATGAGAGAGGACGAGATATACAGAGAGATGAGAAAAAGAGAGAGACAAGGAGAGAAAAAGAGAGAGGGAACATTTTAAAAGGCCTAATATTCATTTTATTATAATAATGAATAAAATAATAATGATCATATTATACAAATAGACAGTATGTCTTAAACGAAATCAATACAAAACGAGATTGTAGTTGAAGTAACATCTACCTCACCTACCCGCCGGTGAACCCTGTTCTACCCAGCAATCCAGCCAGAGGTTGGGTGTAAACCCCAGCGGATGGCTGGATGGGACAACCAACGAGGTTAAGGCGAAGTCATACACTCCCTGCCAGAGGGGAGCAGCTCCCAACGAAGTCGGAGATATGTCGACTGTTCCAATTGGGGAACAGTGTAGGAGCATCAGAAAACGGACATACACGCAACCATAAAGCTTTCTAATGAAATATGAAGCAGACAAAAATATCGTCATGGTGTCGCCCCCGTGGACCAAAGCCAGGCGAGAGCGCCACCGGGCCCCTAGCCTCGAAGGGGTCCACCCAATCGACTGGCGGCTCTGTGAATCTGGATACCAGGGATACAACAGCCCGATTTGTCAGAAAAACAGGACTGCCAGTCTGACACAGCAAAGGAAAGCTAAATGGAACGCAGAAGAAGAAGAAGAAGTAATATGTTATAAAGTATGTGAATGGACACCAGCAGAGCATAAAGATTCAAGATCAGTTTCAACCATACAAAGACACACATACACGTATAACACACAAAGGTACAAAGACACACATACCGGTAGCCTATATCACATAAAAGTACAAAGACAAACATAATAATAATAATAATAACAACGGTGCTTATATAGCGCATATCCCGTTGGTGACAGTTCTATGCGCAGACGACAGTTACAGAATACAGACAGACAACGAAATATGTAGTAATACGCTAATTCTGCTGACGAAATAGGTGCGTCTTCAGCCGGCTCCTGAAGGTGTCATAGCTAGGGCTCTGGCGAAGCTGTAGCGGGAGGTGATTCCAAGCGGTATATCACCCAAAGGTACAAAGACAAGCGTTTCGGTATATTACCCAAAGGTACAAAGACAAACAATCCGGTATATTAACCAACGTAACTGCTGTCGCATTGACTCACAATCACACAACTATTGACATAGAAAGTAATCAGAATATCTTCATAGCTCAACTTATTATCAAAAAAAGGAAATGGATTAAAAATATGTGTTACTGTTGATTATTATGAATGATTATAGATTACTTACAAAACCCTACATATATCCAAGGTCTAGTGAAAACAGTGTTAAGTGATTAGTTGTATTTTTTTTTTTTAATAATTAAGGCAACCCATTTTCATTCCGAATGTCGCTCTGAAAAAACCTGCGTAAAGATTACTAATAAAAATAAGTTTATGTATATAGTGCTGCCAAGAAACACGATATAAGCTCCATGACCATCATAAACTTGCATAGAGCCAATTTTTTCATAGAACGGATGCAATTCTCATTACATTCATTAGATCATTACATCAAAGATAAAAAAAACTGTAAATCTTTTATAAAATGTGTACATGAATTGAATGTTGATTCCATTTTATGTGAATATGTTTAAAAAAATAATCAGTTGGCATTTCGAAATCTACAATGTATATGAAATAAAAATGTAATATAACAGAAATACATCTACAACAGTTATACGCTTTTTATATCATTGACCCTATTGAAAGAACTCAAACATTAAGGCTTCAGCTTAAAAAAGATAAAATTTAAAATGTACGCCCCAACAACTCTTAAATAAATCGGCTTTAAGAAGAAGACGAAAAAGGAAGAAATGTTTAAGTTTAAATTGAAGTTGAAGATCTATTTTAAGAACAGACAAAATAAAAAAGTTACATGTTAAAGATTTTTTCTTCCTGTCAGATTAGGGAAAGTTGGCAAGGAAGGTCATGTGACAACAATGAACAGCATGATAATACAGTTTTTTTTTCTGTTTTTTCTTTTTCTTTTTCTTTTTGCTGTTGTTCTGTTTTGTGTTGTTGTTTTTTGTCTATATTTTATTGATATGATTTTGAACTAAGAATAACTGGTTATGTTTTGTTGTTTATTTTAAAGTTGTTTTAAAATATTTTTTTATACTTTTCCTTGCTGTTTTAGTTATTTGTGATCTTATTGGATCAATACATGCCTCTACCTATTTCGTCCTATTGTAGCGGTCGGCAACCTACGGCACGCGTGCCAAACTTGGCACGCACAGTGATTTTCATTTGGCACGCGTGAGAGACCCCCCCCCCCCCGAAAAAAAAAGGGTCATTCAAGTTTTTTCTACAATTTTAAGCTTTCGGCACGCTGAATGAATTAGAAATCTTATTTCGGTACACTATTATCAAAAGGTTGCCGACCTCTGGTCTATTGTATCAGGTTATGGATAAATTATATGCTTCGCTAATTTAGTAAACACCAAGATAACGCAAAATTAATAGTAAAAAACAAAATTGTTATATTATGTTCCAGTCAATAAAAATGTTATTAAAATACACTTTTATTTTGTTTTTGTTAATTTCTATACTATAACTATTCCTGGATATAAAATAATTATTTTTGGGAAACATGGTAATATTACTTCAATGAACTAATTACTTTTGTTTGTGTTTACATCCGAAAAAGACAAATTTATTTACAATATATTTACACTATAGTAATATAAAAAGGCGTCTAATTTAAAAACATGACCAACAGTTTAAAAATCTTACTCAAAATGAAAGAATAAACTCTAACCACGGAGAAGGGTAAGACGCAATAATCTTCTAAACATAGAGAGCTTCTGTAACACATAAGATAAGTGTCAATGCCTGAGCTATTGAGCTAATTTATGTTCATATTCCTAATGTTATAAAACAGTATTTAGTCTTTGTGTAAATTTTTGCTCATTTCATAAAAGTGGAATTCTGAGCATGGTAAAGTCTAATATCAAGGTAGACTAGTCAAATGATGGTTGATGTTATTTGTTATTTTTTATGACTTCTTCAAGTACTTCTTCCAGACCTTATCTGCCAAATTAGGCTGCATAAAAAGAAACTAAAAATTTTTTAATAAAATCTTATAAGCTCTAATTTTCAAATACAACACAATAATAACCTGTTGCAATGCTCATATAAACATGAAGACAAAAACACTTTCCTTATCCCTTAGGCGAGAACAAAAGTATATAAGTATTCTTTCTTCCCGGGTGTCATCAGGGCTTGGAATGGTAAACCAGTAACTTAACATCATTTAAAACAATATAAAAAAATACAAGACCAGACTCAGACCACGGATGAGCGTAGGACGCAAAAACCTTCTTGTAATATATAAGATATCACATAATCTATGGAAAATGTATGACTTTATGGTTTCCCATTAAATTCAAAGTTTCTCTCAAATAAGAAAAAAAAAGGTTCAGAAAGTGGACCAAAAAAAAAATGTGTAAGACACTGTTTAATTAGTAGGACGGCGTGAGATGGAATAGGGGGGAGGGGGGGAGGGAGGGGGGGGGGAGAAAATGAGAGAGATAAGGAAGTATAGAGATAATGAGCTAGAGAGAAAGAGTTAAAAAAGAAATCTGGAAAGTGAAAAAGAGGCTTTGAAAAGTCACGACATCAGGTTTACTTGCATTGACCTTCATTCTGACTTGTATAATTGGCCATTGAAGGCTACAGGAAGATCTAGGAAGTCGTCTCTACAGTGGGTTTTCCTCCTGTCTTAATTTAGTAACACATCTCGATTCTCTATCCTTCTTACCAACAAAGCACCCCCAACCCCACGGAATGGAATCGTCGCACTTAATGGTATACTGACACCCAAGGACAGATAATTTGAGCACTAACCTGTACAGGTCAAGACCTACATTACAGCCCCCTGGGTTTGCAGGAAATTGAACGGAAGACTGATGGGGAAGTATTGTGAAATATCCGATATTAAAATATTATAACTCGAAACTGTTAAAGTATACATAAAAATGTATATCAATATATAGGCCTATATAATGAAACAAATATATATATACATAGTTATATTAAATAGTTTTCATATCAATATATACAATCACCGTGCGTTTATTTATATTTTTACACACACACACACGTATATATAGGCTATATATAGCCTATATTATTTGTCATCTATAGGTGCCTAGTCCCTTTAACGTTTGGAGACAAAAGTTAAACGTATAAATTGGAAACGTTCTCCAAAAGAAATTTTTATTATATCAACTTTTATATTGCTTTATTCGTTAATTTATGTTTCTAAATAACGTGTTACTAATGAGTTAAAATTATAAACTCGAGTGTCATTTTAAAAATACAGAGTCATGTCCCTTTCAAAATGCTGAATGCGAGTATTTTATCGGGTTTTCCCAATTCATGTTTTATTGTATTTATTTTTTCTTTCTCTCTCTTAAGAAAACACATTGTAGCCATTCATTTTGACGGGCATAACCACTAGTCTAGTTGTATTTGGAATTGTCACTATAATTCATTTAGAACTATTTAGTATAGTTTAGACATTATGTTCTTGTAGACTCTAAATATTTCTAGTACGTATTTTACTTAGTTTTTTTCTTCGGGAATATCCATTCTAGCACTTTCTTCACCAAAACCTATATAAGACACGCACAGTGCACAGATGTTGTTTTTTGTTGTTTTTCAGAGTGTTAAAGGATAATCTTTTATCTACAAGTGCACTTTAATGTAATTATTGTACATAAGTCCAAGCAATAAATTGTTCTTTAAACGTTATTCGAGCGGCTTGGTTGTATTCTGGTGATCCAGCTCCTAAACGGGCGTCAGAAGACCTGGAGCATGATATCTACAAATATAAAGTATATCTATTGGGATTGCGAAGCAGCGTTCGTTTGTTTTCGTGGCCATGGCATACTAGCGGATTGTGGGATTCGAGCATGCTGTCGACAGTATCCATAGGCGTACCAGCGAAACACATTATCTCTACTTTGGATTTTCCACGATTCTCCATCCCACCCCCGCCATCTTTTCACGCCCAGGAACCCCCCCCCCCCACACACACACTTCCGTTTCCGTGTTCTGTCTTATTTGTTTTCAAATCAACACATTCGGATTGGTTGATTCTGGTTGATAATAACTCATTTTTATCTATAGAAACGCTTGCTTTTTATTCCTCGTCTGCATGCAGAAGACTGGTTGGTCGACACATTCTAGAACTAGATCTAGAGTCTAAAACGCAAATTGGCCTTGAGGACTTGCAAAGTGTAACGGATGTATTTTTTATAAAAGACAAAAGTAACGACAATATGATTTAATGATATTTTTTTTACGGTTTAAAACTAACGTGTAATGTGGATGTAATTAGCGTACTACGTTGTGATTTCGTGCGCAAGTAAAAGTTTCTTATGGTTAAAATGGCGCTAACTTTTAAGTTCAAATGCGTGAAGAAAAATATTGCTCTTTAAGGCAGTACTTTTCTATGTTTCGTATTTAGATTTTTTCTTGATATTTAGTATCAATCCAAACCATTTAAAAAGAAAAAAGTTGTTTTTTTCTTTAAACAATACTTTTTCGAATACAAATTAAACCAACATCGTTATAAAAAAAAAGACAATGCGCAAGGAGAATAATTCAACGAAAAACGTCGTGCTACTTATTCTAATGTTAATCGTGTTAATTTTAAATCAATCCCTATAACAACTAGAAATGTATCTTCCACAATCGCTCAATTTTTATTTGCCGAGTAATCGAGTTAAAAGCTTAAAACAAGGCTATTGAATTAAATGTCAGACGACATTTTTAGGACATCCAATAAAAACTATCGTGAGTTTTAAAAACAGTGCTCCAGGGGGAGACACTATCGCGACAGTGATCACAGTTTCATTTTTCTGGTGTCTGGATCTACATTTTGGAAAATTTGGAGTCTGGGTATTTCTTTTTAAAAACGTTTTTTTTTTTTTTAATTTCAGGCTTTGTTGGTATATAGCTCAAATGAGGCAGCGCGATGCGGATATCCGTGGCCAAGGCGTACATGGGGATTGTGTGGCCAGCACTGTGTCCAGGCACCTGTACTTTCTCAAATAATTGCTAGTTACAGCTAATTATACCCAGTGATACATTATGAATTACATACATTACATAATGGCCCGGCATTAATATTTTCTATGGATGACATAAAGACAATAAATGGCAGGACTTGATAAGTCTGTATCTTGAAGGTAGAGGTTACACATACGTGTTTGGTAACTGAAATAAATAAAAAAAAAAAGAAAACCTTCAGTTTGAGAACCAATGAGTCCATTAGATAGTGTTACTACTTTATGAGATTAATCTAGTAGGGAAAAAAAGTTTTGAGACTTTGAGGTTTGCATTTTACTTTAATTGCGTACTTGATCAAGTTATATACCGGAACCTATCAAATAGCTCTATGTGTGAGTGAGCAATTGGGAGTGTGTAAGTGCAAGCAAGGGTGTGTGAAAGTGTGTGTGTGTGTGTGTTTTAAATTTACGATGATTCAGTTGGTTACGACGAGTAAATCTCGTATCATCATAAAAACTCGCAAATTTCAGGTATGGTTGGAATTACTTTTATTATGCCATTTCCATTTTATGATTTAATTCCTAAATCGTTAACCTTTGCACGGAATAAACCTAATTGCAACTGTATGTACTGGTATACAAAACACATAACGATTGGTCTAATGATCGAAAAGCCTCAGATCGTGACAAATTACATTTTATCAAATTATTTAAAGTTCTAATTCTCTTTATTTTCTTCTAAGTAAGATAAGATAAGGTAATTGTTAGTGCATATTTCCTTTTGTATAACGTATAGGGCGTTTGCAATCACGTAACAAAAAGCACGTGATTTGTGTTTACTTTGTGTAATGGTGTACAAGAAACAATGGCCGCTGTATTAATAAAGTTTCATATAGGCTCGAGCTTTTTTTAAATGATGTGTTGTGTTTTAAGTCTTATTAAGATTTAAGCTTTATTATATATGTTAAATAAAATAGGCTATTGTATTATTATCATAGACATAGATCATAGACGATGTGAGCCTATTAGTGACTTGACTAGATAGCCTATTCACCAACACTATCACTTGACATCGTAGCTGCCCTACTTAGACATTAGCCTAGCCTACGAAACATTAAAAGTGTAGGCCTATAAAGTGAAATTGAAAGTGTAAATAGGTCTAGCCGGCCCTAGCCTAATCACATTAATCAATTAATCTACAGTACTACTATTTACCTCCTTTTTTTTTTAGTAGGATAGCCAATATTCAGATGTGAATTTGGCATGATAAGAAACTTCACCATGTGCCATATTTGTTCCTCAATTTACAAATGACGTCACTAAAAAAGTTAATCTCCGAGCATTGTGAACGCACTATAGGCAGAGTTCTACGTTTTTATCAATATCTACAACAGCGGTTCCCAAACTGTGGGTTGCGAATGACCATTTCGCGGGGCTCGCCAAAGACCTTCGGTAAACGTATGTTTTCGATGGTCTTAGGAGCCTAAACACAGCTCATATTACCGTCTTCAAGAGAGGGGAGGGGTCGCCAAAGCGTGAGAAACTATATAAAGGAGTCGCGGCTTAAAAAAGTTTGGGAACCACTGATCTACAATAATATTACTTTATTGATCCAAAGTAATGGAAATTTGACTTGACTACATTAATTCCGTCTTTCTCAGCAAATTTTAAACAATATAAAAGATTTATTTATACATTAGCTCAGAAATATACACTTATAAAAATAGACACTGAGCATGCTAATATAATAGCATGGATAGAAGCGCTATAAGAAATGTCCATTCTTAATTCTCTCTCTCTCATGCACACAATCATACTATTTAACATACAAGTAAAAGTACCTTTAAGTCAGCTATAAGTAGTCTAAATTAAAAATAATGATTTCTGTAGCGCTTCTATCCAATCTATTAAAATTAGCATACTCACCGCGCTCTTGGTGTGAATTGCAGTGGCAGATGTATTAGTATGTAAGGCACACAGCCACTAGCCAAAGAAAGGTCTTTAAGTTCTTTTTTAAAGACTTTTTTTTATCTCAGATTCCCTCCGCGTCTGAGGCAAGGTGTTCCATATAGATGTATTATTTTTTTAAATATAATTTTTGTTTCCATATTTATTTCTTTGGAAAAAAGGCGGAGGTGGGAGGTGATAAATTAGAACTATATACTCTTCGCAAATTACATTTTGGATTACTTCTTGTCGTCTGCTTGACTAATGCTATTATTACTTCCATAAATCTTATGGGACAGAAAATTTAGCTTCATTGTCAACTTTTTTCTTGAAAACACATTTATTGTAGAAAGGCTTGTGCATGGCGCGAAATGGGAATATACTTTCTATTTGCTAAATAACTGGCCAGCGTGTCATTACAACAACCCCTCTCCTCTTTCTCCTCCCTTCTCTTTCCCCCATTCTCTCTCCTCCCTTCTCTCTCCTCCCTTCTCTCTCCTCCCTTCTCTCTCCTCCCTTCTCTCTCCTCCCTTCTTTCTCCTCCCTTCTCTCTCTTCCCTTCTCTCTCCTCCATTCTTTCTCTTCCCTTCTCTCTCCTCCCTTCTCTCTCCTCCCTTCTCTCTCCTCCCTTCTCTCTCCTCCATTCTCTTTCCCCCATTCTCTTTCCTCCATTCTCTCTCTACCCTTTCTCTCCTCCCTTCTCTCTCCTCCTTTCTCTCTCCTCCCTTCTCTCTCCTCCCTTCTCTCTCCTCCCTTCTCTCCTCCATTCTCTTTCCCCCATTCTCTCTCCCCCCTTCTCTCTCCGCCCTTCTCTCTCTTCCATTCTCTTTCCTCCATTCTCTCTCTACCCTTTCTCTCCTCCCTTCTCTCTCCTCCCTTCTCTCTCCTCCCTTCTCTCTCCTCCCTTCTCTCTCCTCCCTTCTCTTTCCTCCCTTCTCTCTCCCCCTTCTCTCTCCCCCTTCTCTCTCCCCCTTCTCTCTCCTCCCTTCTCTCTCCCCCTTCTCTCTCCCCCTTCTCTCTCCTCCCTTCTCTCTCCTCCCTTCTCTCTCCTGCCTTCTCTATGTCTCTACCACTCATTTCCTGTATTCCTCCAATTCACCATCATCTCCCCCTGCCATCCCAGACACCACCCAGATCTCCAAAGGCCCTCCTGTCGTGGCAACCCCGAAAGATCAAACAGATCCATGATCGTGTAGACACTGGGACAAATTGACCGATAACTCTGCGTTGCGCGAGACCTTTTTCTTTCCTATTTAGGGAGAGAGTTAAGTTCCTTGGATCAATGCGACGCATTGGGCCTAGTCTGTATTTGGCGAAGTGATTACAGAGTGAAAAAAGTGTATGACGGGGAGGGTGTTGAGGAGGTCGTCGGGTTAAGATGGCTGGAGTAGTCTGTGCACTTCTACTCAGTACAATTTTACAATTTTGACTTCTGGTCGAATTTGTTTAAGTAATGCTTTAAAAAATAGTTGAATTAACCTGGATATTCATGGCATTTTTTTATTTTTAAAAAGTTTGTCATGGACAGACAGACAGACAGATATGTAGATGACATATAGATGAACAGATAGGTAGACAGAGAGAAGGCAGAATGACAGACACGTGCAGAGAGAAAGAGAGACAGACAGATAGATATATAGATAGACAGGTTAATAGTCAGATAGACAGTTAGACAGACATATAGACAAATATAGACAGATAGACAAATATAGCCAGATAGATTGACAGATATGCCGATAGACAGATAGACAGACTGATGGAAAGATAGACAGATATAAAGACACAAAAATTGACAGATACATAGAAAGATAGACAGATTGATAGATCAATTCAAGGGCCTGAACTCGTGGTTGACATTTAAGGGAAGTAATTCTCTTTAGTAGCGACCCCCCCCCCCCCACACACACACACAATAGAGAAATAAATTTAAATCACATTTACTGCCGGTTCCGATGGTTATCGTTTTCCTCTCTTGACCCGATAATTGAAGCCCCAGCAGACGTGAGTCTCTTTATGAGCCCATGTGTCTCGGACGGTTGACACACTGAAACTCTTGAAAGGTTTAACACTCCCAAGATTTAGCGCGCAGTTCGTCGACGCAACTTCCGGCGCGAGTCTGAAGGAATGGAGCTGGGTCTTCGTCTCGCTGGGGATGACGAGCTGAATGCTGAGGGCAAGATGGATCATTGTGAGATAATGCTTATTTGAACAATAATAGGGCTGTCGACATCTTACTTGCAGCCGATGAGTTATCTTTCGTGGATAACAAAAATAATCGTGTTGGGAGTGTCAATGGGATAGCTCCTAGGGGATTCAACCTAGACATAGATTTTTTTCTTCAAATAATTTGGTATGGAGGTGGGAAAGGGGGATAATTTGATATATAGACTATATAAATATAGTTTAGACAATATATTATATAAAAATATATTATGTGATCGCTACGTTCCTTTCTTTCGCCTTTACATGCACTATGTAATTATTATTCTGCATCCTTTCTTTTTAATTCTCTTTCTGATTTCATCTGTAAAGCAGTAGTCCTACGTCTCTTTATTCTCTCTCTCTCTCCCTCCCTCTCTCTCTCTCTCTCTCTCTCTCTCTCTCTCTCTCTCTTCAAATGCACTCTTTCTGAATCGTTTTTTTTTTGTTGTATTTATATTTCTCTATTTTTTTTCTCAATCTCTCTATATTTGTCTTTCTTTTTCTTTTCTATTAGTATTATCAATTTATCAGCTCCGTCCTCGTCTTAACCTTGCAAATGTCGAAATTCTAACAATCATGCACAAACATGCACACACACACGCGCATGGAAATGAAATCTAAGTTTTTATAGCTAGATAATCCACAAACAAACAAAAAACAAGGTCAAGATTTAATACCATAGTTTTACATAACGTAAACAATAATTTGTACACATACTAACAAATTACACACAAAAAAAGGAAGAACTAAAAATACAGTGCACAGCTTAGGTTGGGATGGTGGGGAAAAAAAACAGCAAATAAAGTCCATCAACAAATAACAATATAATTAAAAAGTATAATTAGGTTCTTAACTTAACTACTAAATAATACTATTTCTTACCAATGACTAAACTGTTAGTATACTACGTATTCGGTTTCCAAGCCGTTCAGAAATGTAAACTGCATACAAAACACATTTACTGTTATAAGTATTAGTTGCCCCTTCATTGATCTAAAAATAAAGAATCCCTATTAATTATATAGAAGGCACGGTGGCCTAGCGGCAGCGCGTACAGAAAGTCCTCAGTTCGAATCCTGGTAAAGGCTAGGATTTGTTCTCGGGGCCTTTAGGGTGTCCCTGGATCTAGCCAGCTTTAATGGGTACCTGACTTTAGTTCGGGTAAAGTAAAGGCGGCTGAGCATTGTGCTGGCCACACAATCCGTTAGTATGCCGTGGCCACAGAAACTGGTGAACGCTGCTTCACCGGCTTATGGATCAATTTGGTCCGATGGGATACTTCTTTCAATTATATAAATACGTCAATATATTATACATTCTATAAACTTGACTAGAAATGACGATTAGCAAAGAATTTTTTTAATATCTATGTATATAGGTACTGCGTAGTCAAACTTAGAACAAAAAAAGCATCTCTTTCTGATTCAAAAATCTTAACCTTGAATCAATGTAAACAAATTAAAGTGGGCGGCTTCCGGATCACTATGTGTTTATCACCGATATTCCTTCTCTCTCCTTTCTGTTCTTTTTGTCTGTCGCGTCATTTCGTTGATCCTTCTGTGCGTCACTACAAGGCAAAATAATTATGTTTTTTTTTATGTGAGCTTGTGTAAGCGTACTTTAACTATATAAAGAAAAAAGAAACAAGTAATCGAAAAACAAATAACTTAACAACAAAAGAGTCACGAGTATCAAATTAATATAATGACTAAACCAGGAGTCATAGATAGAGAACTATTTAATATCTATGCCAGGGGGATATAAGATTAATGCTCGATCTTTTTTGGAAACAACAAAATAATAATTAAAAAGAAACGTTTTCATTGGTCATTCCGTTGTCATGGTAGCAATTGATGTACTTCAGATTAATCTTGAAAGCATAATTTTCATTCTCTCAATGTGAAGGTCTATACGTTTAAAATTCTGGAGCACGGTAGAAAAAAAAGAAACGAATTAATCTTTTTTTTAAAAATGTTTTAGTTACTTTTTAAGTTTTACCCGTAGTTAAAGACATCAAGAAACTGTTTAATCCAATTCAGTTTATTGTAGATTTTTTCAATGTACATACTGATTGGTCTATCTGGGATGGCCGTCTGCTCCATGATTGGCCCACATACACCCAATGAAACTATTCAACAGTGCACACCACTTATCTATATAAACATGGCTTTTGCCAATGCTCTTATACCCCGAGAAAGAAAATGGACGACATCAAATGTGTGCTTGTGCGTGTGCATGTGTGCTTTTGTGTCTGTGTAGGGGGAAATTTCAAGAAAATAAACGTTGTGGTAGTAATTACACTATTTGAACATCTGTAACTGTCAGACAAAAAAATTTATGATTCTTTACAAGTCATTCTTTTAGTAGAATATTTTGAAACAAGTTTCTAAGTTACTGATATTTAATATTTATTTACATTAAAGTCACGTGCAGTACTGAAAGGTGCAGTAAAGGCTACAGTACATACACATTAAGTCAAATACTCCATAGTGGGTACAGTAAATGATGCTCAACGACCAGTGAATGATGCCCAACGACCAGTAAAAGATTAAAAGATGCCCAACGTCCAGTAAATGATGTCAAACGTCTAGTAAATGATGCCCAACGACCAGTAAATAATGTCCAACGTCCAGTAAATGATGCCCAACGTCCAGTAAATGATGCCCAACGACCAGTAAATGATGCCCAACGTCCAGTAAATAATGCCCAACGACCAGTAAATGATGCCCAACGTCCAGTAAATGATGCCCAACGACCAGTAAATGATGCCCAACGTCCAGTAAATGATGCCCAACGTCTCACAGCACATTGTGGGGTTCGTACAATGTCCAAGAGCCCCCCATTATTTCCTGTGCAGGAATGCTATAGATTTTGAGGTTGTGTTCTTCCCTCCTACCCCACCCCCCTCACACTTTCCTCCTTCCGTACCCTACCCTCACTAATTCTAGAGAAAAAAACATTGGTGCATGTCTCCGAGACATTACAAGCGCAGCTGCGTAAAACCATTTAAAACAAAAACAATATATCCATTTAAAAAAAAAATAATAATAATGTGCTTCTGAAAAATGTTGTTTATTTAGTTTATGTTGTTGATATTGAATTATATTAATTCAATTTATTGTTGCGGTGATCGGTTTTATTTCTTGTTCGTTTTTTTTGTTCTTTATATCGCCACGTTGGTTTTTATTGGAAACAATTTGTACATTATCTCTCTTTTCTTTTACAATGGCTATGTTCTATTCATTATTTGTGTTTACTTCTTAGATTACAAATTTCGTGTTTTTGTTAAATTGAGCTTGTAAAGGTACGTTTAAAAAAAAAAAAAAAAAAAAAAAAAAATTTTTTATTAGAAATTTTAGAATGTCTTATGTATTTTACTCTTTGCCCTTCTGTCCTATAGGTTTTCTAGGTTTATTGATTTAACTATTTCTGTTACTCTTGTCAGTTGTGAATATTCACTAGTAATGAACCTTGCAGCTCTTTTCTTAATTTGTTCTAGTTGTTTTGTTTTATATGTTTTTTTAGTTGACGGTTTCCATACAGAAGATGCATATTTTAGTATAGATCTAACTAATGTTATATATTGTATTAGTTTTATGTTCTTATTACATTTGTAATTTGATTTGTATTTTGTATTGTAGATTATATGTTAAAAGGATTACGATATTAAACTAAGTTAGCTTAGCAGCAACAAATAATTTCAATTTCTAAATTCACCCAGTGAACCTATAGACAAGAAGAAATTGTGCGACAAAACATATACTACACGTATAATTCAGATTAATAAAGTTGCCAAATTACAGCGTATTCAAATCAGTGCCGCCCGGCTAGTCATGTGTCAGTCGTGATTCTGTGACAATTCTCCTGCGTCGGAGCCATTGGCTCCATGTGAGAGCCAGAATTGAATACAAAGTGGCGATACTTTGCCATCAGTGCCTACATATTAATGAGATGCCTTCCTATCTCATGGAACTAATCAAACCCTATGTTCCACAAAGAATGACTCCGTTCTGTTGACTCTTCACTTCTGCAGTTGCCCCTGTTTCTCCTTGACGACCGTTGGCCTGAGAGCCTTTTCTACATCTGGCCCGAAACTCACTCACCATTCAGCTGAAATAAACAAGTTGCATCATTCCTTTTTTAAAAGAACTTTAAAAAAAACGTTATTTTAAGATTTTATTTCATAGAATATTTTGGACCTTTACCATTTTACTTGTAGATTCAGTTGGTTAAATACTAGATCTAGAATCTTTTGTTTTGTCTTCTGTTTTTTTCTAAAGTTTTGAGATTATCAATTAGCGCTAGATCTAGATCTATATCCTTTCATGCATTGAAAAAAAAAATTCTGTATACTTGTCGAAACTAGAGAATTGTAACCGTGTTCTTGCATAAAAATTTGCTCTATGTAAGTTTTTCTTTTGTTTTGCTCAATGTTAAGTTTGTTGGCGGCTCTATATAAATATACACGTATTATTATTATTAATATTGTCCAACCAAGAACTTACAGTAAATGTTCCAGATTGTCCATTTAGAAATTAACTCAGTGGAACAAAGCAACTGAAGAAGTTCTACTCAATTTCCTTTGTCTTTCCCTTACGCTTTGCACGGAGAAACATTGAGTCTTGGAGTGGAAGGTATACTTTTACCGTTAAAAACTGCGGACCGCACGCCTGGTAATCAAGACGGCAAACTTTTTCTGTTGAAACGCCCTTGCAAAGTTAGACAACTCCTGATATTTGATACGTCTCATGGTTTTGTTAAATCCAGAAGTCTAGACTAAGAAAAGGGAGACAAGAAGTTGTAGAAGATCAAAACAAACAACAAACCAAGGTGACTTGCGTGCATCTAACTCATCCAATTAATTCAAGGATCACGTTTCTATACGGACTCAACAATTTCTTCACACGTTGTTTTTAGTATTTAGAGCTTGGATCCGTTTCCTGGTGTGCATTCGGAGGCGGAAATGGATGAGGTGGGAAGTCAGGGAAAGGGGGGGGGGGGCACTCTAGAACTAGTGTTTTTGTTTTATTGTTGACGTTGTTGTTTTCGGAAGGGAGGTTGGATTTGAATTGCGTTTCCCTTGTGGTAGTTAAAAGTTTTGATGGCGGGGGGGGGGGGGGTGGATTGGGGGTTGTTGCTTGCCAAAGTCTTGAGTTATGTGGTCACACAGTGGTCTATCACAAGAGTGTTGGTATTGCTGCTCTTAAGTTCTGAGGCTCAAATCCAGTTTTAAACGCCAGGGCTCTTTCCCTGGGACCTGTTGTGTGTCCCCTTGTTTAACCAGCTTCTGGTGTTGGCCACACAATCCTCTCATATGATAATGGTAATGATGACGGTCAGTTATATACCATCACTACAAAAGCAGGTGAACGCTGTTTTACTAACAATATGAAGCAACATGGGTTTTAAAGAAGAGGGGATGGGGGTGCACAGCCTTGAATTGAATCACTCGCCTCTGTATGGATCGAAAAAACTTTTTTCTTCGCCCTTCCATTGCACCCAGAAACCCTCCAAACAACTCAATCCCACATAAATCTATATCTTCCCACAATTGTTGTTACAGGTTTTTTTGTTTTTCTTTATTTCTACTTTAAAAATAGACTTTCAATTCTGTGATTTAACATCCTTTGTCTTCTCTCCCTGGATCAGGTAACACATAAAACATTCTGGAAGCCAAACTCTAAACGTATGAACAACAACAAAACAACAACACAGCATAGAACAACAAAACATAAGAACAACAAAACATACATCTGTCAAATGTCTGGCATCTATACTTTGGGAATTTACTTCGTACAGTTTTAGATATCTTTTCGGTTCCTTTTTACGTCCTGTTTTATACATTATTTTTTGTTGTTGCTCAATTGTTTTTTGCCTGGCAACATTTCTGGTGTAGAACAATATGTTGATGTAGAATGTAGACTCACTGAGGACTTTATATTATACGTTTGGTAATTTTTTGTATTATTGCCGCCATGTACTTAAGGACGTGGAAGGCTCTCAGTATAATTATACGTCTTTGTTCAATGTACTTTACGTCTACGCCTTTGTTCAATGAACTCTACGTCTACGTCTTTGTTCAATGAATTCTAGGTCTACGTCTTTGTTCAATGAACTCTACGTCTACGTCTTTGTTCAATGAACTCTACGTCTACGTCTTTGTTCAATGAATTCAACGTCCAAGTCTTTGTTCAATGAATTCTACGTCCAAGTCTTTGTTTAGTGAATTCTACGTCTACGTCTTTGTTCAATGAACTCTACGTCCAAGTCTTTGTTTAATAAATTCTACGTCTAAGTCTTTGTTCAATGAACTCTACGTCCAAGTCTTTGTTTAATAAATTCTACGTCTAAGTCTTTGTTCAATGAACTCTACTTCCAAGTCTTTGTTCAATGAATTCTACGTCCAAGTCTTTGTTTAATGACTTCTACGTTCAAGTCTTTGTTCAATGAATTCTACGTCTACGTCTTTGTTCAATGAACTCTACGTCCACAAGTCTTTGTTCAATGAATTCTACGTCCTAGTCTTTGTTCAATGAACTCTACGTCTACGTCTTTGTTCAATGAACTCTTCGTCCAAGTCTTTGTTCAATGAATTCTACGTTCAAGTCTTTGTTCAATGAATTCTACGTCTACGTCTTTGTTCAATGAACTCTACGTCTTTGTTCAATGAACTCTACGTCTACGTCTTTGTTCAATGAACTCTACGTCTACGTCTTTGTTCAATGAACTCTACGTCTACGTCTTTGTTCAATGAATTTTACGTCTACGTTTTTGTTCAATGAATTCTACGTCCAAGTCTTTGTTCAATAAATTCTACGTCCAAGTCTTTGTTTAATGAATTCTACGTCTACGTCTTTGTTCAATGAACTCTACGTCCACAAGTCTTTGTTCAATGAATTCTACGTCCTAGTCTTTGTTTAATGAACTCTACGTCTACGTCTTTGTTCAATGAACTCTTCGTCCAAGTCTTTGTTCAATGAATTCTACGTTCAAGTCTTTGTTCAATGAATTATACGTCTACGTCTTTGTTCAATGAACTCTACGTCTTTGTTCAATGAACTCTACGTCTACGTCTTTGTTCAATGAACTCTACGTCTACGTCTTTGTTCAATGAACTCTACGTCTACGTCTTTGTTCAATGAATTCAACGTCCAAGTCTTTGTTCAATGAATTCTACGTCCAAGTCTTTGTTCAATAAATTCTACGTCCAAGTCTTTGTTTAATGAATTCTACGTCCAAGTCTTGGTTCAATAAATTTTACGTCCAAGTCTTTGTTTGATGAATTCTACGTCTACGTCTTTGTTCAATGAACTCTACGTACAAGTCTTTGTTCAATGAATTCTACGTTCAAGTCTTTGTTCAATGAATTCTACGTCTACGTCTTTGTTCAATGAACTCTACGTCCACAAGTCTTTGTTCAATGAATTCTACGTCCAAGTCTTTGTTCAATGAATTCTACGTCTACGTCTTTCTTTAATGAACTCTACGTCCAAGTCTTTGTTTAATGAACTCTACGTCTACGTCATTGTTCAATGAACTCTAAATCTACGTCTTTGTTCAATGAACTCTACGTCTACGTCTTTGTTCAATGAACTCTACGTCTACGTCTTTGTTCAATGAACTCTATGTCTACGTCTTTGTTTAATGAACTCTACGTCTACGTCTTTGTTCAATGAACTAGACGTCTACGTCTTTGTTCAATGAATCCTTTTTGAAATTTTATTTCTCCAAACACAAAAATGATGACAGTAAAAAGATAACATTGAATCTTATTGTTTTAAAACTACCAATCAATTAAGTCATTGTTTAACAATGTTTTTTTTTAAAAACATGTTGAAATGCATCTTTCTGTCGTCTCTAATAACTTCACTTTCTCTTTGCACTTAATATTATTAGAATTTGGCTTTGTTATAATGTACATCATTGAGAAGTCTTAATGATTATGCATGCATGGTGAAACTAAAAGGTCGATGTAATTTAACACTTTCTGTCCTATTCGTTCATTCACTATCAAAATATGCCTATGTGCTGCGTTTCTCATTGTTAAGAAAAGATGTTAGGGATACAATTTTATTTTATTTCCAAAAGATGTTGCTAAAAGAAAGCGATGAATTGTAAACGTCAGGCATGAAGAATCACTTATTTTGAATGTAAGAATTTTTTCAATTCATTTAAATAGCGTTGCCGAAGGTAAACTGGAAGTGCATGGACGCATTGACCCATGGCCTATTGACGTATAGTTTAATTTACCCCTTGCAAGTTGTAAACTAGAACATTTTAATTTAACATATTGCGACTAACACGTAGACTATAAATTATCGCATACTCACTTTTGATGTTAAAACCGATTCTTCATAACTAATTTGCAGCCTTTGTATATTTCTAAAAAACCAGAACTCAAGCATAAGCTACACTTGAAATAAGCCAAAAACATTATTTAAAGTATGTTGCCGGCAGTAAACCGGAAGTTCAATGATGCATTCAGCCAAAAAGGTCAGGCCTCGGTAAGACTTGTCAATTGTCAGTCAAACAAATCATTACAACCCATTGTGTTCTTTAAATTTCTCGTAATTGATTGATTTTTTTAATCTTTCTTCTTTTGGGTTTTATAATTAAGACTTCATAGCATGTAACTTAATAGACCAATTTAATGGGGAAAAGTAATGAACAATAATTAAAGTATAAATTTGTCTCCCTTGATCCAATAATAAAAAGTTTTTCCTTTCTTTTTTTCTTTTGTTTTTGTGTAAATTTTCAAAGTGAAGTGACGTCAATAATGAATATGAGAAAAGTGTTTTTAAAAACCTTAACTTCGTAGGATAAGAAGAACAAAAAAGTTACGAGAAAAATTATAATTGACGAAGATTAAAAAATAATGTAATCACGTGACAATTAGCTTTCAGGCGGAAATATTGCTCCGGATATTTTTTTTAACGGGGGATAAAAAAAACTTGAAGTGAAGAGGGAGTGGGAGTATGAGAGAGAGAGAGAGAGGGAGGGAGAGAGAGAGAGAGGGAGGGAGGGAGAGAGAGAGAGGGAGGTAGAGAGAGAGAGGGAGGGAGGGAGAGAGAGAGAAAGCGTTTGCTATATGGAGGGAGTATGGAAGTGTAAGAGTGAGAGAATGGCTTTGGGTGGGTGAAACAGAGAGCGGCTGATGCTGAAATTAATAAGGAAAGAAAGGCAGAGATCGCGAGAGGGCGAGCGCTACGGACAGGGCCGGGTATAGATCTAGTGAGGCCCTAGGAAGCACTAGGGTATCCTACTTGTGAGCACACACACCCCTATCCTTACTGTCCCGTTGCACAAAATAGTGAAAAATGAAATGGAATTGTTAACTGTAGTGACAATTCTAATAGTGAATATTTATGGAACTGCGATGCTTTAATTAAATACAATATTTACAACTGATAAAGTAAAATATTCCAGTTAGAGCAATCTGATATTATTGGACCTGTAAACCAGCGTTCAACACGTCCATTGCTTACTAGAGGCACACCCTAATTTATTTAAACTACAAAAAAAGCTTTTTAAATGCGGAAAAATTGCCATAATGGAATTGTCGTACACAGGTTAGAAATGAGCTTGTACACTGGCATGATAACTGTAGCCTAGGGCAAATGTAACAACTAAAAAAACTGGTAGGTTACAGAACAGAGGTACTGGAACACTAAAATGAAGCCTGGTTGTTCACTAAGCGATATAAGCTGCCTATAGCTTATAGTTTCCTTAAAAGAAACAAAAATTTATTAAAACAAATAGAAATAGATGGATTTAATAATTTGATTAGTGGAGTGACGCCGACCTTAAAAAAAATGGCGGTAAATTGTGTTAAAATAGTTTCTTTTTTTAATTAATTTGTGCAGGTTTTTTTCTTTTTTTAATTAATTGAGTATAGATTATTTACAATTTATCCACAGGTTGAAACGAATAGCACACCAAATTCTGATCATGTCAAACAGATGATCATTCGCATTGTGGATGCCATTTTTCAACTGTAGAAAATGAGATTGCATCATAAGCATCTTATAAAAGAACATTTCTTGGGATGTGTGCCTCTATAAGAGACAACTGGTGCTAGTAGGACTGAAACTATTTTCTACAGTTAGATGAAATGTCTTTGTCTATCGAAAATGTATGTGGACAAGGATGTGTTAATGGCAGCAGTATGAAGGGAAAATACAATGTTGTTCAACAAAGAATTTTAGAGGTAGATCAGCGGGCATTTATGTTCCTTGTTGTACACATTCCTTGAATTTAGCAGTTGTTGTTGATAATGTGGGAAAATTTTGCTGAAAATCAACAGCTTTCTTTGATCTAGTGCTTAGTAAAAAGTAAAGTACCCTTGGGAACAAATTGATCATAAGGTCGGTGGCCGACATAAGGTTTTTGTGGCTCTCGCATACTAGGTAATTGTGTGGCCAGCACAATGCACAATGCTTAGTGTTTATGTATTATTTTCTCAACTCGTTGGGTAGCTTTAAATTGACTAGAATTGAATCTCAATGTTAAACCACTGAATTAAACAAGATGGGAAAGTCGATTTGATGCTTTAAAAACGTTGTGTTATCACCTTGGTGATATTTACGATGATCTTGCAGAGACTGCAGATGACACAAATTTAACAGGAGCATCTGGTAATACATCACACTGCTATACGCATGGGCCTAAGCGTTGGGGAAGAGGGGAAACCACCGATACGCTAACATTAAGAGAACACCAGTGGGCTTACGCATGGGGGACAGCCCCTGTCGCGCGTCCGAGGATGATTGCACTGCCGAGAGGCTCTGAGTCTCGGTGGGGAGGAGGCAATGGGTGCGACAGCCCGTCTAAACCCGTCCCTGGTGTCTGGATGTCCAGGCCTATAGTCTGGAATTTGCGCTACTGGGCGACAGTGCAGGTGGTATAAGATAAGATAAGATAAGATAAGATTTCTTTATTGATCCAAACAAATGGAAATTTGTCTTGATTACAGATGTTTTGTCCTTCAGCATATTTTAAACAAAATAAAATAATTATTTGTAATTTATATACAAGCACAGAAATATACTTATAAAAATAGACAATCGCACACACAATCACACAATTATCATGCAAGAAAGTTCATTAGTACGGGTAGTCAGCTATTGTTGACTGAAATCCTGACGATAGGCCTATATTTCTTGTTGCGTATGGTAGATAATTTGGCCGGAGGCTGACGCTCAATAATTCTTCGTCTGGTGTGCATATTCTTCTTTTGTTGTAATGTAGTTGGTATTGCGATATTGTTTGTTTATATAGCCAGCCATCCAACTTTACTTGCCACTGTTGACGGGTCTGTCTGGGCAAAGCAGATAAAATGTCCACAGACGTATTCCTCTACGGCCACTTTTAATTCGCCCTGATAGTGTAAAGACATGTTTATTTGTTGTCATTTTTATCCAAGATGGCGGTTCGTTCAATAGTATGGACACTAATGGTGTAAAATAGTTTCGTGTAAGGCGGTTCTTCACATAAAAATTATAGTAACAATAGTTTCCGTTATACAAACCACTAACATACTTTAAGAATATGACAATAAATAAATTCTGGCTTGATAAGATGGTAGAAAAGCTGAAAAACGGCACATCGTAATCAGGTCGCCTGCAGTGCAGCGCCCCGGAAGTGCCCAGATAATCGAGCCACCACGTTTATGATCCAAACGGAATTCTGCAGGTGGGGGAGAGAACTTTAGTGCATGCCGCGAGATGGCTCTCCTCGGACAGGATCCTGGTGTGCCCCCCACCCACCCTTGACGCCCCTCCTAACATTGGTACGGGATTTTTTGATGCACTTATAAACGATAATGCATCACGAACAGGTTATTGCAAAAGCCATTTTCTAGCTTTAACTTTGTCATTTTTCTAGTTGTGTGGTATGACGTGATGTTTGAGATCAACATGACTAGTAAAAAAAATACTTAAGGGAAAAAAATTAGATATAGGCTACATGGCACCAAACCAAAAAAAAAAGTTTCTTGTAAACCAAAGAAATGAAACCTAATTCTAGAAAACACTGGCATGTGGCTTCTGAAACTGCAGTCAATTGTACATGATATTGTTGGACTAGCTACAATGTCAAATGTATGTGATATTGTTGAAATAGCTACTCTCTCAATTGTATATGATATTGTTAAACTAGCTACTCTGTCAATTGTACATGACAATGCTAGAGACATTAAACAGATGGAACTCATTTCCATATCTCCTAAAGCAAAAGCGCACAAATTTATTTTTAGATTACATTATATACGATACTGTAACTATTATTCGCAATTACGATTACCGGTATGTATAATACAAATGTAAATACAAAAAAAAACGGAAGCATTTTGTGAAAGTTTAATATAGCTGCCGTGTGTCCGGGGGTGCAGTGCGACAGGTTTGCCTAGGGAGCAAAATACTCTATAGGCACTAGGATTCAGCCTGGTTCATAGTACATGTATAAGTCAACCCAGCTATGGCTATAGGGTGCGAGAGTGAGAAAGAGGAAGAAAGATAGAGCAATAATTGAAATCGGGAGAGAAAGCTAGAAGAAGATAGTGAAGCCGGCTGGTCCAGCGGTTAGTTCACCGGACTGTCACCAAAAACCAACGGACAAGTCGCGGGTTCTAACCCTGCCACCGACGGATCCCTGTCGCCCTGCAGGAGTTTTGGGCCTAGCGGACGTAATAATCCTTCTATCTAGAAGGAACGTCTGTAAACTTATAAGATTAAGATTTATTATATGCTATAGAGCAGGGGTCGGCAACTTTTTGCTCATAGTGTTTCTAAATCATTCAGCGTGCCAACAGTGTGAAAGTCAAACTGCTCAACTATATTATTTTTATAAGACAATCTATTGAGTGCCGTAGCAAGACAAAGACTAAAAGAAAAGGAGCGTAATAGAGAAATCATTAAAGCTTTTTATATTTATTAACAAATTAACCTGTTTGTTATTTTCAATTTTTTTTTAGCTAATACACAATTTCATTTCTCTTACACATTAATGGTTAATATATCAATATTTGAATATAGTTGTCAAGATATTATTATAGTAATGGATATAAATGCTCTATAGTTTGATCTCTGGATAACTGAGATTTCCTTTTATATATTATTTTACTCTATTATCAGATGCACTCAGCACTATAGTTCAGCGGAATAAATACGTAGTAATCATACGAACTAGGTAGTTAACGTATTGTTTATAAATGTAAATAAAAATCATTTAGTCATATAATATTTATATAATTTTCAACTATCTTTTATAGTTAGATCCTTTTAAAGTTATAAATTGTAAGCCATTTTTTTTAAAGGAAACAAAAAAGAATCATATTTGACATATTAATGCAAAGAAAACGGGTTAATTATCTCCCATTAATTAAAGTCTCCAAATTTAATAATAATAATGCCAAACGAGTTATTTGTTTTAATATAACTAGTGTACTTCTGAAAATGCTCGTCTATCTTAATTTGCCTTAATTTAGGGAAAGATTTAAATGTATTGAAATTGATTTCACGTCAAGATATGTCCAGTTTCAATGCAAATCCATTCTAGTGGTCCAACACTTCATGTTCTTTTCGACTCCGTCCTAGTTAATCCAAGTTCAACTCACTGAAACGTGTCGCCATGTCATTCAGAAACAACGGCTTCAACAGTCAGTTCTCCTCATTCAATATCAGACATTTATTTTTATTTGTATCGAGATACACCGCTTCCAGTCAAGAAACGAATCTATCCAAGACTTTACCTATACTCCGTATCTCTTTCTTCTAGAAGAGACTTGAGAAACTATAAAACTGACTTAACAATAGATTCAATCACATATCGCAAGCTTTGCACACAAACATTCCTGAACTACAACAGTCGACGTCCAATGGTATTCCCATGTAGTTTGCCATGCAGTACCCATTAATTATGCTGTCATATGTTGTTTTGACGTGTATAAAAAAAATTTCTTGAAGGTCTGTCGCGTGCACTGAAAATCGTTCTGCGGGCCAAGTCTGGCACGCGTGCCTTAGGTTGCCGACCCTTGCTAGAGAGTTTCTAGACTCTAGATTAGGCTTTTAAAGTTTTGCTTTCATTTCTCAAAGTCTAGGGTAGCATAACTGATGATCAGAGCAGCCAAATATAATTAATGTTCACTGTGCATGGGAAGTAACTAGTAAAACTATATATTGTACTCATAATTATTGACTTACTTCCCTTGAAATGGGATTTTAGTTGTAGGTATAAAGCACGAATTCTTTTAAAATATATTTTTGCTGGTTGTGTGTTGTTGAATTGAATTTTTTGTATTTGTTTTTATCAATATTCATAGCTTTGAGTTTTATTTTTAAATACAAAACATCTACTTTAAATGAAAAACAAACGTCTTGATCTCCCATCTTAAAACCGTAGAATCATATTAAACATACGTATAGAAATATGAACAACGCATAACAAAACTAAAGAAACAAATGAGATTACAATCCATGATATAACAATATAACTTCGCAAGCCATTACTCGTACTTGGGGTTTGTGGCTTTCTGCTCTTCTCTCAAACCAATGAGATGTAGACATGTATTTGTAATGCTTGGTGTGTAGCAAAAAAAAAAAAAACTAGTCAAAATAGTTTATGTTCCTTTATTATTTTATATTATTGAAATGATAAATTATAAACATCCTATTATGTATTATCTATGTACGTTTGAGACTAAGATCATTGATGGTATGTCTATTGAAAAGCATCCGGGCATGAAATGAGTAAATGGGTTCCTTGAACAAACCAGGAAAACAAGTAACTTAACATCATTTAAAACATTAATCAAAATGCAACAATTTTCTTTAAAGAAGATGTAAGATAAGATAAAAGTATATCTGATTTCTGTAATTAGTGCGTCCTGTGATTCACTGTGGTCCAAGTCTCATTTAAGTAGTTGTTTTGTTTTTCTCAATATTTCGAGCAACCCATTCCACGAGCAAGTGCCAATAGCAGAGAAAATAAATGCACCTATTTGAGCCAGTGCTTATATATTATAGAATAAGAATTGGGCCTACTTACGACCTAATGGATATTTTTGAATTACTTGTATGGTATGAAACATAATTTAAAAATAACAAAATAACATTATTTACTTATCCCTAGAAACTGCAACAATGTTGCCCTTACCTTACAACATTTACCAGAAAGAGAGTTTAGTGTGTGTGAGTGTAATTGTTTATTAAATAAATGTAATTTTAGTTTAACATAAGTAAAATATACAACCTCTACCATAATCGTCATCTGTAAATGTTCATACAAAACATGAACCAACATTTTAATAAGCTTTTTTACAATATACGTTTTGTTAACGTCATGCTTTACGATATTGATTAACGTCTAAATACAGCAACTGCTTGCTTACAGGTCAAGCTTGACCGTAGTGACATTTATAGCATAACATGGTATGGTTACTGGGAACTTTTCAAACACATCACCTTTCCCTCTTCCCCTCCCCCCCCCCCCCCCAACCGGCAGATAAATACAATGTACTTTAGAATGTGCTTCCTTTTTCAACCTTTGGGGAAAACTTTTGTTCTAATTCTACATCATCATAATCAAACCCGTGGCCGTTGTGGTCGTGGAGGGCCTTGGACTTGAGAGGGGGGGCAAGGATGGACACCTCAGCAGTCATCTGTCTCCATTTCTGCCTCTCTTGAGCGGTTGTCAATAGTTGAGTCAACTGCAGCCCTGTCCACTACTTTATATTGTCGAACCAGCATCTCCACTGACGGCCTCTCCCGGCGTCAACCGTCTACAGCGCCTAGCTGGATTTTTTTTTTGGCAGGGTATTATGTCGCAACACATGGCCGAGCCATGTCAGTTTGCGCGGCTTGATTGTTGCCATATTGTTGTTCTTGAATTATTATTTTTTAGTTAGTAGGCATATGCCACAGTATTTGGTTGTATTGTTCTTATGTATTCTACACAAAACCTTTAGAAATTGAATGTTTTATATTTAATGCCAAAATAACAAAGTAAGTCATTTTGAAACAAA
The DNA here is from genome assembly GCA_949126835.1 of Anisus vortex. NCBI lineage: Eukaryota > Metazoa > Mollusca > Gastropoda > Planorbidae > Anisus > Anisus vortex. The sequence continues at coordinate 12,072,358 of OX421492.1, read as the reverse complement.
AAAGATAAAAAAAAAACAACGATTTAACAATGTAGAAATGATCTTTTTTTTATTATTCTAAAGGTCTGCTACCCTTGTATATAGTAATTATACAATATAACATGAAAAACGTAAGGACTAATGAGAACAATAATGCTAGGCTTCTGTTTTTTATTGAGCAAGGGTCAGCAAACTCAGAATCCATCAGAGTAGATCTATGTGTTGAGAGCATCAATTGCTAACCTTTTTCAATGGCCTTACGGTGTTCTATCTCATATAATCCATTCATCCGCGGTCTTTGATATTTTCCGGTAATCTCTTATTTTTCGTGTGGTACGCCATGACAACGTTCACTTCTGAGTAGCAGTAGCGTAGGCCGGTTACAGCTTGCTTCTCCTAGAGTTAGAGAACTTTAGAAGTGGGTGGGAATATGATTATGTTTTGTTTGATATTTCACAAGGTCGAACACCTTATTTATGAACACAATTGCCTTTGGCACACACACAACACACACACGCGCAACACAACACACTAACCTAAGTTTGCCAACCCCTGCTCTGAATTCCATACTCAATGAAGACAAAATACTACAGGCACATTGCATGATAGGCATGGAAAGGGGGATAAGTTTCATATCTAACAACATAACACTCCATAGCAACCGGAATAAGAGGGGAGGTAAGTAAACTTTACATCAAGGCTTACCATTCCTTACATTGTTAATGTACATTGTACCATTGTATCGACAAAATTTCATTCTTCTAACAAACAGTTACACACAATGGAAACATACGTGCGTGTCATCGCCCATCTAATGTATATAGTATAATAATTTAACTAGCGATCTATAACAAATCTACAGTGATTCTTTCGTAACAACAAGAAAAAAAATACTGTGCAAACATACCACTGGAAAACAAGTGGAATGACTAAATACAGAACTTTGTGCACACATACAAAAAAGACCAGGGGTCTTAGCATGCAAAGCGATTTTCAATGGCATGCGGAAGAACTACAATGAAGGCTTTTCAAGTCTCTTCTATTTAAAGAAATGTGTGCTGCAGCACTTTTAAGCCGCTGGCACGCTGAATGAATTAGAAATCCTACTTTGGCATACTATTATCAAACGTCTGCCGACACCTGAAATAGACATCTAGGTCTAATAAATGTGACATGTAAAATGATGATTAGTGGGTCTTTTTTTTTTTTACGAAAGAAACAATGTGAATGAAAATATCCAGCTGATTACAAATACTGTTAGTTTCTTTAAAAACTAGCTTGGGTAGACGAGTTGCTCTTATTATCATTATACACTGAATTTTGATACAGGTCTATAAAATCGTTTGGGCAATAGGCAATAGGGCCTTCAATGTACATTCACGGTATTCAGATAAATTCGGAAATGATTTTTTACCAAAACGTATTTCAAGTTTCACTTTTTTATTCACTTTTTGACTGAGTATAAGTGATATGGATCACTTTGGCCCGATGGGATTACTTACTTACATATGTCTAAATTATATTACATGTAGAAACATTCAACAAATAGTGGGTTTTTAATGACCAGAGTTATTCGCATTTAGCTGAGACTTGGCTTGAAATAAATGTCATGTAAATAACACATTTTATTTCATTATAGTTATATCTTTTAGGCATAAAACAGTGTATAAGGCTTATAATGTAAAAACATCAATGAAGCAACATGATTCACACATTTCAACAATTGCATTCAAGTACAATAAAAAAAAACAGTCTATAGTATACTATAGCAATAAATTTCTAGTTATTTTCTAGATACAAAGAACGGTTGAAAATATCAAGGAGAAAACGAATGCTGTTTACTCATTTCTTCAACTCACAAAGAGCACTAAACTTCAAATATTTTTTGCTTCTCATATTTTCCTTCTGTAATGTTACCTTTTTTAATTGGGCTTTTGGAATTTCCAGATCTATATCGCAGTAATCGGAAACAGTATAATACCTACCTCAGTTAATTCTTGAAAAAGACTCATTATTATCATAACCAATATATGGAACATTTCATGAGATTTTATTTTTGAAAAAAACAAAGCTGTTGTAAGTATTTTTATACGGACACAACCAAAATTAGTTTTATTTTTAAACAACCCTCTGTTTTTAAAAGCCTTGGTACAATAGCTGTCGGCTTACAACCCTTTTCTATTGTAAAGGCATAAAATATATAAATTCTAAGTATTTAGGCACAAATTTAAGTATAGATTCAAACATGGAACAAACATTATTGGAATTATTCATAAAAACAAAATTTTAAATAAAAATCTAAAAAATAATATATTTTTTTAAAGAAAAATATTGCACAAACTTTAGTATTGCACAGGACAGAATATTGTCCTGATTAAAATATTGCACGGATAAAAATATTGCACATATTGATATATTGCACATATTCATATATTGCACATATTCATATATTGCAAATATTCATATATTGCACAGATTCATATATTGCACATGTTCATATATTGCACATATTCATATATTTCATCAGATAGAAAGAAAAAGTCTGTAAATAGAAACATAAATATTTATACACAACGGGGGGAATACTGCAAGAAAACAAATGACTCAAAACAAGTCATTCAGATGTATACATCAACATAGACACTCAATGGCATTTACTGTTAAATGCACTAAAGTATGAATTATTACGTCTGCTTTAAATACAAAGCTTTGAACCCACACTATGAGAAAAAAAAACTATTGAAATAATGCATTGCTAGTTGTTAATTTTCAATAAAACAATCACGGGAAAATGTGTCATTTAAAATACAAAGCGACTAATATTGTCAACAAAAGAATAATAAATATATATAATGCTATCTTTACATGGGCAACCTTTTACCGAATAGTCTACTACAGGTGTCGGCAACCAACGGCGCGCGCGCTAGACTTGGCACTTGGAGCAAATTTTAATGACACGCGGAAGACCCACCAAAAGGCAATTCAAGTCTTGTCTACAAAAAAATTGAGTGCAAGAGCAGGATAAATTTTAGGCACGCTGTATGAATTAGAAATCCTACTTTGGCACACTATTATCAAAATGTTGCCGACACCCTGGTCTTCTATTAAATGAATAAATCTTATCTTCAAATGTTCAAGTTAAAATCTGTTTTATGTGCTCAAAGCAAAACACCAAAAATAAAATGATAATAGACTGCTGCAAAATTAAACTAATACAATAACTTGTTTAACAATTAAACAGATCACTCAACTATCTCTAAGTTGTTTAGTTACACAAATCTGTTTCAATCTTGACAAAACTGAGGCAGAAAAAAAACAGGCTGTGCCTTGAATAGATGACGTTCTGTTTGTTTTGGTTCAATAGTTTATTTATTTTTCAAACGTAGAATTCATGACTCAACACGGCAGGTTGAGTTGGAAAATACTATCTGAAGATGTTATCATTGCCAGGTCACTTTCTATGGGGCATTCAGCGTCCAGTGGAAGATCTTCGGGTAGCGAGTGAGAAGTTGTAGTCTGGGCGCAGGAGGCTCGGGGGCGATTGCCCATGGAGTGATACCTGGGGCTCGCCTGCATTTGAACTTGTCGGCAGGACGATTGGCACGTGCTGGTGACTCTGTGGGGGGACAGTTGGGTCAGTGATGGATCCACGAAGCAGTTCGGCCCTGAAGTGGACGGCCGGACACGGTTCAATGGCGTCTGCCTCACATCCGCAGTGCTGCTGATGAAGTGGGAGCACGATGAGATCTGTGAGTCACTTCCAAGCCGAGGTACAGGGGGAGATAAACAAGCAGCCGCTGCAGACGATTGTTGCGGAGATTGTCTTCTCTTGTCGAGTCCAATATGAGGGGTGAAGGTCGACCGGACGAAACCGTCGGGCTCTCGTATATCGCAGGTTAAGAAATTTGGGTTTTGACACGGCTGGACGCACAGATTATCCATGACAGTGCTGCCACCGTTGTTATTGTTGTTAAATGTCGCATTTTGGTGGTCGATGACCGAATACTGGTAAGGCATTGGGTTTGTTGGGGAGCAGCTACTGGGGGCTGGCGTGTAAGGCATAATTTGCTGACACGACCCGTAACCCTGGTGTGGGGCCACCATTGACATGTCAGGGCTGCACCCTATGGGCGGAAACGCAAACATGGCGTAAGGGTCTTGTGGAAATCTCCCGGGAAAGTCCAGGGTATTGTCGTACATGAATTGAAAAGGTTTGGTGTACGTAGACTCAGGAAGCAATGTTCTGGGGTTGAGCTGAAGGCATGCGGCAACCATGTTCATCGTGTTCTGTGAAAGACCCCTAGAGAGAGCTTTGGCGAATGTCACACTATCCGGCCTGATCCCAGACTTGAGGATCTCAGCAAGCACGTGAATGTAGTTCCTGGCCAGCCTCAGCGTTTCAATCTTTGACAGCTTCTGAGTCTTGGAGTGGCACGGCACGTGGTTCCTCAGCTCGTCCAGCGCAGAGTTCAGCCCGTGCATCCTGTTCCTCTCTCGTGCATTGGCCTTCACTCGTCTGACGCGGAGCTTTACCTGCCTGGTCTTGGTCACCGGCTTCTTCTTGGGCCCTTTCCTTTTCTGACTTCCGCTTTCGCTGGAACTATGGTTGCCCTTGCGGTTGTCGCTTCCTTCAGAGCTGGTGTCGTCGCTGCTCTTGTCTCCGTGGGTCCGACCATCCTCTCCAGTTGTAGAGTCCGGCAGGTCATCTGTCTCCGAGGAAAAGATCTCGTCATCATCCTCGTCATCTCCTTCATCGTCGTACAAGTCGATGAACTGGTCAGACAAGGACAAAGCGTCTCCCTCACTGTCGCTGGACTTGATGGGCATGTCTAGGGCACCTGAAGAATATTCAAACAAGAAAACTGAAATATGCATCGGGTAAATCTCTGTCCTTAACGGTTATTATACCTAAAGCTTAGACTAAATGTAAGTTTAGTATGTGGTATCGATATCACATAAAAATATTATGTAAACTATAATAGACTAAATAGGTTGCTTATTTCCTAGTATTTCTTCTGGAACAAAGAGCCTACGCTAAATATCAGCAAGGCTACAAAAAAAAAAAGAGTTAGTGATTGTGTACTGACATGTATAATATTTTATTATATTTGTATTGTTTATATAAATTATAATGATAAATTATTTAATCTTGACATCTATTAATAAAGGTATGATTGCCAATTTAGTTAGATTAATCAGTGGAACAAATATTCAACTTTATTCATTTGTACACGAATCGGCCTGGAAGGGAAGATATCGATGGCGTTTTGACCTTCAGCATAAGAAACTGGGCTTTAAAAGACCCACAACTCACTCTTAGTGAGCACAATAAAAAAAAATACAACTCATATCTTGGCAGATCATTTGTTGTTCTTTTCTTGTTTGGATACTTTGAAACATTTCCTGTAGCCGCCGTCCAGGACGGAAGCCAAGTTACTGTAATATTTTTTCTTTTATTTGTGTTTTGTATTTTTAGATAAAAGGTTGACAACCGTGGAATTTCTACATTTCCCTTTTGTTTGGGATTACCCACATTTCTGGTGTTGTTTTTTTTAAGTAATTCACACTTTTTTTTTCCAACCTTATATTTGACATTCCTTATGAACTTGTCATGTTGACTGAAGGTTTATTGTGTCACATCTCTGGATTTACACCTGGATTGTCTAAAAATTAGTCCAAATTTGTCATGTCTAAAAATGTGTTCCAAAAGCGATAACAAATCTACCGTTGTTATCAGCCTAGCACCTTTGGGTGTCAAAATTTTAACATTTTAGTTTGAACTTTTGGTAGCATAGTTTAGTTGAGGCTTTCATTTTGGATTATTCTTTGTCTAAACGGATTACATTAGAAATTTAATACTCTTGCTATTTTGTAATTTATTATATGTTTGATCAATACTAGCACTTAACAAAATTATTGGGTTTAGTTAAACGGTTTTTATTTTAAATTCTTCTATTTAGCCTCGTGTAAAGATGTTAGATTTCTACTTGATCAGATTTTGATGTTCAATTAAATAATATGTTTCAATATTTTGTGCTTTAATGGTCTTTGTGGGTTTTTACCATCTGAAAGTGATACTAGAGAACAAGACTGATGTAATTAAACAGTTTCTTTGTGTCGCTGGCAAAGTAAGTTATAAATCTTATAGACAAAACTAGAACTAATTTACACACACAGAAAAATGATTTTATTATTCGAGTGGCAACTTGCACATGGAATGGGGTGCATGAACTGAGCAAAGGAAACCGACAAATAAACAACCTTTATAACTCTTTTGCAGAACTAAGCGTAAACCACGGATATATGTGAGACATACCAATAGTTTTTTTTTCTATTATGTCCCTGTGAAGATTGTAAGATAAGACATGAAATGTAATGATCTCATATTTAAACGGCATATTAGAGGAGACAAAAATGAAGTAATTGAGCCTCTGTTTCAGTTATTACTGCTTTGTGCGGTCTTCTAGTTCATCTCTAAATAAATAGTCCATAAGATACTCCTACACTTATTCATGTCTGGTAATATATTTTGGTAATTGTTATAAGAGATATTAAAGCTGTTGCTTTTTTACAGACGTTCAAACCAAAGACCAAATAAGATGGACCGCTTGCTCTATTTTTAGAGCTTAAATGTTCTATTTCCGTGCGCATCCAATAACGCTGTCTTAAATGACTTCTACGCTCCGACGTTTGCAAAAATGTTTCCGCTGTATACAACTTTCGATTTTTATTTTTATTTTTAATTGAGAAAATCATATCGATTAAATAAAACGGAAGTGCACAGTGCAAAAGGGAATCGAGAATTTCGAAAAGAAGTCATTCGAGTCATCAAATAGCAGAAATATTAAAGCAAGCGGTCCATCTTATTATAGTCTTTGGTTCTAGATCTATTTGAATGAAGTTCCCTGCTGCTAGTGACATTAAAATAAATTGCAATAATTGAGTTATGCGGCTATATTTATATTTTTTAATAGCATTGGCCAAGTTCATTTTTTTTTTTTTTTTTTTGTGGAGGAAAATCTAAATGTAAAAAGTTGATAATGTGATGGTCTAGCTGGCGCGTGACATGCTTCGGCAATCATTTCAAAAATTAATCTCAACATTCGCACACTTCGTTTTATTTTTAGGGGGAGGCGCTAAAATTGTGTCGTCTGCTCTTCAGCCATGTCCACATGCACGGGGAAAGGGGGACACAATCGAAATGGCAAATCCCAAGAGAGGGGGGGAGTTAATTTTCCGACAAGGGGGAACAAAAATCTGTACTACGCGCATGGCAGTACCGGCCCTTGTCTGTCCCCCCACCAGCCCGACACCCTGCCACCACCATCTCCCCACCACCCTGGTTTTGTCTCCTCGCCCACCCCTGCACATGACTCATTGTTCAAAGGGACTTTCTCATTAGCATTAATGGAGTTTGATCTAATTACTCTCACCTACGTGAAGAGTTCGCGGGGAAAATAGATTAATTTGATTGGACGGTTGTTTTGTTGTTTTTTATTTTTAGCTCGAAGTCAATTCCGATTTTAAAATTTGGTTTTTTGGAAGTGGAAAAAAAGACCCAAAACAAAAATGACAAATACAAAAAAATAAAAAGAAAGACAGACACAAAATCTGTCAACTGCTTAAACTTGTAAATAGTTGGAAAGACGTTAAATATTATCCCGCGTAAGCTGTTTCAATCAAAGTACGAATATTGAAAGTTATTTTTAAATATTCATATTACTTTAATTATGTACATCATATACGCCTATATATCTGTTGTCAAGAAACATTTATAACTAGATAAAAATAATTATCTTCTGATAAACAAAAGCTCTTTCTTGAGTCTTATACGTCACACGCAGAGTCTATATCCATGGTTTAAGTATACACCATGCATTTTGGATAAGAAGTGTAATTAATTCATATTGCGTTGCTGACTTTAATGGACTTGTTCAGTTTAACCAAAGACTTTAATAAGATGGACCGCTTGCTTTGATATTTATGCTATTTGATAACTTGAAACACTTAGTTTCGGAATTTCCGATCACACTAAGTCCTCTATACTTCTGGTTTAGTCATTCACTATGATTTTCTCAATGGAAAATTAAGACTAAAATCGAAAGTTGTAAACAGCGGAAACCTTTAATGCAATCGTAGGAGCGTAGAAGTCATTCAAGACAGCCTTATTGGTTGCGCACGGAAGAAAAGAACATATACGTTCTTAAACTAGTGCAAGCGGTCCCTCTTATTATAGTCTTTGGTTTAACTCATTCCTTGCCAGAATGCAACGTTTACTTTGGATATAAAATTGAGCATTAAATAAATATATTTTAGAAACTTTTGCATTGATCAAAATTATAGTTTATATTAATATTTAAAAAAAATGTATTCAAAATAAACATTCATTCATGTAATGACCTAAATCAAGAATTCTGTCATTGTACAACGTAAAATTGTACAATGTAAAATTGTACAATGTAAAATTGTACAACGTAAAATTGTGCAACGTAAAATTGTACAATGTAAAATTGTACAATGTAAAATTGTACAACGTAAAATTGTACAATGTAAAATTGTACAATGTAATATTCTACAACGTAAAATTGTACAACGTAAAATTGTACAATGTAAAATTGTACAATGTAAAATGTAAAGGATTGCCACCATTATAGATTAATGCTATCTTCTTTAATATCACTTGTCTAAACTATCACACTTTCGTCCTTTTCTCATTTCGTCATTTATGTTATAAAGTGTGTAGTGTGTATAAATCTATTTTAAGAGCTTCTGAAGCAATTTTGAAAACTATAACTTTTTGCGAAAATGAGCAAGTTGATCCACATAAACAAGCATTTGGCATAAAGAAATCAAAATAAACAAAAGATTACACATGTGTGACGTGTTGTGTGTACATACTGTGACGTAATATAGAGAAAACGAGGCATTGTCCTTTCTATTTTTATTTTCAACTATAATAAGATATTTGTTTAACAATCAGTTTCAATTTATTGGCATAAAATATTTAAACCTTTTTTTTTAAATCATGCACAATATGGTATTATATTAGGATTTTAAAAGCAATTATAAATCAATATGTTTGTTTTTTCTATGTTAATATAGATCCTTTAAAAATGTAGATCTTAAGAATTTTAAATAAAATATTACAATTATTACATAGTTAACTTTATCAAGTAGTTTATTTACCAATAGAACTTTTTCTTTAAACAAATTCTTTCAGAAAATAAAAAGCCTTTATTTTGTTCGAAAACAAAAATTCTGCCAAATATTAATAATTGTGTTTATATTCTAAATACTTTTAAAGTTGTAATTATTTCAACAATTTAGTTTTCAATGAAACTTTATTTAGCCTATTTACAAATTAAATGTGGAAATCAAATTCAAGTTTTAAACCGTTTAAAGAAAACTTTTCAATGTGAATTACTCAATAGCTTTTGTTCTGTTTGAAATAAAGACAGCAAAGAAATGACGTCAACTTGACCAATGAAATTCTTTCAGTGTCAAACTGATGAACTGTTTTTATTTTTGTTTTGTTTTTGTTTTTTGTTTTTTTTTGTGTGCACGTTTACATTTTATAATCATATTGTAAGATATGTTTAGAAGTAATTGTTTGATCTTGGATTGAAATTATCTTTTCTACCAATCAACTAAAAAAAAACATAAAAAAAAGTTTTGCATTCGACAATTTCTTTCAAAAAATATGAAAGAAAAAGAAAATAGGCTATTCATATGTAGGCCCTATAACTGCATTTATTTTTTTTAAATTAAAGTGTTTATTTTTTAAAATGTTAGGGACGAAAATTGAAATAAAAATTACTTAAAAGATAACTTTATACTTTGCTGTTCAAATTTTGAATTTTCTAAAAAAAGAGTACGTTCATGTAACACAACTATCTCGTGTGAATATTCTAAAGAATTGCATTACTAAAATATAATATTTGCCTAATGAAATATGGCAGACATTTGTGTTTCACTTTTTAAAGTTTAACAAAATGAGAATTTATACATTAAAAAAAAAATAGATGATTGTAAATGTATGTCCTTTAACATAAACTAAATGAAAAGAACGTTTGGTGTGATTGTCTAAGTATCTTATATTCAAATAGTAGCTTTAAAATATAATATTTCTATATTAATCTATAAAAGCTAGACCTTCTTGACATTAGGTCTATATTCAAAAAAAAAGTAGAAAATACGCAATACCCACAATGGCTTAAAAAATTCCCTTTTTTTTTTATTCATAACATATAATCAAATGGATAGTTATTGTATAATTTCTTTTCAAACTGTTAATTTTTTATTCAAAAAATATTTCAATACTTACAATTGTAAAAAATTACTTGAGCAGTAGCGCCAAATCATTCAAGTGTCAATTGATATATTATATACGTAATATATTAATGATATATCTATAGACTTTTAATGGTTATCTTAGAAACATTGCCTGTTTCTTCCAAGACAGAGAAATATATGAAGTGCACAATTGTTTATATATAATATATACTTTGCATACATAAACCAATAAGGACAAATGGTCTATACCTATGTATTCCCTGATAAGTTTGCAGGCACGCCAACCGTTGCCTTAGAATTGTTCGTTAAGAATGCACAGAGTCCAGTGTAACGGTCGTGTACACATCTAAGGTCAGAAACTGTCGTCTGCTTCATTTATACAAATTCCAGACCGCTTATAAACAAACTAGATTTCATATGAGCACAAACTTTCAAAACTTGTTTCCGCCTCGGTACAGATTATTTTTCCTTGCTCACGAGCGCATGCGCCGTAAAGCCAGTTATTATGCAAATAATCGTAGTAGCCAGTCAACTCCCACGTCTGCTCCCATCTGTCAGTATTTGCCCTGCCATATCCTCCTCCCTCCTCCCCCAAGTACCACGCCCCCTCACCCTTCCCCCCCGTCAAGTCTTCGTCTGCTTGAAATATTATAGATTGATTTTTCTTCTTTCATTTTCTTCTTTTCCATTAGAATGCGAGAAGTGAAAATTTTCGGTATGATCTTACGGTAACCCGGCATTGTATCGTATAACAGGGTTGTTGTTACCGTCGGCTACCGGGGTCAGTTGGTCAGCTACTGGTCAGACCTCTCGTGCGGCAAACACCCGTGGGCGCATACACGCACCCAAAACACCGTGCGCTCTTCTACGTTTTTTCTGATACTGGTCAGAAACTGGAAGTTTTAATTAGGGGAGCAGAGAGGGGGGGGGGAGTTAAAGGTGATTTGGAAAAGTAAACAGAGATAAACATTTCTGAGGAATTAGTCTGGGTGATGTGTGGTCAGTTGAATGGTCAAACCAGCAAACAAACATTTTGGGGTGACTTTGCTCGAAGGAGCAAAGGTGAGCGGCGTAACGTCTGTGAGCATAATCTGCGGGTGGAGGGCGCGGGGCGTCGGGAATTAGTTTTACGTTTCGCTCTTGTCAGAAAGGTGTCTTGGGGTTGGGGTGAGGAGGGTGGGGGAAGGTCAGGTCTTGACCCGCTACGCAGTGCCCGGCAACTGGCCGAAGTGATTGCCCGCTGGCCACCACCGTAAAACAAAAATTAAAACTCAGGGAAGTAACAATGTTAACGAGTATAAAACGAAAAAATGGAGGAGAGGCGAGAGAGGGGGGGGTGACAACCTCTGAAGACCAATGGTCAAGGAAACGAGTGCAATTAGTCAGTATCCCCGCCCCCCTCATTGCCCATATCGTCCAGCATATTATTATCGCCTCCAGTGTGTTTGTGTGTGTGTTTGTGAGTGTGTGTGGACAGGATATAGAACCTGAGAATGGACGTTGTTGTCGGCACCCCCCACCGAGGTTCCGAGTGGTCACTTCACTGGCCCATCGACGGCCGCGGATCCATTCTGGCCTCTTGAGTACGTGGCAGTAAAGACTAGATGGACACTCTATGCAGTCTACAAATACACTTGACCGTCTGTATTGTATTTATCTGTAGGTGCACACCGGAGGTCCATATGTGATTAGTTTACCTTGTATACGAGGGTCACTTAAACTGGCAACACTTGGACATGTTTGGGGGCAATTCTTTCCCTTTCTGTCCATCTCTCTTTCTTTACTTTTCAATACTAACTATTATATCAAACTAACAAAATTAACATGTGCTTAATTCAGAATTTTCATTAGATTTAAACTCGATAGTTTGCAATCGAGTAGTTTGGCATTTTCATGGTTTCAGATAGAAATGTTAATTCGACTTGCTGGGTTTTTGCTTTCTTAACATTTTTTCTTAGTATAGTCTTCTCCTTTTTGCTTCTTCTTTTTATATTTTGGTTTAATAATTTGTTGTTGTTTATTTTGTTTCTAGAATCTATTCTACTGTTTTATGTGACATGTGTTGTTGTTTTTTATATTAATTAATAATGTGCTTTGAAATTCGACACAAATTGTTAACGTAAGGACGCAGGATAATTTGGTTTGGATTAGTATCAAGTATAAAATAAAGTGCCGCCCGTCAGACCCATAGTTCCTGTGTAAGCAGCAGTCACAAGTTTCCATGGCCACAGCATACTATGGATTAGCGGGACCAGCACAATGTCTGGTTCCATTTAATTTGTATTAGTATAGGTTCTACAAAATATTAATTTTATTTCCGGTTAACATTGTGTTGTGTCAATTATTACTAGAGTCTAGATGCAAGATGTTTTAAGGCTTTAAGTAATAATTAATGATGATGAGCTACTTATAAATAAATATTGGGTTCTTTATATAAACATGAGACTTGAACCCAACTTGTCTTTAAGTGAGAACACGAGCACTTAGGACTCTGAAAACTAAATAGACACATCCACATAAAAAAAAATTAGAAGGAAAGGTTGACAGTTCCCATCCACTCTAAGAACCTAAAGAACCTGCAAGGCCTGGCAGTGAAATAGCACGGTGCTCAACCCTCCTCTTCTGTATCCCTGCTGTTTCCACACCGCGAATCAAGGTGGGGCCTAAGCCTACCGAAAGTGGCCCCTATCGGATATTGCCAATTGTGTCATCGGATTATTATTGCTTGTTCCTAAATTAACACCAGCTCGATGAAACAGTATAATTGCAACAAACACACAAAAAAAGACAAAAATTGCCAAATTAAAAACAATTTATGCAAATAAAAACAAATTTGTCATTCTTATTACTGTCATTTTTATGGGCATAAAAAAAATTGTCTCAATTGTAAAAACAGAGTAAATTCAAACTGCCCAATATTATTACGTCCCCTTCTTAAATTGTTGCCCCTGAAAATACTTTGGGCATTCTAATTAGAATCAACTACGTAGCGAGTAATGTCCCTTTTCTGTCTCTTGTTTTTTTTTTCATCTTCTGCTTCTTTCTGATTTATGAGTGTTCCTGTCTTTATCTCTCTCTCTTTCTCTCTCTCTGCTTGTCTTTCTCATACTATCATTTTTATTTTTTTAATCTCTCTCTATTCTCATTGTTTGTATGTTTCCAGCTTCTCTCTCTCTCTCTCTCTCACCCAAACACGCAAACACGCAGAGAAAAATTAACTTTTCGTTTGCGCCAACTACTGACCTGATAACTTCAACAGTGAGCAAATAGCCACTTACCGTCACGCCCCCTCTCCCTGCCCCCTCCCCCCAATCACCCAAGACACCACCACTAACCCATCCCCCCCCCCCCACCCCTTCTTCACCCCATCCAAACGTTTTGAGCGAACATGGCAGAGAAAGACAACGTATGATGATAGAACACGAACATTTTGACATGAGGTGTTTGAGACCGCCTGCAGAGATAATCTACCACTTGTGTTTCAGGGCCCGCAGTCGCGGTTATCTTTCTATTCTCTCCCCTTGTCCCGGACAACAAAACACAAACACACACAGACACACAAAAAAAGGACCAAAAACGGCAAAGTACCCCCCCCCACACACACACACACCATCCCCCAAAACCCCTCTAACGACAGATTGCGGCGTCATCGCGTTGCTAAGCAAGCACGTGCCCAGCACGCGGGGCCAATCATTTTACGGCGCCGCGAGATCCAACTCGGCACTCGCCGTGCAATCTCTCACCTCGGGAAATGTCTACAATATGGCCGCGTTGCTAGGGCACGCTCTGTAGGCCTAGTTGTTTTTTTTTTTAAATATTATTAATTATTTTTTATTTTTTTACAAAACCGTAAATCGAACAGAATGTAGTAGAGTAAAACTCCAAATTTCATGTGCTAATTGGGTAATAGGGTAAGGGGCGGGGTGGGGTGGCGGATGATGTTGTGTGTGTGAGCGGGAGAAGGGTTGACTGCTACGAAGATCTGATAAATAATAAAGTGGGTTTCGCTGACTGTATAGGATATGCCTTATGTCTGTAGTACTCAATAATTAATGTATATTGCATAATTATAATTATTATTAATACTAGTGGTTATGCCCGTCAAAATGACGGAGAAACATTCTGGAATGACGCTCAGTTTAGATTCTTAACATACCTGATTAGTAATAGGTCTAAGTATCAAAATAATAAAATAACGAATTAAGCAATATTGCTTATATAATAAAAATATATTTTGGAGGTTTTTTCCAATTTATACATTTAACTTTTGTGCCTAAAGCGTACAAACATATAAATAAATATATAAATTTACAAACATATATATTTACAAACACGGTAATTATGTATATTGATTGCAATGAATCGTTGTTGCTGATTTCTTTTCACCCACTTCAAATGATTTCAAACAAGCTTATGATTAGAGGCCGACCGAAATTCGGTTTCGGGTTTGGTTTCGGCGCCGAAAGTAGACAAATGGCCTCTTTCGGCGCAGTTTTGGTTTCGTCCGAAACCCAAAAGTTAGTTTTCGGTAAGCTTTCGGCCGAAACTGATATTATTGACTTTCAGTCATAAACTGAATATCTTTTTATAACTTTCAAAATTCAGACTACAACTCTAGTGCTGCATCTATTGCCATGTTTATTGATAATTTCATTTAGATAAACTGTTTCGAGTTAATCTGTGTGAAGTAGAAAATACACGTATTATTAATTTGATCACCCAAACTAATGTAAATAAATGGAATGTGGGATTACTTCGCAAAAATCTTAAATTTATTGTTTGGCAATTTCAGTTTCTGCAGAAGGTGTAGGTGACCGAAAGTCAATTTATAACTTTGCTTAATTTGCTTTCGGTCGGCCTCTCCTTCTGATTTCAATAAAAATAATCGACTGTAGGTACAGCAATAAACAGCTAGCATGTTTGTATCAAATTTCTCGTAAATTATTAAAGAAATGTAGTTCTAAGTAATACTACATAATTTTTTTTTCATTGTTCATCAAAAATTTTAAAAATAATAATTAACAAACATTTCGCTGAATGTTAAGGTGTATTATTAAATTTTAGAGCAGCAACAGGATTTGAACCCAGGACTTAGCTACCTTAGCGCTGGGCCACCGGGCTAACATAATTATAATCCGCTGAATAAAACCTAAAAAATAGAGAGAGAGATAGATCTATTTAGCCTTTAAAGTTTCATCAATTTTCTAGTTGGCAAGAACAATACCGATGACGTCATTTTTATTGCCAATTTTCCCTTTTAGCAAGCCTTGTAGTTTAAAAAAATACACCTTTTTTATATGAGAGCGGTGCCTTGCATGAGAGAGGAAGTTAAGGACTATTGTGATGGATAAGAGTTGAGGGGGGTGTGGGTTGGATGCATTAGTCGAGAATAAGTCGATAACATGTGATAAAAAAAAAATAACAACTCAGTTATTGCCACTCGAGTTTGATATAAACGGTGTGGTCCAATGTTGATTGCTCCCTTTGAGCACGTGGAAGAACGTGCTCTGTTACCATGGAGATGATCTTTGACGTTTGCGCAGCGTTGAATGAGTGTTGCAACTTTTATAGGTCATGAAATTCAATGTCAATCGATTGGCCTTTAAAAAGCGAAGAATTACTTTTTTTTAAGGCATTTTTTCTTGTGTTTTGGTGTATTAAGTATTGTTATAAAGATGAAAGTTCATCTCTACGCCTATAGCTTTTTTTGTTCTGTAGTCCTATATAATCTTTAAAATATAATGTCCACGAACAAAATATTTTTAAAAAATCTTGAAAAAGAGAAATGAAGAAAATATTACCGTAATAAAAAGAATTATCTACTGTTAGTTATGTAACAATTTTTACTAAAGACTCCACACATCTCATCACTTAGAAGTTAAGAAAATGGTGCCTATCCAAACCTGGGCGCCTGGGGTAGCCGCCCTGTCTAATTACGCCACTGCACAGATCAGAATTTGTGCCCGCTGGGCAAATTCTTATCCTAATATTATATATTCTTTCGTGTTCATAATCTTGGTAATACTTTCTCGTATACTGTCCGATCAACTAATATCATTATTTGACGTCTGGACATAAGGTTCAGCTATATCTTCTAAGCATTGACTCGTGTATTCAGTGAAGGATTTTTGGACCCGAAATTTTGCGATTTGTTACCTCGACTCTTCGTACAAAAATTCAGATGGGCTGTCTCAGAATGTCCGGTGTTGGTGTCTCAATTTGTGTCTGAGCAATCTATGCGTTGTGTTTTTTTTTTAAAGTTCCATTGAGCATTTGATAATTTGGTCTACACTTATTAAAAAACAAAAAAAAAGCATTTTTTGCTTTATTTTTGCATGTTATTGACGAAGATAAAATTCATAGTAAACAAAACACAGTTTATTGAACGAAGAAAAGTGTGATTGTTTTAATGTCTAGCAGTTCAATCATTGGAAGAAACAAAAATCAATTAATTAAGATAAGTCTCATTCTTTTCTGAGGTTTTTTAGGTCACGTGATCGTCCGGGTCTTCGCCAAGGAAACTTTCTAAGTGCCATTAGTCAATGACATTGCACTCTCGCGTCCCCCTTCTCCCTCCCCATGCACACGCACACACACACACACGCACACTCACACACACACACACTCCGTCCGTCACGTAATTTTTGTTTCTACATCTCGTGCCACTTTGCTATTCCACCCCCCCCCCCCCACTCCCCAGACCACACCTGAAAAGGGAAGCAATAAAGATAAGGCGAAGGAAATATAGCGAGATGGCAAGTAACAAACAAACAAACGAAATGAGTCACTTTATTGTTGTAGTTGCAGTTGTTGCAGTAGTTGCTGTTGAGTTATCTGCCCCTAGACTGGAAGGGGGTCGTGTGTCCTACACGGGCGCACTACCTGGGAGTAGCCGGCTCTTTAAAGTTTTGGATTATTTGTCGGCCCCTTGGACGTCTGCCACTGACAAAGTGAATGAAATATTGAAAGCGAAGTCTGCTCGGCGATTACTTCAGCGGCGGGAGAGAGATTGGAGAGAGGAAAGGAAAAAGAGGGGGGGGGGGTGTATAATTCTTTTGGTCAATTTATTAAAGAAATTTCTTATCTTTGAATTCAATTTTTTTTTTAAGTTTACAACCTACTGTAGTTGCTTGATGTAGGATTAGTTTCATGTCAAGGGTCTGGTGATAATTTAATTAATTTGTTACCTGGCGTAAGCGAGCATTTATAAAATTGGATCATGAGAAAATGTGGAAATGATTCAATCACTAGCATTAAGTGCCCTGTTCTCCGAAAGGGCTAAACTCAATTTTCACATTTCATTTCGATAAATCGTATATGACTATGCTTGACAACGTTTCGAATTTTCTTTATGGCTACATACATAAAGTCGTAAGCTGTTGTTTGTTTCTTGTTATTGTTTTTAGTATCAATACATGAATTTTTTGTTGGATTTGCTGGCTCAATATAAAACTCAACATGAAAAATTAAATAATATAGACCATAGGTTCTCAACCTTTTTCGGCTCACCGCCCCCTTTTACATTTTTTTTCCGCTCACCGCCCCCCAACTTAATTTTAGCGGAAACGTTTGTTAATTAAAGGGAGATAATTAACCCTTTTCATTTGAGGTAATATTTCAATTTGTTTTTCTTTCATAAAAAACTTAATGGCTTGCATTTATAACTTTGAAATGATATGATAGAACTGTAAAAATTATTTGAAAATTATATAAATATTATATGACTAAAAAATTTATATGAATATTTTCAAACATTTTAATAACTACCCAGTTTGTATAATTACTACGTATCTATACCGCTCAGCTATTGTGGTTACCTCTTTACAAATGATTCATACGCTTTAAAGGACATCTCGGTAATACGAATAAAATTAGTAATAGTAACCGATGTTAAGGCGACAGTCCGGTGAAACAACCATAAGACGAGGCGGCCGCATAACATATTTGCTAAATACTGACCCTCTACTTCATCGAAAAGTGATTGCGATTCTTATTTGTTCAATAATATGTATGCCTACTGTTGGGGGATATCAGATATTTAGAGCACTTGCGTTTACATCATATTTCATCCAAAAACTAATCGATTCAAATAGCTGAGTTGTTGAAATTATAGCAGGTACGTATGTACCGCCCACTTGCCCTTCATCGCCCCCCAATCGCCCCCGGGAATGTTATCGCCCCCCTAAAGCTTCTCATCGCCCCCTGGGGGGCGATATCGCCCCCGTTGAGAACCTATGATATAGACTAACAAATAAAGAAACAGAGTTCGTCAAAGTATGCGGTAAAAGTAACGTACACACAGAACCCCAGAAGAAAACGACATAAAGGCAGACCCAGACTGAGATGGTTGGACGATGTCGGGATGGATCTCCTAAAGATCGGGGTACAGGCCTGGAGAAAGAAAACAGCAGATAGGTCTGGGTTCAAAGAGGTGGTGAGGCAGGCCAGAGCCCTCCATGGGCCGTAGCGCCACAGATGATGAATGCTAACTAGTAATTTTATTTTCTTCCACGACTATGCCTACACTATTCGCAAATATGGTCACTACACCTGTAGTGATTATAAAGACATTTTTTTTCAGTTGAAGACAATAGCCAACATCACACATTAATACATTAAATAAGTCAGTTAATAATAAATGTTAGTAGTTATACAAGAAATGCAAAGTAAAATTAAAGATTTTTTTATACACTTCTTTTCATATTTGAGAGCAAATGTCGATATTTTAACGGTTTCCAAAACATGTGCTTTATAATATATATATACAGTCAATAATATGTTCGTCGAGCGTTTTTGATAGACTAAATAAATATATGATGGATGGATGATAGATGGATGATAGATGGATGATGATAGATAGATGATAGATAGATGATAGATAGATGATAGATAGATGATAGATAGATGATAGATAGATGATAGATAGATGATAGATAGATGATAGATAGATGATAGATAGATGATAGATGATAGATAGATGATAGATAGATGATAGATAGATGATAGATAGATGATAGATAGATGATAGATAGATGATAGATAGATGATAGATAGATGATAGATAGATGATAGATAGATGATAGATAGATGATAGATAGATGATAGATAGATGATAGATAGATGATAGATAGATGATAGATAGATGATAGATGATAGATAGATGATAGATAGATGATAGATAGATGATAGATAGATGATAGATAGATGATAGATAGATGATAGATGATAGATGATAGATGATAGATAGATAATAGATAGATGATAGATAGATGATAGATAGATGATAGATAGATGATAGATAGATGATAGATAGATGATAGATAGATGATAGATAGATGATAGATAGATGATAGATAGATGATAGATAGATGATAGATAGATGATAGATGATAGATAATAGATGATAGATAGATGATAGATAGATGATAGATAGATGATAGATAGATGATAGATAGATGATAGATAGATGATAGATGATAGATAGATGATAGATAGATGATAGATAGATGATAGATGATAGATAGATGATAGATAGATGATAGATAGATGATAGATAGATGATAGATAGATGATAGATAGATGATAGATGATAGATAGATGATAGATGATAGATAGATGATAGATAGATGATAGATAGATGATAGATAGATGATAGATAGATGATAGATGATAGATAGATGATAGATAGATGATAGATAGATGATAGATAGATGATAGATAGATGATAGATAGATGATAGATGATAGATAGATGATAGATAGATAAAATATAGATGAAAGATGATAGATAGATGATAGATAGATGATAGATGATAGATAGATGATAGATAGATGATAGATAGATGATAGATAGATGATAGATAGATGATAGATAGATGATAGATAGATGATAGATAGATGATAGATAGATGATAGATAGATGATAGATAGATGATAGATAGATGATAGATGATAGATAGATGATAGATAGATGATAGATAGATGATAGATAGATGATAGATAGATGATAGATAGATGATAGATGATAGATAGATGATAGATAGATGATAGATAGATGATAGATAGATGATAGATAGATGATAGATAGATGATAGATAGATGATAGATAGATGATAGATAGATGATAGATAGATGATAGATAGATGATAGATAGATGATAGATAGATGATAGATAGATGATAGATGATAGATAGATGATAGATAGATGATAGATAGATGATAGATAGATGATAGATAGATGATAGATAGATGATAGATAGATGATAGATGATAGATAGATGATAGATAGATGATAGATAGATGATAGATAGATGATAGATAGATGATAAATGATAGATAGATGATAGATAGATGATAGATAGATGATAGATAGATGATAGATAGATGATAGATAGATGATAGATAGATGATAGATAGATGATAGATAGATGATAGATAGATGATAGATAGATGATAGATAGATGATAGATAGATAGCTGATAGATTACAGATAGATGATAGATAGATGATAGATAGATGATAGATAGATGATAGATAGATGATAGATAGATAGATAGATGATAGATAGATGATAGATAAATGATAGATAGATGATAGATAGATGATAGATAGATGATAGATAGATAGATGATAGATAGATGATAGATAAATGATAGATAGATAGATGATAGATAAATGATAGATAGATAGATGATAGATAAATGATAGATAGATGATAGATAGATGATAGATAGTTAATAGATAGATGATAGATGATAAATAGATTGAGTGATTGATAAACAAAACAAGATTAAATATAGAGTGACTGATAACTAACCCTTAAGTCTAAGTCTGAGTGATGGAGTCAAAAAATTACTATCCCAAGTTGCCAGAGAAAAATTTAGTGTCACTTCCGGCAAGGAGGATAGGCCTCACTTTCATCAGGATAAAAATTTGACAGTGCCCGAGGCAAGGATATAATTTGTTGTCCGTACTTTGTTAACACCCCTTGTCGCAGCCTCGTAATTAACGACAGCTTCCATACAATAGGTCAAACGGTCCCCGGGAAAGGTCAACATGGGCAAGTAACTCTAGATGCAGGAACACCTCTCGTGCAGGCCATCCGTGGATAAACTGTTGTCACGCGTTGTTTGACATCCGCGGTCGGGTACCCGTGCCGACGGGGGCCAGACTCCCGGACGTCTAGGGTTCCACCCTCCCCACCTCTTCCCTCCCGATTCCCGGGCAATTCGAAAGTTGACACCTCTGTAATTTCAAACACCGTCTAATAGCATCTTATCAGCTCCATCATCTGGTTTTTCAATTTCCAAATTTTCCCGTACGGCTTTGCGGACTGCGGTTGGCTCTGTAAAGAAACACGGACCTTTTGTATCCGGATCAAATTACCGTTGGGGGGGAGGGTGGGTGGTGTGGAAAAACTGGTTTGGGGAGAGAAATAAGGGGGCGGGTGACGGAATGGGGCGTGTGGGAGGGAGGTGCTAAGTCGATGAGATATTGTTGGCTATTTATAAAATAAATCTCTATTTCTAACATTAAGACCTGCTGAAAAAATATCCCGAAAGTTAGAATCCAAAATGTAAACAGGTTATTAGATGTTATTAATACATCTGAGTTAAAACAAAAAAACTTACAGTGCAACGGAGTGTTTCATTAACTGTTTTTTTATCGTTATCAAATTATTGTATACTTTTACTTTGTGAACCTCTTTACATTAATATTACATATTAGAGACTACATACACTGGTCCTTCCCACTTTCAAGAACTGATATCAAAGATCGCGCCATCCATGGAACTGTGCTCTTCATCACAGTCACTCTTTTAATCTGTGGCGCATTCTATAATGGAACAGCTTGCCTCAGACACAGAGAGAATCTCTTTGGCTAGTGGCTGTTTGCCTTACATACCAATACAACTGCCACTGCAATTTATTCCAAGAGCACACTGAGCATGCTAAATTTAGTATCCTGGATACAAGCGCTATATAAATAGATCTAACTATTATTATTATTATTAATTTAATAATAATAATTGGTCATATATATAGCGCCTCACTCCATGCAAATGCAAGCATGCTCAGCGCGCTCATAAAAACGAAACGACAAAAACACTCTAAAATAGTTTTAAACTAATTTTTTGCTGATGGAGGTGTACTTGATAAACTTTGTTACATCTATTGACAAGTCTTAAAAATTATGCATGCATAAAAGGTCAAAAAGAAGAACATTTCCGGTCTTATTCGATTATTTGCTTCGAAACATGTCTGTGTGCCACGTTACTGGTTGTACGAAAATATGTAGAGAATTAATTTTTATTTCATTTCCAAAAGATGGCGCCAAAAGAAAACGATGGATTGTGAATGTCAGATTTGAAGAATCACCTCTTTATAATCCCAAACTAATTGATTGATGCAAAATAATTTTCGTGTTGTTGTTTGTTATGAATCTCCGTATTGAGTTTTTTTTATTACCAAGGAATCAACTCTTGACTAACTCATTTTATAAACAAAAGCTAAATTGAGCTTAACGCGACTAACACTTTGAGTATTAATTATCGCTTACTCACTTTTGATGCTAAAAACGGATTCCTCATAACTAATCTTGTAGCCGTTGTATATTTCTAAAAGACCAGAACTGGCTGTCCATGTTGAAATCAATTGTCAAACAGCACCAAAATCATGGTTTTTGTTTACGAAAATGGCGGTAAATTCCACCGGAAGTTCACGATCATTCCAGTTCAAATGGTCACACCTAATTAAGACTTGTCAATACTCGAGGGGTGTGGTTGAAAATGAGTAGACGTGCAACGAAATATAGATACTTGGAGCAAAACATACTTGGGTCAAAATATTAATGAGTCTTCCATTTGTACCTCGCGATAAACTAACCTAGATTGTAAACTTATTCTGTTTTTGCGACACGGTGATTTTTCTTTCGTGGCCGTCAGGTACCGTTGTCAAAACCGGGCATTTTGTGTCAAACTCTACTATAAGTCAAACTCTACTATAAGTCAAACTCTACTATAAGTCAAACTCTACTATAATGCATGAGAATGGCTACAGGGAAATATGCATTTGATTAAAACCAGGATGTGGACATTGACACGCAAATACACACAAAAATACCGGCAGCGGAAGAAAAGAAGAAAAAAAAAAGTTGGTTGAGGATTATTGCTGACTGTGAATACTATTATTACATCCTTTCAGTGCCAGAAAAACACACACACGCACGCACACACACACACTCACACACACATACACACACATACAGGTACTCACACGAAACATTGTTCGCATTCTAAACACGGAGACATCCGGGTATGATTCGTGACTCGGCACTGAGGACGGACGCGATTTTGAGGAGGGATGGATGGGTGAGGTGGGGGGGGGGGGGGTGTGAACCAGAGCTATCATTTGAGATCTAATCTGCCGTCGTACTGATATTTCATTAAGTGGCCGAGGATTAAAAGAGAGACAGACAACCTGTGTGTGATTTGGGCTCATTTATTTTTTTAAATATAATTTTGAAAACGAGGTCTGGTCTCAAGTAGCTAGGGATTATTCCGGAAAGCTAACAGCTATTTTATATGTCATTTTTCTCGCCCCGAGAGGGTTCCTATTGTTTGATTGTCTCCATGACAGTTCCGCCCTCGATCCCCATCAACTCTTCCGACACCATTTGATATTTTGAAACATTCTTTTTTTTCTTTATTATTTTATTTTGTTGGGAGATGGTCGGTTTTTATGTTTTATTTTTCTTGATGTTTTCAAGAATTAACAAAAATATTATTTTTTTTCATTTATGAGAATTTTTTGTCTGTTTGGTAGTTCTTATCTCTCTATCTTTTCATCTAAATATCTCTTAGCTCTCTGTCTATCTTATCTCTCCCTCTCTATCTCTATTGGAGCCGCATCAGCTCACCCCTGAGATAGATAAATAGATATCTATATATATAAAAAGACAGTGTTAAGCCCCGCGAGGATCCCCATTGGTCAATTTGAAAACACGTGTGTCACTGACCTATCTAGGCCTAGCCCAATATACCGTCTAATAATTTTTCTCATCTGACATGTGTCTTCGATAGCTCAGTGGTAAACGTAGTGGACTGCTATACGGGCGACCAGGGTTCGATACTCCAGTTAGACTATACTTTTTTTTTCGACAATTAATTTTTCAAACTTTTAAAAACAAAAGACATTGTAAATCTATAGGCAATATAGATTTTGTTAAATAAAAATATTTTACCTTTTTTTTTACCCTATTACAATATTTATTTACTTTCCTAAAAGTATTCAGTAAGTGTAGTTTATAAATTTGTTATCTGCACCCCAGACATTTCTTTTTTATTCACCCGGGCAACGCCGGGCAATGTAGCTTGTATTATATAAAAAGATAGATAGATAGATTAGATGGATAGATAATTTAATAGTTAAATAGACTACACAGATAGTTAATTAGATAGTTAGATTAGATAGATAGATAATTTAATAGTTAAATAGACTAGACAGATAGTTAATTAGATAGTTGGATTAGATAGATAGATAATTTAATAGTGAAATAGACTAGACAGATAGTTTATTAGATAGTTGGATTAGATAGATAGATAAAAAGATGAGAATGTAAGATAAATTCGATTTATTGATATTTACGGTAGATAAATATATCTATCGTCCGTTAAATGGATAAATAGACAGACAAATTACATAGATAGATAGATAGATAGATAGATAGATAGATAGACAGATAGATAGATAGATAGATAGATAGATAGATAGATAGATAGATAGATAGATAGATAGATAGATAGATAGATAGATAGATAGATAGATAGATAGATAGATATACTAATAACAAATAAATAATAACGGTGCTTATATAGCGCATATCCCGTTGGTGACAGTTCTATGCGCAGACGACAGTTACAGAATACAGACAGACAACGAAATACGTAGTAATACGCTAATTCTGCTGACGAAAAAGGTGAGCCTTCAGCCGGCTCCTGAAGGTGTCATAGCTAGGGCTCTGGCGAAGCTGTAGTGGGAGGTGATTCCTAGCGGACGGTCCTGCGTAGGAAAATGAACGTTCGCCAGCGGACACTAGCCTCACACGAAAAGATGGAAAGATGGGTAGTAAGTGTATGTTGTAAATATAAAATCAATGCAACTGCATCACATAAAATACAACAACTTTATGCCAATTAAAAATATTCTTCCATTTTGTTGTTGCAGCCTTATGTATTCTAGATGTCACATACATTAAGTAGTCGGTCGAACGTTACTAGTCGGTCGACGCTAACTATATTTTACAAGTTCTCACAAAATGTTCAATTTAAGACTGCTGGAAAGTGGAAAAGAAAACTCCGTGAATTAATAATGTTCAGATTGTCCCTCATTATTTCTGCGCACGCACGCACACACTCACACATGCATACTCACTCACACACACACAGACATGCACAGAGAGACAGATCATTTCCAGCCTCAACTGTAACGCCGCGCGGAATATTTCACCGTGAATTTTATGCAAAACATGTGCAGCGGATATTATCCAAATATTTCATGCAGATAGAGACGGACATTGGTGGCATTGGTTCGTCTATTATCTCCCTTCATTGCGAAGATGAATTATAAAAAATATCATTTCATTTCCTTCCATAACAACAATTGGTTACGGGCCCTGCACACCCCCACCACCTCAACCCACCTCTTTCATGTATAATAGGCAGAATTGGTTTGTTTGTTTTTACCACATTATACAGTTAACCCAAAAAGCCACAAATACACACACACACTTATTTACATTCATGTAAATATCCCATCTTGCACTTTATTAATGATCTTGCAGACAGTTCCTTGTGTTTTGTGGTTTGTAATCAACTTATCCAATGAATCTTGTTGATGGTGTATGGAAGCAAGGTGATAGAGCGGAACACACACACAGCGTCAATCGTAATACGTCATCATCTCTAACAGTCTAGTGCAGTCAAGCCCAAAGGCGTACACGTGTACACGTGACCTGTGACGTCACCTAATCACAGACCACTCAAAGCCAAGATCTCTTAAGTTTGAGATACATTTTCAATCATTTAATTTATTATGTTGTTGCAATGTATAATTGCACATGTTATATTTGGGGCATACATCTCATTGGTACCTTTCTTTTCAACATAGCGCACAGACTAGATCTAGTAATTTATTATTATTGGGCCTTAGTTGGGGTAAAAATAAATGCGGCTGTGCATAGTGCTGGTCACACAATCCCCTAGTATGCCGTGGCCACAGAAACTGGTGAACGCTGCTTCACCGGACCTATGGATCAATTTGGTCCGACGGGTGCCTCACTTTTACAGATTTTCGGTAGTTGAGGCGTGTATCTTTTTATAATTTAGCAATCTAGGTTCTACCTAGGGATGTTAATAGCCTATCGTTTTTTTTTCATAACCGATTTTCGGTTCTAGAATTCCGATTTTAAACGTTTTGTGTTTCCTTTATTATTACGAAAGTAGGCCTATAGGTGGAAAATAAAGCATTTGTTCTTTAGCGTAGTGACTGATCGGGCTATAAAATAAAATGTAGGGGAAACCCAAGTTTTTGTTTCTCAATGACATAAATCAAAAGAATTGTGCCGCAGACTCGCCTATATGGTAACTCTACATCTGCGTTTGTTGTTGTCCGTGTATTCCGATTTTCGTTTAACATCCCTACTTATAACGGAACTTTGTTCAATCGTTCTATGACCTATTTGTTTTATTTGGGAAGTTAGACTTGCCTCTTCCAAATTGTACTAGAGATAGAAATGAAAATTTTAACCAGACAAAAAGAATCAAAAGCTGACCTCAATATTAAATGCATTGTTCCTTTTTTTTTTTTGTTATACAATTTTTTTTTAAATTTATTTTTTTTGTTTAAACTAACCGACTAGATTTTAATTTCAAAATGGAATTGGATTTTTTTTTATATATTATGTAAGAGCAAATGACAAATGACATGTTTTAACAAAGTTTAATGTAGTTCTTCACACTTGTTCCGTCCTACCTGGGTGCACTCGTCTGCTCGACACGTGCAGATCTGTACAGGGAAAACTGTGACATTTGGGTCAACTGTCGGGATGACCTGTGGCCTATTGTCTTACAGCCGTACGTAGCATTGCATGTTGAACAATCGGTGTTGCAAGGGGAAGATAATTCATACCATCTGTCCTCTCAAACGCATGGGCTTCGTTAGTTACCAGCACAAGAGATATACATCAGTTCCAGCGGTTTGCTACCTTTTTTTTAAAACTAACAAAAACAATGTTTTTTCACTAACAGATTTTGGTATCCATTTATAACAGATGCGGAGATGGCTCTCTCTCTCTCCACTCTACTAACCTTGAAACAGTTCAATCGGCATAACATAAATTTAAAGATTAAAACCCTTCACATTTTTTGTTACAATTTTTTTGAACTACTTCCCCGCCCTTCCCCCTTTTACCCCCAATGCCATTGTCCTCGCGCAGCGTTGTGAGTCACATGACTAGAGATGGCCGCATAAGCCAACTCGAACATTTTTCTTCTTCTTCCCTCCCCCCCCCCCCCCCCCACCTCCCTTTTCATCTTTACTTTCTGAATGGACGGAAGAATACTCAGGGGAGCTAACAGGAGGGTGTAAGAGAGGACGAGGAAGACAATGAAAAACTGCGATACCAGCCATCTGCGCTATTTTTAGGACGCTGCAAAATATGCGCAGACGATGTTGTTTAATTGCGATGTTGCCAAAATTTGATAAAAATATTCATAACATGCCAATTGGCAATACTCGTTAAATTTTATGTTGTGTTTTTTTGTTCTTGTTTCTTTTGTGCCAGAGTTTTAAGAGCGCTTGTCCGTTTAAGTAAAAAAATTAATCAACGGTGGGCCATAAAAAAGACACTTAAATTGCAAGACTAGACTTTTTTTTCCCCTTTCAAGTTCTCGGTGTTTAAAAGCAAAATTGCTGACCTCTTAGACTGGTGCACATTTTAAAAAAAATATAACTATAACTGAAATAAAGGACAATGCTTTTAAAAGAAAAAAATGTCAAGCAATATTTAAGGGGGAAAAACACAATTTCTTTAAAAGCGAAAAGCATAAGGCTTAGGTATTTTAACTTTATGCATCTTTTCAATTTTATTTGTTCATTGCAATCTATCGAAATATTGAAATGTCCTATATATATTAAAATTATATACTGACTGACTCGGTGGCACACAATTAAATGAATTTATTTTCGGCAGAAAATGTCAATAGCTATTCGCCTAAATTATAAATTGATAACATACGTGAGCGATGCTGACAGTGGGCTACTAAAAGTATAAAGATTAAGGGTATTTTTTTACACATAGACTAATGAACTTCATGGGCCCCTTTGAACTCCAAGCAATGTCTGCACCTCAATATCTCTTCAACCTTGTATATTATATACGACTACATATATAGCCGATGTTTCAAAGCACTTATAAAACAGACGATGAATCATTTTTAACCCTTCCCGTACCAACCTACTTCTATCTATGCTGCCTTCAGTTCCGCTATATACGCGCCCGGGACTGTAAGGGTTAAAATAGGTTTTCTTAGTGCATACATTATTGATCTGCAAATTAAATATACATATGAATGGGCCTACACATTAAAGTATTGTTTGAAATATTCGTTTGTATCAATTAAATAAAGGCCTAATTATTTGAAATGTGTATCAAATGTATGGTCAAAGCATTATAACATAACGGAAGTTATATTATGCACCCTAAGATAAGAAAGTGCTAAAAGGCAATGTTAACACGGACGAAAAACTGGACAGATGGCTCTAGTTGGCTGGCTCTCTGCTCTACCAACAAAGCTACACTGAGGCTAAAACAATGGCGGGCCGTATCTTGCGATCAGACGTCACTAATCAGAAAGGACTCGCGATTGATTGCATTACCCGCGCATTAATCTCCTAAGCACCACAATTGGGCTTAAGTAATCAAATTTGGTAAAGCAGAGAAGAAAGAGCGGATGCAGAAATCTAGGAATGAACACGAAGGCAGAACACTTCCCGCCTGAACCCCTCACCCGCCCTTGTTTTTAAGACCAAAAGAAATTAAATCTGCATGATTTTACTTGAGTTCGATAGATTTTAGCGTGTGAATATGTATACCTGCAAATAGATTATAGTCTGTAGGCCTATACGGTATACAACCAATGTTAACTAATGTATTTTAAAATATACATTGATAAAGTTTCTCTACATTTAGTCAATTTCATAAACTTCAATAATAAATTGTAGTTTGGATTTTGTTGAAACGGAATTAATAATTATTCTAAAAGCATTTTGTTTGTTTCTGTGACATTGGGTGGGTACAAACAATCATTGGCATATGCTATTCATTGTTAGAGCCAAAGCTAGGTCTAGCGCTGTTTGCCATGAAGTACCACATCATGATAAAAATAAAAAAGACCATGAAAGGTCATGCTGCTTGATTTGTACAATAGCTCTTTACTGTAGAGGACGACCAAATATTTGGTTTCGGCCGAAAACTAAACCATACTGAAAGTTATACATTGACTTTCGGCCGAAACTGGAGCCGACACCCAAAGTTTAACTACACCTTCGACCGAAACCGAAAGATAAACCGAAATCGCCAAAGAAAAGATTTTAATAGACTGCACAGTAATCCCACATTCCATTTTTCGACATTCTTTGAGGTGATTAAATAATCCGTTTATGATTAAATCAATTTTCTACTTCACACAGATTAATTCGCAACAGATTAACTAAAAAATTAAATGTGTCTATCAATAGTAGCCTATCAATAAGCAGAGCTATAGATGCAGCACTGGCGTTGCAGTCTGAATTTTGAAAGTTAAAATAGATAATTGGTTGATGACCGAAAATCAATATCATTTTTGGCAGAAACCGAAACTACGTCGAAAGAGGCCATTTGCCTACTTTCGGCGCCGAAACCGAATTACCATCGGCCTATAGGCTTACTTTACTTTTCATATACACACACAGTAAATATATGTATTGTCATATCTGTTTTAACCTATTCTGACTGACTGACTGCTAAAAATTTCAGGCTTTACATTATAGGCCTATTTTATTAAACAACATATTTTTTTTAGAAAAGCATTCATTCTCTTTCCCTCCCCTCTCTCTCTCTCTCTCTCTCTGTGTGATTATATTTGTGTAGGCCTACTATTATGAAAAATGTATCAATGTAGGCCTATCGTTTGACTACATGAGCAGTTGTTACAATGATACTAGAGTCAGAGCATTGTCAGTGGATTTACAGTTTCTTGTATAGACCATATGACGCCTGACCAAAGTAAAGGCGATGCTAGATCTTGTCTTGGTTAAATAATACCATGATAATACTTATTATCTTAGCTGCTAGAGTTGATTCATAAGTTTTATATTATAAGCTTAGCCTATTGATTCCTCTGAGAAAATAATTTCGGTTTACGAATGTTTCGGTTTATGAACGACCTTTGGGAAGGAATTTTAAAGTTCGCGAACCGACTGACCGTTCTATTTATGATCTACTTTATAATTCTTTTGTCTTATTATCATTAAAAAAAAATATTGTTAGGCCTACTAATCAGCTAGAATTAAACCCATTTTTGTTTTGTTTAACATTGTTTTTTCTAATTGCATTGTATTTTTTATGCGCCTTCATTTGCATACAAATATTCTTGGTTCAAAATGTCAACTAATTAAATGCGCGGGAAAATAAAAAAAACAAGTATAATTCTGCTTGGTAACATTTCCTAAAGCTCCAAATATGATGACCTTTTGATTTCTGTCATGCGTGTGGCGCAACAAGACGTCAGAAACTCTCAACACTCTCAGCGGCAGACGACAATGGCGACCGCGGCAAGCCACGAGAAAACAGGACCGTTACAAGCTAGGTCTCGCGCTGTCGACGGCCGGAGTAAAATAGTGACAGGTGGCGCTGTACCGCCTCACACCCCCGCGTATTGTTCCGCCGTGATTAGCTGGAATGATGCAGATAGGCCAAGCGTAAACAAAGATAGCTCCTCCAAGGGCGGGCCGAGGAAGGGAGGGCGGCAACGGCAGAGCCCTTGTGAAGAGCGGGGCTTTAATAGAATTATGATTTGCTCCTTGTTTGGTCGTCTCTCCTTGCTTGCGCTGTCTGCTGCTTCAGAAGTGGAGGAAAAGTCAATTTGGAAGGCCGTGCTTCTCGGAAAGAAGTTCTTTGAATTTTGCGATCCCCATGAGACACCATAGCCTTTAGCGGTGATTAAACAAGATTAGATTTGGAAAAAGAAAATGAATAGTTTTTTTTTCCCCTTTTAACAGATTTGCACCCCATGCCAAATGTTTAGCCAGGAAAATTGTTGTTCAAGTAGGCCGAGTGTAGGCCTAATGTATTAATGAGACTATATATAGGCCTATTTAGATCTAGTAGTAGATTTTAAGAAACGTGATAACTAAATGTTTCTTACATGGATCTAGAGTAAACATATTATTATAGAAATCTAACACACATTTTAAGTTATGCTTCTTTTGTTGAACATTAAATATTAATTATGAAAGTAATAAATAATTAAGTATTAGTATTAGATCTAATTAAAGAATAATTGTAAAAATATAGATATCTAGGCCTATTTAGGTAAAACATTTTTTTTACTGAAGAATATATTTTTTAAATCTAATTGAAAACATTTTCTAACGTAGGCATTTATAAAAAAAAGATTAGATCTTCTAATTCTAGATCTATGCAAAAATATTTTAAAGAAATGGAGGCCAATTCATTTCTTTATGTTCAAGGGAAATAATTTCTGAAGAAATTTTGTTATTGCTCATAATGTCATAGAAAAACGATTTTAAACAAAAATATAAAAAGTGCATTACACATATTTACAAAGGTATTGATAGAAATATAATGACAATTTTTTTCATGTTAGTTTATACCAGGGTTCTTTAAAATCATTTTAAAATTCCCAATGTTTTCACAAATTTTACAAAGATTTGCTGTAGGCCTAGGTGCCAATTTTCACTGGCAGTGTTTATAGGTGGTCCATATCTAAACAAGTTTGAGGATGCCTGTTAAATGCTTAAAATATAACGGGAGATTTATTAATGATTTTTCAGCAACATATCTATGGGTATTTACTTTTTTAAATACAATTGTTCAGATTGTTTTGTCCATTTCACACACTATTCTTAAACTTTTTATTTTGAGGCCTACAACATGAAAAATCTAATCAAAAATCTAGTCAGTTTTTAAAAACGTTCACAAACGTATAAACCTTATTATACAGAAGAAATAATACATAAAAAAATATGCATAACATGTACAAAAACCACAAAGTCCAACAAATTACTTTTTTAATTTGTACACCATAATTTTATTACATAAGTTAGACCAGGGGTCGGCAACCTTTTAATAATAGTGTGCCAAAGTGGCATTCATTCAGCGTGCCAACAGCCAAAAAAGTCACCACCAATCAATTCTTCTAAAAAAAAAGACTTGAATTGAACTTTTGTGGGTCTTCCTCGTGCCATTGAAAATCATTCTGAGTGCCAAATCTGGCATGTGCGCCATAGGCTGCCGACCGCTAAGTTAGATGACAATTCATGCCCAAATAATTTTAAATTATAAAAAGTTTACAAATAAACTATCATTAAACAATTTATATGTTACAAATGTTTTTATAGGTAAACACAAAGAATAGCAACAACAATTAGGAATGAACAAGAAGATAGAAACATACAATATTTCACAAATTAAATTGAGCCATTAGAGATTGTATTGTTTACATCTCATTTTAACATTCCTAAAATTTTGTAAAAAATATGTTTCTCTCAGATGTAACTTTTTATAATTATGGCTGACTAGAATTGAAATCATTAAAAAGTTGAACTGAAAAAATAATGAAAAAATGTATGAAGTATGAAGATAAAACTTCTTTTCAGTAGTTGACAGAATAAATAAAAAAAATAGCAAAAACAGATAGGGCCTACATTTGAGTATTTATCAATAGCTTTTATGCTACTTATTTTAAGTTTAGTGTAAAAGTAAGATTTTTTTTATTGGTTTGCATGTGTTTTTACACTCAAGATTACCAATAATTTAAAATAAAGTTTGTTTTTTAAAAATAGTATAAAAAGAACTGTGACTGCATTTACATCATATTTTCAAGGGAATAAATGATTTTAATTTTTACAATGTATTTTTAAATTACAGTTTAGTAAGATTACGGTAGTAAAATTAACTTTAGATTATATTTTTGTACAAAACTTCATTATTAATTTCTCACTATCTGTAATTCTTTAAAGCATTTGTCTCATTGTTTATACATTTGTATTCACAATACTTTTTTTTACCACTTTTACATGAACACAACAATGAAAGTAAAAATATATATTTTACAATATCTAGAAAATAAAGATCGTGTTCTCTTTGCTGAATTAGCTCTTACTTTTATTATCTTGTGTTTTCAGAAAATGTAGCTGTCTGTTTTGGCAACAAGATAATATTTAAAATACTTATTCATAAAATTTATCACAGAGTTAAAAAAACAACAACAACTCAATGAGACACAATAAATGAATTAGTCTGAACCAGGTCTGAGTAAATTGAGTTGCAGCTGTTAAGTCACGTTCAAAGTGGCCTTAAAAATATATATCCTTAGGCCCCCATCTTTTAGTTTTATAAGGACTCACTGTCAGCCTTCAGATATTTTCAATATCTCTACAGCCCTGGTCTGAACAAATATCAGTGTTTTATTTCCACATTGTGAACTGCGGTTCATTCCCATAACGTGGGTCCAACGGCATTGAGGTCTCCTGTTCATTGGCTAGAACATCACCTGACATGGCAGCATAGAAGTTATTGCTTCTTCCATCGCTGCTGTTGGCTGTTTTGAAGTCAAGCTGATTCTTTGGAGAAAAAATTATTAAGTATCATTACAAAACAAATTTTTTTTTTTACACCTTTTAAAAAAAAAGCAAAATTAACACAAACAAAATTGTTTCATTTTCTTTTCACCTGAAAGGTACAAACTAAAACCACAGACAGAGCCACAGTAAGGTGGGAGAGGGCAAGGGGGAGCCTGAGTGTTGCAGGAACAAGGGCACAAAAGGTTCCGGTCTCTAATAAAATATGGAGAATTAGTTTTTTTGCCTCCGAGCTCTATACATTCTTACTTTGGCCCTGACCACAAACATTAAACTTACAAATGATTTGTCTCTTTGATCTGTCATACCTGAACCCTGAAAAGAAAAAAGTAGTTTGTTTCATTTATAAAGAGAAAAAATGTTTGGATAATTATTTACTTGAAACTAAAATAGCATCTGTTCTTTTATGGATATTGTATCATGAAAAGTCTTTTAACATAATCAAAAGTAAACTTATAAAGTGTAAAGTAAACAATTCATAATTTTATTAAACAAATTGGAAATCTAAAGATTTAGGGGAGATGGGGGGGGGGGGGGGGGAATGTGCTTGAATTTATTTCTATCTCCTTCACTTGACTTATTGTTGATGACACTAGGCATTGGGGGGGGGGGGGAGGGGGGGTTTCTGAAACACTGGATTGATCACTGAACTATAAAATGAATGGATAGAGACAGGGCCGAAATTAGATGAAAAGAGGCCCTAGGCTATTCCTTTTATGAGGCACTTTCACATACCATTTTTAAGTTTGTAAATTACATGAGAGATAATAAAATACATTATTACTGTGTTATATATCAATATGTTAAATAAAACATGTTGTGATTGGTATTGACTTTAATTTAAAAAAAAGTCGTTAACACTTATTTGGACATTTATTCTCAGCACCATATATAGTACTGGTAACAATAACTCATCAAATTTAAAGTGTTTTCCTTTTGCTCTTGTTAAGTACTTTAATATAGCATTCCTAGGATTTTCCAATTTTTCAAGAGTTTGAATGATAGCAGATTTTTTCAAATAGTGTAATTTTAATTTTGCTAACAATTTGAAGGTAGGCCCCTCTTGATCTTGAGGCCCTAGGCTGAAGCCTAGTTAGCCTATAGGAAAATCCGGCCCTGGATAGAGCCTTCAAAATAAATTGGTTTGTACCTATTAATGTGAGCAGAAACTATACATTTTCATACTCATTCACTTACCTATATATAAGCAAGTAAAAGGAATAGACCATTTATAATTAGAACAAACCTTATGATAAAAAGTAAAGTCGATCATCATCACATGAAAAGCATTTACAGGTTCTTTTTTAGGAAATATAATGTTTACAGATAAGTGACAGCATATAACAATGTTGGGTGGTTTGGATTAAGACTATTGCTTCCATGAGATTCTTTTTATAAATCAGTGGTATTAATGATCAACCCTATTTGAATTAGTTTGAATTTGCTGAAAGTCGTCAGAATTCATAAAAAATATTGTTATTATTTATATAATTTATATATATATATATTGTTACGAATATCGGTCATAAATGAATGACGTAGTAAGGCATTGACCTCTTAACAAGTGCGTATCAGAGTCCAAAGCGACC
This sequence comes from Anisus vortex, assembly GCA_949126835.1. NCBI lineage: Eukaryota > Metazoa > Mollusca > Gastropoda > Planorbidae > Anisus > Anisus vortex. Next base: position 12,036,577 of record OX421492.1, on the reverse strand, counting down.
AAGGTTTGACCTTTATGCCCTGAGGGCAGTTTAAATAAAATAATTCGTTCAAATCCCGTGGAAATTGGAGGATAATTCTGGATCGTAGTAATTATAGAGAAAGAGGTTAAAATGCGTATTAAGACCCTGTAAAATCTTCGATGATAGTTTTCTTTGTTAAGTCCCGACCTCCTTAAAGTTAGTTCAGTTCGGAAGTTTGTCGAGTGAAGTCGCTATATTCATTTGTATATTGTATGCCATTGTATTGAAACTTATGTTGCCATCAGTTGATGAAGTTTATTGATCGTTTATATTGAGTCTAGAATTTAAATAAAATTGTTTATTCAACAACTGGAGTTGTTTGATCTATCATTGTTGAGAAAGGTGTTGAAGATAATTATCACGAATATAACTACATTACTGCATAGACCTGTCAGTCAAGGAACCCCTAGCTTGGGCTACAGATTAGCAGAATCTAGAGACTTCTAATAAAAATACAACTATATTCATTGAATCCGATTTAACGAGTCGTAATAATAGTCATCATAAGGAGGGCCGTAACAGATTTGCGGGCTGCGTCCGATATAGTTGTATAGTGAAGCATATATTCAAGTTGTGTTGTGTGTAAAGCCGTGACCTACTGAGCAAGCCTAAGAACGCTGAATTCATTCTTCCGATTGGAAAAACGTAAGTTGGAAATTTACACTTTATAAATCTCTTAACTAAGGAATGGAATTTATTGAAAATCCAGAAGAAGAAGTTCTGAAAACTTTATCAATAAAGAAGTTAAAAGAGATCGCTGAGATCTTAAAGATAGAAGTTACGGAGACTACACCATCGAGGACTGTGTTGACACAGCAGATAAGAGATGTGTTGATTGCGAGTGGCAAGTTGAAAGTAGAATCAAGCGCGGAGGGATATCAAGTTGAAGGTCAGATGTCTGAACAGTTCCGATTTCAACTAGAAATGAAACGGCTTGAAATAGAAGAAAGACGTCTAGAAATAGAAAGTCAGGAAAGAGATAAGAAAAGTCAAAGAGAAATAGAAAGTCAGGAAAGAATAGAACTGGCGAAGATAGGCGCTACTAAAAAGGAATCTCATAGTGATGTAGAGATGGCCAGATGGAAAAAGCTAGTCCCTACCTACATTGATAAAGAAAGTGAAATAGCTAATTTCTTCCAGACCTTTGAAATTTCTTGCAGAGATTTTAAGTTCCCAGAAGATAAATGGGGAATATTAGTCAGAACAGCTTTTACTCAGGGAAGGGCAAGAGATTGTGTTCTATTGTTAAAAGAGGAGCATTTGAATGATTATGAAATCATCAAAGATTCTGTACTGAAAGCGTACAACCAAATACCGGAAAGTTATCGGAAAAGGTTCCGTCAGTACACAATGTCCCCTTACCAAACACACTTAGACTTCCTTCGAGCAGAAGAAAAGCTAATGGATCAGTGGATAAAATCCAGAAATATCTCCACATTAAAAGAAATGAAAGATATCATTCTGTTAGAGGATTTTATTAACAAAGTGAGGCCGGATATAAGAATGTATTTATCCGAGCGTGACATCACTGACCCACATAAGGCTGCTGATTTAGCTGAACAGTATGCACCGTGTCATAGGACAGCTGGTGAAAAGAATTTTAATAGGGCACAACGGCAAGCAGAAAACACACCACAAAAACATCGTGAAAAAGAGCATTTTGTGAAACAAAATGATGTTAATAAAAGACCTGTCAACAAAAACGTCCAATGTACTTTTTGTAAAAGAACAGGACATAGCATCGAAGACTGTTGGAGCATAAGGAAAGATAAAAGACCTAATAAGGTGGTAATGTGTGCCAGCCATGCACAAATACAGAATGTACAAGAAAGTGAAGATACAAACGAACTGAATTCGAAGAAAGATTCTTCTAAACCAGAAACACTGAGGGTGGATTTGCCTGAGAGCAAAAGTCAGAAGGTAGAGAAATCTACAACTGAAGATAATGAGGATAAATATCCTGATTATAAATACAGAATGGCTACTATTGGATTAATTGTCCAAGTCCACAGAGACGAAAAAGTAGACCAAAGTATTTTTGACTCGAACAAGAGTCTGAAGTCATCGAAAGATGAAACAACACCCGAAAGTCATGGTCAAGGGAAGAATAAAATTGACACAGAGACCCTGTGCAGTTTTCAACCGTTCATTAGTGAAGGTTGTGTGGCCTTACAAAAGGAAGGACCACTGAAGTCCGTAAGAATATTACGAGACACAGGAGCATCATTAACACTGCTGCTTAAAGATGTATTACCATTAAATGTTAATACATTGACAGGACAGACTGTCCTATTGAGAGGTTTTGAATGGAAAGAAGAAATACCTCTACATAGGATATACCTCGCATCTGACTTGGTGACAGGATATGTGACAGTTGGAGTAATATCAAAACTTCCTGTTGAGGGCATATCTGTTATCCTAGCAAATGATTTGGCGAAAGGGAGGGTGAGACCTGAACTGATTGTGAAGGAAAATCCCGACCCTAGTCCTATGGTGGAGACAGGAAAAGAAAAAGAACTTTATCCTGTAGGTGATGTCATAAAAGGTATGACACCACAGAAAAAGAAAGAAGAAATTATCTCACCAGAAAAGAAAAAGAAAGAAGAAATTCTCCCACGAGAGAAGAAAGAGGAAGAAGAAGTGGAACTTGATACTACTATCTTCTCCATGATTGAAGATTGTCCGAAAGGAAATGAACAATCAAAGAAGTCATCGCAAAATGAATTGATTGCTGAACAGAAAGTAGACCCAGAGTTGCTACAGCTGCATGAGAAAGCTGTCGACGAGAAAGAAAATCCTACTACTGATGTCTATGAACAGATAGACCACAGCATAAACAAACAACAATGCAAACCTGCAGTTGCCGGTACAGATGAAGATTGGAGGAGCATCACTGAAGAAACGAGTGCGGAGAGCTGGACCGAAACTACCAAAAGCTATGGGTTGCCACAATCCATACCGACAGATCGAAGGACCAACTTCACCTCGGAACTCTTCAATCCAGTCCTAAAGAACTTATGCCTGGAGCAGGAGATGTCAACTGAATCCTATCCGGAAAGTCGAGGAGCCTATGGACCAATCTTTGGACCCACTGTCCGAGGACCACTCAAACTACTTCCAGAGGAATGGCAGACCGAATTGGATCTCCTTGGGCTGAGCAAGTACCTAGATAAGTACATAAAATTTTTGTCTGACATAACTGTGTTTGTTAGAAAAAAATTGTACACTGCTCACATGCAGATGCCATTGTTGTGTGATGAAAGCAAGGCAAAAATATTATATCATTTGAAAATGATAAAGCCTTACCTTCTGAAAACAATTGGAAAAAGCTTGATGTTGTTAACATTGTTACTCTTATTTGTAAAATTTATGCCTGGAGTACAGGATGAATTGAATGACAAATTCACTGATAGTTAGTTACCAAACTTACTATTTTAAAACTAAATCCCTTACTTGTGATGAAAAAGGACTGAGTAAAAGTATTGTTAGAGTAGATATCATTATACTGTGATATTTCTAAACAAACTTGTTAGGTTGAGCATTTAAAATAATTGCTATAAGAGAAAAAGATCAGTTTTATCCGCAGAATTGGTTTCTAAATCAGAGGACATTATAAATGTGGACTGATTATAAGATATGTTTGAGAATCTCTGGAAATGATAATTGAAACATTTGGCAGAGAGGATAATTTGATTGAAAAAGATGTAAATGGTTTTGAGAAAAGAGAATTTTTCTATCACTAAAGTATTGAGAAATGTTTTATGATTGTACTATGGATTTATTTTATCATGTACTGTTGTTGAAATATTGCACTGAGTCAGGATGCAAATTTCTTCTATGTGAATTTATTCATTTGTTATATTATCATTGAATGTATGATAATGTAGGGTAAAAATAGTTGCAGCAAGGCAGAACTATGACTAACAAGAATTCCAAGAAATGTATTATATATGATTTTTCACTTTTAGGATACTGTTACATGAAAAGCAGACCAGAAGTGAAACTAATGTAAAATAAAACTTATCCTTGTTTTGTATAAATTTAGGATATGTGCCACTGACTTGACACTGTAAACCAGAATGATTGAGAATTTCATGGTTGAGAATTTATAATGTTGACATACCAATGTTCAACAAATGTATTATTAATTAAGGATTTCATGTCAAGATTGTAAAACTAATCTATTTTTTTTTGTATTAGTTAAAATAGATTGAATGAATTGTACTGACAAGCAAAAGATTGGGTAGACCTGAACACTGTGAAAGTAACAGGAGAACCTAGAATCTATGAATAATGAATAAAACCTTTTGTGGAAAATGGAAAAGAGCAATGTACCCCACTGACAAGATTGGAAATGGAATGTTTCACCACACCAGTCAAACTAGCAGTTTGTTTTGTACATAAATTGTTAAATTGATTTCTGTCTGAAAAAAAAAATGAATAGTCTATGCTCTTTTAAAGTCTTTAATCTTTTGTACGTAAATAATATTGTATTTGAAATGTCTTTAATGTAATCTAAAGAAAATAAGAACTTACTGTTTAGTACTAAGATTGTATGAAGATAATATAATCTGCTTTGATTGATAGTTAATTAAGTAAATTAACCAAATTTGTTTCAAGTAAATCCATGTCTGCATGAAAGATAGAATGTTTCAATGTGAACTCTTTTAAAAAGAAAATAATGACGTCGAAAGGTCATGGTAAAATGAAAGATTGAAATATTTTTAATGAAATTGTCTATAAACTATTTTAATTCGTGAACAGACTATGTTTAATGTTCTTAAAATAACATAAATGAATTTAATATTGAGATAATAAGTTGTTAAAGAATGCTCATTTAATACGATAACTATTTAATCGCGTAGAGATTTATTTTCTTTGACCTAGGCTGTGATGAGGTAAAAATTTGCATAGCGATGTCAATATTGTTAGAATCAATTGAGAATGAGAGGGTGAAAAAAAGGAATAGAGAGAGAGAGTGCGGAATTGACCTACATTTTGGGTTTTGACACAGACAGTATTGTTTAAAGTTTAATGTGTTAGCCAGCCTACAAACATGAAAAAAAAAATACTGTCGAAGCAATAATATTTTTTGTTGTAACGTGTAATTAGGTCAGGTCTAGTATGTGTTCTATCAGAGCGTTTGTTTTTTTTTTCTCCTTATGAAAAAATAAGTCGTGTCTGAATAGACATTAAGTGATTTTTCTTTTGTTGTTTGATTACAAATGTAAAAGATATTAGTTTATAATTAAATGGACGAGAGAGGTTTTTATTAACGTGGAATGTTCATGTAATAGAAGTTATTAACTTGTATTATATTATATCTATTAAGAATGATTATGTATTTTTCTTGTATACAAGATTTAGATAAACAATTTAATTGTCCATTGTTTTGAATTAAAAATTGAATGATTGAATGACTGTAGTTAAGCCATTTGATAAGATGAACTTATATTGCATATATTATAGGTTATTATTATCAGTTCGATTGAATTATTGGGATAGCCAATTGAACTGTATTGTTTCCCCGGAATATTTTCTTTTATAATTATTCCTTAAAATTAACATTTTTAGTAGTCAAAATGTAAAAGAAATAATTATAAAACTTTAGAAGGAGTGGGATGTTACGAATATCGGTCATAAATGAATGACGTAGTAAGGCATTGACCTCTTAACAAGTGCGTATCAGAGTCCAAAGCGACCAAGGTTTGACCTTTATGCCCTGAGGGCAGTTTAAATAAAATAATTCGTTCAAATCCCGTGGAAATTGGAGGATAATTCTGGATCGTAGTAATTATAGAGAAAGAGGTTAAAATGCGTATTAAGACCCTGTAAAATCTTCGATGATAGTTTTCTTTGTTAAGTCCCGACCTCCTTAAAGTTAGTTCAGTTCGGAAGTTTGTCGAGTGAAGTCGCTATATTCATTTGTATATTGTATGCCATTGTATTGAAACTTATGTTGCCATCAGTTGATGAAGTTTATTGATCGTTTATATTGAGTCTACAATTTAAATAAAATTGTTTATTCAACAACTGGAGTTGTTTGATCTATCATTGTTGAGAAAGGTGTTGAAGATAATTATCACGAATATAACTACATTACTGCATAGACCTGTCAGTCAAGGAACCCCTAGCTTGGGCTACAGATTAGCAGAATCTAGAGACTTCTAATAAAAATACAACTATATTCATTGAATCCGATTTAACGAGTCGTAATAATAGTCATCATGAAGAGGGCCGTAATAATATATAAGTAAAAAGTAATATATATATATATACACAACACGCCATTATTCCATTAATATTACAGAATAATTTAACACCAATATTCTATCCTTTTTAAAGCATTTGTGTGACCTGACCAGTTTGGAACGGTTTATATATTATTGAAATTATTTTTCTGTGCTATGCTAGTCTTAGTTTTAAACCTTCAATGGATTTCTTCAACAATTCTGCCTCTGTAAATAACTAAACAGTGTGCCAACTTACAGGTCTTAGAATCTGCTTTTTTATTAATTCACTCCGTGGCGTTCTGGGAATATTTAAAGCAGCAAACAGCGGCCAAATTGTGTCAGATGCTGATGCAAAATCTGCAGCGGTTCTGAAAAATTACCAAACGCAAAACCCCCAAATGAATTATTAATTCATATATTAAATTAATATATTTTAGAAAAACAAATAATAATAATTTGTCCATTATATTGCAGTTAATAATTTTGTAAAGATTTGATAAACTTATAATGTAACCTATTTTCAACATCGGGCAATTCAGGCTGTGCACCATATTCCAAAAGCATCATAATGATCTGGAAAACAAAACAATGCATCCTGTATTAACACATTTAAACATGATATTTTTTGCCCCTCATAACTTATACCGGTAAATATAAAGCCAGAAGTCTTTTTAAAAAAATGCTTTTTTTTTTCCAACAACAAAGAGACAATCATCAGTATGAAGTGAATCAGTATGAAGTGAATCAGTATGAAGTGAATCAGAATGAAGTGAATCAGTATGAAGTGAATCAGTATGAAGTGAATCAGTATGAAGTGAATCAGTATGAAGTGAATCAGTATGAAGTGAATCAGTATGAAGTGAATCAGTATGAAGTGAATCACTATGAAGTGAATCAGTATGAAGTGAATCACTATGAAGTGAATCAGTATGAAGTGAATCAGTATGAAGTGAATCAGTATGAAGTGAATCAGTATGAAGTGAATCAGTATGAAGTGAATCAGTATGAAGTGAATCAGTATGAAGTGAATCAGTATGAAGTGAATCAGTATGAAGTGAATCAGTATGAAGTGAATCAGTATGAAGTGAATCAGTATGAAGTGAATCAGTATGAAGTGAATCAGTATGAAGTGAATCAGTATGAAGTGAATCAGTATGAAGTGAATCAGTATGAAGTGAATCAGTATGAAGTGAATCAGTATGAAGTGAATCAGTATGAAGTGAATTAGTATGAAGTGAATCAGTATGAAGTGAATCAGTATGAAGTGAATCAGTATGAAGTGAATCAGTATGAAGTGAATCAGTATGAAGTGAATCAGTATGAAGTGAATCAGTATGAAGTGAATCAGTATGAAGTGAATCAGTATGAAGTGAATCAGTATGAAGTGAATCAGTATGAAGTGAATCAGTATGAAGTGAATCAGTATGAAGTGAATCAGTATGAAGTGAATCAGTATGAAGTGAATCAGTATGAAGTGAATCAGTATGAAGTGAATCAGTATGAAGTGAATCAGTATGAAGTGAATCAGTATGAAGTGAATCAGTATGAAGTGAATCAGTATGAAGTGAATCAGTATGAAGTGAATCAGTATGAAGTGAATCAGTATGAAGTGAATCAGTATGAAGTGAATCAGTATATTAGACAACTTTCTCTGATTATTCATTCATAAGGGTACAAATGAGTAATCCACTTGCAAAAGTTGCTAAGTCAACAAAAACAGATTTTTCAGACATTGACTTTTTAAGTCAAATCTTTTGACATGCCCATCCTATTTTCTTAGAACTTGAAACAACATATTGATAAAAATATATTCTTGAAAACAGTGGGTATAACTCAATTTTTTTTCAACAAAAGTGACTTTGTACCTTTTGCAAATGAACTACTCAAATGATGTTTATCTGTTCTGATATATTTTTTTAAATAATGTCAGTGCTAGGTATGAATTCAATGTGGTCAATAAACTATAGACTGTACTTTACATTACAAACCAATCCCTACTCACTGGTCCATGTTCTTGGAATGCTGCAGCATGAAGTGGTGTCCAGAGGGTCTCATCATTTTGAAAGTTTGGGTCTGAAATAATAAGACAAACAAAAACTGTCATTACTCTCTAGTCCAATAGAAAAAGAAGAAGATGTATGACTCATGAATGAGTTTAGATGTTCCAGATTTCCTGCACACATTGGTTACAGAGAGAATTTTACCAAGTGATAACTGTTTGAAGTTTGAGGAAAAGTGATAACATTATTACATTTGTATTTAAATATTTATTAGCTATCACTTGTTCAGATTCTTCAGTGCAAGGTTGGCTGTTTAAAAACAAATGGAAACTGTCTGGATTTTTTATAAAGATACAAGCTAAATTCTGGGAAAAATTAAATAGGCTTTTATAAACTAAGATAAACATTTCATAAACTACCATGAACAAAAAGCTATAGATCTACTAATTTTTGTTAAATAATTATTATTTACTAAAATCATTTATGAAAGTAATTTAAAATAAATTGTGTAATCAGGTTAAAAATAGGCAAGTCTTTTTATTTGACACAAAGCTAAATAGCCTAGTGTTGCTTGTGGAAGGACTATAACTGTGGATGACAATCAAACACCTGTCTTTTGCGTGCATTTAAATATAATTATTAAATTTTACTAACTGAAAACATTTTAAGAAAGCTTTGAGTCCTAAAATTCTTTTTAAAAAAAGTAATATTAATGGGAAAAAAAGTAGAAAAAAAAAGTATCAGTGGAGATCAAACCCAGGTCGCCTGCATGGCAGTCGAAGATGCTAACCACTAGGGAATACACAGGTCAGAAGCGAGATAGCAAAAGTAAGATATGAGACAAAAAGGTCACGCATCTTTAAATTAGCCAATGGCGATCGCAAACCTCAAACACGAGTTACTTTATGAATATAGACGACCAAAATATTAGTTTATAAAAATATTTAACTGTTACTTAACTAAAGATTGTACACTTTTGGTCATAATGTGAATTTAGAATTAAAATTGAAAACTGGATAAAACTAATAGCAATAAAAATTACAGTAATAGGCATTTAAATGGTGAATCAGCACTTATCTATGGAAGAATGTAAATGTTGTATTGCCGAAACAATGAAAATCTTCATTCCTTGAGGGTAAGTTATTCAGGCACTAATTTAAAATTAGGATGGCAATCATAATAATATAATAAAAAATCTAAACACCCTCTCAATAAGGAAGAATATGAAATTCAAGCAAGCAATATACCAGACTACTTTCAACACTTAGCATAACACTATCTATAATCAACCGAACAAATATCATGCTGCAAGGCATTATTCTCTGATACGAAATAGCAAGTCAATAATATGATACATACTGATTTAAATAAAACAAAGTTATCATTACCAATAACATTAGGTAGCCTCTAACAACTAAGTGCCAAGACAAATTTTAATCAATACTCTTCTCCTTCCTGATAAATTTTTCTGTTTCTCACTTCAATTATTGACCCTTCTACCCTTTTGAAGTTTATTCTAAGTTTCAGTCATGATTTATATTATGAACTAAATGGGATCAATTGTTGTCAACTTTAGGTGTAGATAGTTTAGGAAAATATGAAAATAAAATTACTAAGTTATTTCTCTTGTCAGTATGACATAATCTTCTTTTCATACTCCACCAAAATCCCTTATATACAATAATTAGCTTTTTACCTGTGCCAGTTTCTAGCAGGTGATGCACACTGTCCTTCAGCCCCCAAAAGCTAGCTGTAATAAAATGTACAAAGAAAACTGACAACTAAATAAACTGAAATAAATTGTCTGTAAATAATTATAAAAAAACAAGTATTTTTTGTGCAAGTTTTTTAAAATTCTTCAAATGTGATGTCACTCTACAAATTGTTAAAGAAAAAGACAAAACAGATATTAAGTTGTTTTTTATTGTGTTGAAGCTAAATCATTTATCTACCAATTGGTGAAAAAATATCTAAAATGGGTTAATTAGGTCAAAAGATATGCAAATTTACATAAATTAAGGTAAGGGCAGTCATTTATTAGAAATATCAAAGAGAAAACTGTACTGATCTTTAGCATCAAAGCAGATGACTTAATATCAACCAGAGGAATACATATTAGCCCATTGTTATAAAATTTTGCAAAAGCATTGAAAATGAGTAAATAAATGTTGAAGCTTTAAATGTATAAAAAAAGAATTTAATTGACCTTTCAATATTTGTTTCTTCAAAAGACATTCTACTTTATTTTATGAAATAGTTACTTAAAAAACATTAGGAAGTAATTTTTAGAAAAAAAAATTTTTTCTAAATTTCACAAATATAAGTTAAGGCATTCAACATTAAAAATGTTTCACTGCCATAGGCTTATACCTGTTCATAAGGTATCATGGCAAATGTAATTTATAATTAAATTAAATAAGAAAGATGATACAGCTTTTCCATTATAATGTACATTCAATTAAAAAAAAAAAAAAATCAAATGCAATTTTGTCTTCGAAGTCTTCTTTTTCAATATCTAAGACATAATCCCTAGGTTAGGTGTACCTATTTGTTCTATTTTGCTATTTATGCAGACATCCATTTTCATCACTTCTAATGTATACAAACTGTTGTCTTTTAGCACATAACGAATAATAAAGACTTATGTAAGAAATTTAGACTCAAATTTCTATAATATTAATAGTGCCCCCATTTTTTACTTTCATCTAAATATAGAACAGCTTACCTACATACAACTGTGAAACTTTGGCCAGTGGTCCAGAACTTTGTATTTTAAATTTATCAGTTAAGAATTCCTGCACAAGCTGAAATTAAATTGTGTGTTTGTTACATTTTCCAGAAGGATTTTACCATTTTATCAATATGTATTCATTAACAGAAGAATACCTCTAAAAAAAAATTACCAGAAAGCAAGAAAATGTTTATAAATATATAGGCATTGTTAGAATTTTAAAAAATTTCGCAGCCAAAACTGCCGTTATTAAGTTTCTTAACATCTGAATTTATTTCCATAGATATCAGTACAAATTATTATTTTTTTACAATTGTAGTTTTAACTATAGTCTCTAGATTGCAAGAACTTGTCTTTTGATACAGTACAAGAAATTAATCAGAGACATATAGATGTCAAGTTTATGTCAACCAACATTGGTTATATACAACGACAGGCTTGGTTGCATTTATGCATGAAGTAGTTCAATGCATTTTCCCTACAGACAATCGTAAGGGGTTAAAATAATAAATTGTTCAATTGATCAAGAGAGATAAAGACATTCACCTACAAATAACTTATTTATAATCTCCCAAATCTTTTATACCTCTGTAATCTGTATTAGTTTGTAAATTTGAAAAGCTTTATTTAGAGAACTGAATTTCAATGAATTTTATTCCATTGGGACCAAAAAAAAACATGTCTATCTATTTCAATATAAATTATTTATCAATTTGGGATGTCAAATGAAAATAAGACAACTGGATGCTTCCTTTGATTGATATGAGATCACTAAGTTATGGTTACCACAAAGTCTACATAAAGCATATGCAGGTCTTTCATTTAGATCTTTATGTAAAATATTAAGATTTTGAAGTTGATTGCAAGTTGCACTGTGTGCATGTCTGTTTAGAGATAATAGAAATTCTGTTATTGAATGTTAAAGTGATTATGATTTTTCTTGGAAAGTTTTTAACTCAAGTAGCTTACAATTTTAAAAGGTTTGAGGGAATGATTGAAAGAAATATGTTGGAATTCCACAAATCAAATCATTAAATTACTAGCAAAAATTTATTAGACTTAGATTTGTTTATTAATCACATTTTAATTTTTTTTTTATGATATTACTGCTTTTTTTTCTATTAACACTGTGAAGAGCTCTTTGCTCTTTTGCAGCCAATGTCAGACAAACATATTTACATATCTTTTAGTTCGTTTGCTGTAGGCTATAGTTTTTTTGGTAATAGTAGCTTAAGCGGGGAGTAATGCATGTAGGCGGTTGGGTTGTAGCTTGAGGCATTCAAGATATAGTAAAAAAAATATATATGATATTTTATTACAGCCATTCTCGGCGATGCAGCTGGTCACCTTTGCCATGAAGCTACACCATCGTCTCTTGGAGACGGACGGATGCGGACGACGACGATATATGATATAATTTTTTTTTAAAAGCCATATTGGTTTTCCCAGTCAGAGATGTATGAGGTGGTGGTCAACACCGATAATCTGTTTAAAATTGGATTTCTACATACGATAATCAGGTTTGAAAAAAAAACATATGAACATCCCTAATACTAATATAGGCCTATATTGTGATAGTTTGTTCAGCTAATTCATCTAAAGTCTAAAGCTTGTTGCCTGAACAAACCAGGAAAACCAGTAACTTAACATGATTTAAAACATTAATCAAAATGCAAGACTAGACTCGGACCACGGATGAGCGTATGAGGCAATAATTTTCTTTATAGAAGGAGCGTCAGTAATTTATAAGATAAGGATAGCAACTTAGGCTACTATGATTTTGTGGGCATTTACCAAAACAAACTTTGTCTTGGTTGTGTGTAAGATAATAATTTCTATAATTGAAATTTATAATCTATTAAAATTATAGGCTATACTATTTAAAAAAGGATTTGCTTAGCTTTTTATGGCTTAGGCCTATAATTGGCTATATAAGCCTCTACTCTAGGGCCTAATCTATACTATAACTATAAGTATAGAGTATTGACTATAGTCAACTATAGTACTATAGTCTCTATAGCCATAGGCCTAATTATAAAATTATAACGATAACAAAGTATAAATACAACTTAATAGAAAATTTGTAACGCGACATATTTCTATCTTACTTTATCATCTCCTTGTCTTGCTAGTGTTGATAAGGCTCTATTTGCGCTTTTAACGCGCTGTAACTCGGCTTGCAAGTCCACCAAAACTTTGTCTCCATCGGCCATTTTGACGCTTTTCTGTTGCTAGTGTAGAGCGAGAGAGTAATGTCCCCTTGTTCATTTTTGTCGAAATCAAATTAAAAATAAAATTATATGGAAATAGATCTATCTATAATACTTCAAAATTGTGTTCATGTTCAATCTTTATCTAGCCTAGCATTTAGATGCTTTATGTTTTGCAGGTCTATGACTAGACTCTATATCTTAAATCTTAACTCTTGATTTCAAAACATCACTAGGTCTAGAGTCTAGACTATCTTATAAGTTTACAGACGTTCCTTCTAGATAGAAGATTATTACGTCCACTAGGCCCAAAACTCAAAACTCCTGCAGGGCGACAGGGATCCACCGGTGGCAGGGCTAGAACCCGCGACCTGTGAGTTGGTTTTTGGTTGACAGTCCGGTGATCTAACCGCTGGACCAGCCGGCTATAGGCCATAGGCTAACTGGCCAACACAAAAATTACATTATTTTGAATAAAAAAACAGGGGGGGGGGGGGACTAATGAATAGGGTCTCCCTGTCATAATTTATTATCACTAGACTATCCTATATGATTAGGTAATTAATTAAATCACTATTTTCAGGCCCACGACCTAGATACATCTTTTGATTTTTTTATTTGTCTAGAAATTGTTTTTTTGTTTGTGGCCCTATATCGGCCTACAAACGCCTCTTTTTTTATTTTTACATAGGCAGGGAATGTGTTACCTGAACAAGTCAAGAAAACTAACAAAAACATTAATTGAAACCATTATTACCATGCAAGACTGGACTTAAACAATGGATAGGTGTAATAACTTATATCTTACAGGCAATCCTTCTTTACAAATGTTTAAGCATCCAAAGTTGATTTGTAGGCTTTGAGTCTAGTCTGTTCCGATAACCCATTCCATGCCAGAATGCGATTCGTAAAGAGAATTTCTAGGTGTTTGTAACAATTTAGTATGTATAGATAATTTAAAAAAATTCTGATCTTATATGTATAATACCCATTTTAAAAAATGTGCAGTTTAAAGAAAACATATTCAGTACTGTAATATTTAGTGCAGTAGGAGGATTGGTTTTATACAGTACAAATATTATGTCTAGAGACTTGCTCCTTGTGCCTGATCACACCTTCTGAGATCCTGAACTCTCATATGTTTTCTATGAGACACTAAATGCTTACAACAGGGCATTGTACAACATACAGGTACATTTCTGATTGTTAAGTATCAGTTTCCCAAGGAAAATATGCTAATTTGGAAAGCCACAGAGGCGTAAAATTTCGGCCTTTTTCTAAGACCGTCTCACCATTACTAGTTGTGCTGCATATTCAAGTTTATAGGCATATAGTCAATCTTACCCAACAGAACACAGAAATAAGTGAACCCATTTACATTCCATTACCTTTTTGTGAATTCAGAAGTGCACTTAAACAATATACTTCTTTAATCTTTTTAACAATATAATAGTCTTCTTTATTTAACAACAAGATTTTCTTTAACACACACAAAAACAACAACCACCAGTAACAGTGTATAAAACAACAAACACCTGTAGAATATTTCGTTTTATACATCAGTGTTTAATCATTTTCCACAGTATCATATTAAAACATTTAAAAATTAAAACAAATTAAGCAAATTATTATGATTGACAGAGAGCTAAGCCACAAATCAAATATAGTTTCACTGATTAAATCAATGTATTTTTTTGTAAAGAATATCATAAACAGAATTAGACAAATATTTTGTACATTTAAAAATGGACAGAAACAAGACACAAATCAAGACATATAATAGCTGACTCATTCTCAAATCAATACAACAAGAAGAGAAGGGATTGAAAAACCAACAACTAGGGTGACAAATTTTCCCCCTTTCCTGTCTATTTATAGTTTATTTCTTTTAATAAAAGGTATTGTTCCGCAAAAAAAAAAAGATAGATGTCAAAGAACAAAACAAAAACACAAGACGCTGAAGTACAAACAAAAATTTGAAATTCCTATCAAATTAAAGGATTACATTTTTATAAATGGCAAAAAATATATATAAAAAACTCTTTACAATGTACTTTCTAGAATGAATAGAGGCATGAATACAACACACACACACATACATAATGCATTCACATAGGTATTTAAAGTACAGGCCAAACTGTGCACAGGCCAAATTGTTTTTTTTTTAAATTTATAAATAAGAAGTTGCTAAAGAAGGAAACAAAGCTGTGTGTGCGAGTCTAGCATTTTCTCTACAGGTCAGTGAGCATAAAGTTAGGCGGGGCCTTCTGTTGTGCTGCTACAAAAATGGAAATACAGCAATACAGTCTCTCTGCACACTGCAGTCTTTCTACACAATACAGTCTCTCTGCACACTGCAGTCTTTCTACACACCGCAATTGTGAAATCAAAGAAACCTTCTGGGTTAAAATATAAGATACATATGTCTTATGTATACAGACAAATCACTTCAGTTCCATTACAAATGTAAATCCTTTGTTCACATGAATAAATAGAAGAATGAAATGTGTCGGAACACAAATACAGATAGAAAGGGACAATTTACTCAATAGAAATTAGGACACAGATTTAACATAAGAACTTATGTTCCGCAGTTCCATAGAAATGACCTTATCATATCTTGTTAAGCCAGAGAGTGCCCAGTAAACTGAAATACATTAAGTTCTGATAGTATGAGTATAAAAAAACAAAATCAGTTTGCCGCACCAATGCAAATATAGTAATCATATCGTAATAAATACATAAATACATGTACAGTGATTGAATGATTGATATCCCAGGCATGTGTCAAGTTATCTATACACAATAATAAAAACTGATACTTCACTTTGTCCATTTGTTGTATTCTAACTTTGTCCATTTGATGTATTCTAACTTTGTCCATTTGATGGTCAATGAAGAAAAAAAAAATAGCATAAAACCCTGATTGAAATATTCCAAAGCTGAACAGACATATACAAAGCACATTGACAAAACATAATAACTCATACTTAAGCTCGGAGACTAACCAATGCCTGTTAGGAAACTAACGTCAATACAACTTTTACTTCAATACCAGTGGAAATGTTGTATCAGTGAAAAATGAAAGCCTACATTTCTGTTTACCAATGATACAACTTTTACTTCAATACCAGTGGAAATGTTGTATCAGTGAAAAATGAAAGCCTACATTTCTGTTTACCAATGAATATTTCTGTTTTACAGCTAAAAACAAACACCCATTAAAGCAATGACAGCTTACGGGCTCAAGTTGAGAATTTTCAGCAGTAAGTACTCTTGACACAGTAGTCTAAGAATCTACACAAATTCAAATCAATTGACCAATTAAATGCTTGGCCACGGAGTATTAATTTCAAATCACTGTTTCTATCAGGAGTTTAAAAAAAATTTTGGTATCACATTTTACACAAGGACAATGCTGGCATTAAAAAAACAAAACAACTCTCAAAGTCCACACTGCACACAACAAAATTGTTGACACAAGTGATACTTTGTTATACACACATACACGACACGACATAAACAAGACAAAAACAACAACAACCAACTTACAGAAACGGGTTGGTTGACCATTGGCCCACTTGGGTCCAAGAATAAATACATGAAGTACATTCCTCAAATCAAAAACACAAATGAGAAACCCTGTTGTTTGATAACAGCCAAAAAATAGTTTTTTTTTCAATAATAAAATCAAAGAGTGGCTAGAACAGTCTGGAAGCCATGAATAAAATCTTGGGAGCCTCAAAGCTCCGAATATAAATGTATTTTTATCATAAATAGAGACAATGTAAGCCTCGACACCAAACTTGTTAAGAGGTAAACAAAACACACACAGTGAAAGTAACCCTGAATAGTTTACATTATTATGTCAATACCCATGGTTCTACAGAAAGGTTTTGGAAGAAAAATGATCAGAAAATTGAAAGTCAAGCAAAAACAAAAATGTTTAAAAAAGGGAACAATGTGATAAAAGGTTATGGTTAGTCAAGAGTTAATTTTACTTTCTTTCAAATTGTTCTTAATGGAAAATCAACTAGACATATATATAAATATACAATTCAACATGATGAATGCACAGTTTCCAACACATGTGGAAAGGCACCACCAGCCATTTCAACTAGACAGGGAATGTGTACCAGTAGGGAGGGCTCAGGGGGGACAACAAGAGAGTTGGTGAATATTAAAAATAAGGAAAGACAACCTAGAGTTGTCCTCCATGTTTTCTCTACTACTAGAATGGATTGTTTATATTTACAAAAAAACTTGACACAGTTTTAAACTGAGTGAATGCTGCTACAGTCTACAGATGCTAGTGTATCTGAATCAAACTATAAGTTGGCAAGAATGAAATAAACTATATATTAATAGTTATGTTTTTTGGGAACACAATAAATACCACTGTACAATCTTAATATCAAGTAACTCCAAACAAAATATAAAGCTTTAAGTCTCTTTTTTATACTTCTGCAGATTTAAGGCTACTTCTTAACTTTTAATAACTTTTATCATCTTATATTATATATTAGATTATTAGAAAGAAGATTATTGCATCCTACCATGATCAATCATTAGTTATTTTTATTGTAACTTTAGACAAAAAAAAACATTTAAATATACTCAAACTTTATATTCAAATTGTAATTTTGTCTCTAAGAATTAAGTTCTTAGATTTTACATTTGATTATTTTTTTAAACTTTACAAAAGATTTTTTAAACTTTCAAATTTGTGATGAAAAAAGAACATCATTTGATGTGCAGCTCTATACACTGGTGTCAAAAAATGAGAGCCGCCCTTTCAAGAAATCATTTTGTGAAACTTCATTTTAGACAATATCTTAACGAACTCTGTACAAACCTAAAAAAAAAGCTTACAAAAAGGATGAAAAGTAAAAAAACATATTTGTAACTCCATTTCCAACTACTGAAATCACATTTCATCAAAACATGAATGTCTTAAAAGAATATGATTACAACTTACGAATAAAAACTAAACAAGCCACACAGACACACACTTTCTAACAAAAGTGAAGACAAAAACAAACAACTGAAAAACTTAAACAAAATTTCTAAGATTATCCAATGAAAGACTACTGAATAGAATGAAGCACATGAATCCTTCCTGGACATTGAGACAATGAAAACGCAAGGAGAAAATCTTCACACACAAACTCTTACTCATCTCTCAGTGAAGATTCAGCATACACATGTGAATTATATTCAATATATATAATATATATATACCATTCAAAGCTTTATAATATACAATATGATTTTTGCTTTAGTATATGACAAAGTTTAAGTTTTGCATTGTAGAATATTTTCAGTAAGATACAAGAACCCATTATGGAATAAACAAGTTTGTTGCAAACTCTTGTATCAGATCTCATTTATAAGCAAATCAAGATTTTACTCTGTGGCTTAGTTATAGTAGTAGTCAAGTAATTCCGTATGACCAAATTGATTCACGAGGCAGGTGAAACAGCGATCACCAGTTTCTGTAGCCACGGCCTACTAGGGGACTGTGTGGCCAGGACAATGCCCAGCAGCCTTTGATTTACCCTAACTAAAGTCAGGTACCCATCAGAGCCGGGTAGACTCAGGGACACCCTCCAGACCCAGGAACAAATCCTAACCTTCACGAGGATTTGAACTCAAGACCTTCAGTATGCCAGTTGAACGCCCACTGTGTGTTTAGAATGAAATTAAATCAAATGGACAATTAGACAGATGGAAGTTCCAGGAAAATAATAATTTAAATCATTCTACTAAGTCCATCTCTAGGCCAACCATTACCTGCTGGACAAGTTCAAACATATTTGTGACATTATTTTTTCAAGCAACAAGGTGTTTAGAAGTGTAAAAAAAAGAAACACTATGCATGCACACATAATATGAACAAGTGTGAAACACTATACATGCACACATAATATGAACAAGTGCGTTTAATAACATAACAATAGAGGGGATAAATAATGATATATATTTTTTCAGAGTGAAAAGAATTTTTACGGCTAAATGTTTTATTTTTTTATTCTACATGAAATGAAAAGTGTAAAAGGTTTTCTGCGTCTGTCCAATAGTTTTAAAATTAATATTTGCGTGAGACTCGAGAAAAACAAACAATAACTTGCTGTATATTGTTTAGAGACCACTGAGTTTATGTTGTAAAACTCATTTCAAAGACACAGCAATCATGATGACAATTAAAACTAAAAGGCCAAGAGTGGAACAGAAGTTTTCTATCAAGTCATGGTGGCTGATACAAAAGAAAAGAAAATATGTCCAGGGATGGAATAATACAGTCTAAAGTAGTGAAGAGTTCCTGGGTTACGCTGACCTAGTTTGATTAAAACTTCCCGTTGGTTATATGACGGTTGAATGTCGAGAAAAGTTAGAGCCTCCATCTTTTCCTTTACTTCTCACTGTGGATGTGTTGGAACGAATGCTGGGCATGGCTGGAATATTCCCTTCCACAACATCTGCATAAAAAGATTGCTGCTCTTCTGTTTCCTTCTGGAACTGCTCCTCAAGGTTCTGAAAAGAACGAACAATAAACTGTTACTCTCCATGCAACTAGTACATCTGATTCAAATAGAGTAGAATGGTCAAAGGTAACTGTCCTGGGTACTATCTAAACATCTCAGTAGAGTTGAATTTAAAAGAAAAGTGAAAACTTAAGGAGGACGTTTACCTGTTTTCTTGGTATAAGTTGAGCCTTCCACAGAGACATGTCAGCATTAAATTGATCGTCCAATTCTTTGATCTTCTGTGTTTCCTGCTCCATCAGCATCTTGCGTTTCTCAGCCTGAAATCAGGTCATTTACATTATTATACAGTGAACAAGGCTAGTATATTGGAAGCTTACTGATTATCCATTAATGGGGTCAACAAAAAAGATTTTGAAAAGTAAATACACTTGTTATGAAAAAAAAGAAGAAAAGAAATTTCACCCCTACATTGTGTCTTTCTTAAACATTACATAAAAATATTAATTTCAGACCATTTTGTTAGAGTGCATAGGGCTTTTAAATTCCAGAAGAAATGGAAAGGGAAAATTGCCCTATATATAACCAGCAGGCTAATGTGAAGTATATGCTGAGTATGCCAGCTGCCTTTATTTGGTAGCAAACCAATGTCACGTCCCATGAGAAGTGGCTACAACTCAGTGAAACCCTACAAGCCCAGGCCAAATGTTGGAGTGGTTTTCACCACAAGTTGATCAGAAAAGACAAACCCATGCTCTGATGTGAAAAGCAGTCCACACCCCAACAACATTACCAAAAGGAGTTTTCAAAATGTTATTTTTTACAATATAGAAACTTAGACAGAAAACATTCGATTAGAATTAGTTTAAAGTAATAGCTATTAAGTATAGAAAATAGTCCATAAGGGCAAAATTATTTCTATTTCAAATAAAAACTTCTCCCAAGCCCAACTCCATTAAATTCTAACTACTAAAAAGTTTGTGTATCTATTTCTTCAACCACTACAATAGTGTCAAGTTGTTTACTTGGAGTTGCTCCAGTTCTTTAACTGCAGCTTCATTTTTGTCCTGCAGAGCTTTTAGCTGTCTCCTGTGTTTCTCTTCCTGCCTCTGCTGTTCAGACTTCATGCGTTTCTTCTCACTTTCTTCAAACTGACAAAGTTTTTTTTATATTGTTAATATTACACTGGCATATGGCAATCTAATTATTTTATCTACGAAGACTGTACATTTAAAACAACTTTTTTAAATCTTAATAAACTTAATTAAATTTTTACCTCAAAAGTACACAATTAAAAAAAGGGGCTTTATATAAATATTTCACAATAGCTAAATTTGCAGATTATAAACATTGAATATTTCATAAGCTGTAATAATTGTATATTTGTTTGGCTGTACCTGTTTGATTTTTGTTTTATCATCTTCAGGTGTTCCTACATAACTCAACCTGAGACTCTGTTTAAACATCTGGGCTCTGGTCTTAGCTTCACTCTTTAGGATCTTTGGTAACCTGCGCTTCTCCAGGGCGTGCCTGTTCAGCATTTCATCTTCTTTTGTTTGGTTGTAACGTTTCAAGTTTTCCATTTCCTTAAACAATAAAAATAAAGTCATTGTTGTAGACAAAAACTGTACATTTCTTCTTTGTTACAACTAACTCAACATGAAATGAAAAAACAGACTTTTGTAACACCTTAGTGGTTTGGTCCAATGCCTTATAAAATGTGCATAGTTAGAAATATTTTAGTTTGACTTTATTGCTTATAAACTACTGAAGCTTAATTAATCATCCTAGGATTTTGTTTTCAATACCGAATACATTTTTAAAAAAAAGGAATTTTAAGATGTTAAATTTATTTTGTGATGTAAAAATAAATAAATACAGTTGTAAACAAAATTTATTTGATTTTAATCCAGAGTTATGCCCCTTTGGCTGTACATTTAGCTAAAACAAAATTAGGTTATGCTGATCTAGGTTAACATACACAAAATGTTGATTAAATTCTGCTGTCTGGGTATAAGACTTTCAGTACAAAATTTAGAACTTTACCTTCTGATGCCTGGTCAGCATCTGATGGCGTTTAACAAAAAACATATCTTTCAGTTGGGTCTTCATCAGCTGATGTCTTTCGTGGAGTTGACTTTTCTCCATCTCCCATACAGTGGCCTCACGTACTAAACAATTCAGGAATATACTTTTATTACAGAATCTTGCTATACATATTCAATAATAATGGCTCAACATATTTTATACTTATACCAATTGTTTAGCTTAAAAAAAAACTTTTGTTGTAATGTACATAAACATAAAAAAAGACAACAGATGTAGACAGATGTAAGTGCATTTTGTTATTGAATAAATCTAACATTAATTTGTATTGACTAGCACTTGCGCTTGATTAAAAATGAAACATATTTGGTTTGAACTCATGTCACCATAATAACAAATAGAAAAACTATCATGGTATAGTGTAGGGCCCTAAGCAAGCATACGATTTCCATCCGGCAGCAAATCCAAGTATTTGGACGTACTATTTGCAGAATTCAGGCACAAATTGAGAAGTAGAGACAAATCTAGAGTTATAATCAAATGCCATGCTTTACACAATGACTTACAACAACAGAAGTAGTTAAGCAAAACTGATTAAGCCCGGATTATGTATTGATATGTTTGCTATTTATACAAATATATTTGTATTATTCAACTAGTTTTGAGGCAAAAAGTGCCCAAAACACTGGATAATTTTCAAGTTAAGCCCTAGTATTGAGAATGGGGCACGGTAGCCGAGCGGCAGCGCGTTCGACTGGCGAGCCGAAAGTCCCGGGTTCGAATCCTGGTGCAGGCTAGGATTTTTTCCTGGGTCTGGAGGGTGTCCCTGAGTCTACCCAGCTCTGATGGGTACCTGACCTTAGTTGGGGTAAAGTAAAGGCGGCTGTGCATAGTGCTGGCCACACAATCACCTAGTATGCCGTGGCCACAGAAACTGGTGAACGCTGCTTCATCGGACCTATGGATCAACTCGGTCCGACGGGTACTTTACTTTTTTTTACCTAGTATTGAGCAGGGGTATGGCGGTCTAGTGGCAGCTCGTTCTTCTAGTGTACTCAAAGTCCCAGAGTCAAACCCTGGTAAAGGATAGGTTAGAGAGGTTGTCCCTGAGTCTACCCAGTCTTGATGGGTTTCAGATATTATTTGGGGAAAAGTAAAGGTGACTGGGCATTGTGCAGCAAACTCAGCTGGTGTACTGAAGGTCCCAGGTTCAAAAGTTAGTGAAGGCAAAGATTTTTTTGCCTATTCTGGAATGTGTCAGAGTCTGATGGGTACCTGACTTGAGTAAGAGAAAAGTAAAGGCTGGGCAATGTGCAGGCCACACAATCACCTAGTATGCTTTGAAAATGGTGACCACTGCTTCCGTGGCCCTAGGGATCAAATTAGTCCGACATGGTTCCTTTATCCAGTAACAAACATAGAAAGATAAATAGTTCATTTATCTAAAAACAATATCCCCAGCAGTACCTCGATATAGTTGCTGCTTTTGCTGCAGACATTGGCTCTCAAGGAGGGCAATTTTTTGCCTGTGTTGGTCTGCCAGCTGACGCATGGCTTTCTCTAACCTCTCTGTCTGGTTCTCCATAAACAGCCGCTCCTGTGAATTCAATTTAAAAAAAAAAGAAGTTTTGACCAAACTTAAAGTGCTGAATTATAGATGAAGATTTTAGTCTCAATAGTTATTTAGAATAAGAAATCTTAAAATATATCTTTGTATTTATTGAAAATCTAATATATTCTTTTAGTATACACATTAATAGTTAATTTATAATCAATTCTAGTCTTTTCACTGCAACAAGTGAATAAAATGTAAACTGCTAGGACTGTATAATAAAACAACTCTTTACTTTTTCTTCCATCTCTATCTGCTTGGATTCTCTAATTTTCTGTGCTGTTTCTTTCTTTCCATCTCTGGGCAACATTTCCAGTTCCTGCTTCAACAGCTTCATCTCTTGTTTCTGTTTCTCTCTAAACATCTTCAGTTCTTTGTCCTAAACAAACACAAAATAATAATAATAATTTTGTTTTTTAAAGCGCTATCAACAAACATAATGTAGGCTCAAACCGTATCAACACACAAAGTTAGATGTCCTATTCAAACACAACACACAAAGTTAGATGTCCGTAACAAACACAACACACAAAGTTAGATGTCCTATTCAAACACAACACACAAAGTTAGATGTCCTATACAAACACAACACACAAAGTTAGATGTCCTAAACAAACACAACACACATAGTTAGATGTCCTATACAAAAATAACACACAAAGTTAGATGTACTATTCAAACACAACACACAAAGTTAGATGTCCTAAACAAACACAACGCACACAGTTAGATGTCCTATACAAACACAACACACACAGTTAGATGTCCTAAACAAACACAACACACAAAGTTAGATGTCCTATACAAACACAACACACACAGTTAGATGTTCTATACAAACACAACACACACAGTTAGATGTCCTAAACAAACACAACACACAAAGTTAGATGTCCTATACAAACACAACACACACAGTTAGATGTCCTAAACAAACACAACACACAAAGTTATAGAGTCTTGAGATAAATATCCTAAAAAATTTGTCATTGTAACATGACAATATCTCGTAACACATTTCAGTGCTGAATGGATAAGGCAAAAATTAATAGTTCTAATGAGTGTATAGGATAAAAATAGAACAGAATTTGAAAGACAGTGTAAATTTCTTGTCTAAATGAAATAAGACATTTGGATGTACCTGCTCTGTCTTGATTTTCTTGGATGCATTCTTCATGTCATTCTGTTGGTTTTGTTCAGCTCTCTCAATCTGTTGTTTCTGTTGTTTTGTCAACATATCCAACTCCTGATCAAAACATTTCTTGGCAGCCTGCAAGTAGTCAGCGGGAGTAGTTGATAGAAACATGACAAGTGAATACTGATGCCCACAGATCAACAAATGCTCAGTCTCACACACACAGAGAAGGGTGTAAGCAAGGAGGGGAAAAGGTGGGGTGTAATTGTATAACAAAGACATGACCAGGGCCTACTTTTCAATGACGATGACCGTTCTGTTGTAAGTAGAGTTTATTTGAGGGGGCATGGTGGCCGGGTGGCAGCACGTTCGACTGGTGTACCGAAGGGTCCTGGGTTCAAATCCTGGTGCAGGCTAGGATTTTTTCCCAGGTCTGGAGGGTGTCCCTAAGTCCACCCAGCTCTGATGGGTACCTGACCTAGTTGGGGTAAAATAAAGGCGGCAGTGCATTGTGCTGGCCATACAATCACCCAGAATGCCGTGGCCACAGAAGCTGGTGAATGCTGCTTCACAGGGCCTATGGATCAATTTGTTCCAACTGGTACTTTACCTCATAGTTTATTTGAAGTAGATTAAATATAAACTATAAATACATAAATACAGAATGTAAAAACAATAACTGAAACTTGCCATAGACTCAATATATTGTGACTAAAACCTGACTGATAGAAAAAATTCTAATATTCTATGGAAGTGGGTTTTAACTTTTCTATTGCCTTCATCTCTTAAATTTACAACTTAGTTTTACTGAATTGTATTACACTGATTCATCAGAAATTATTTATTTGTACAGCCACAAAGTATTTCCTTTCATTTCTTCTAGTCTAATGGTGTCAGTTCAAGTTGCATTACAAGAATACTTACTTATTGATTGGACCATTTCTTTTACATGTATAAATATATAATTGATGTCCATTGAAACTTTTTCACTATAATTGTTAATTGTTCTCAAAACACACACTCTATAAAGACTAAATACTTCAGTGTACTAAATTAAATAACTCGCTATAGAAGCATTCAGAAGGTGGTCCACTGGGTCCAGTCAACTTACAGCATTATCAGCCTCAAACTTTCTTTCTTTAGCCTCCAAGGTCAATTTGTTTTTATAAGCCAAGTCTGTAATCTGTTTGTTCTCTTGCTTCTGTAGAAGTTTCAACTCTCTCAAATCTTGTTTTCTGTCAGAGAGACACATTAGGACTTAAACACACACAATAAAAAACAGCAACCATAATAAGACCAACACAGACATACTTTGTATAGACATGACATCAACACCTGTTGGTACTAACTACTAACTACCAATAAAGCCCACAAAACAAAATCATTAAGTAAAATATGAAAATGCCTTTAGATTTATTGTATTGCAATAGATTTTAATTATGATAAAGTGTGGTCGTTTACTAGTATATTGGTTTGATATCAACCCCATGGGACAGAACAAAGTATTTACACTAAAGAAATTAGACTCTGAAAAGTGTGTTTTCAAAAATGCTTAACCAAGAGACAATATTTGGTATAAATGAACTATAGAAAGAGGAGGCGAAAGGAGAGAGAGAGAGAGTGAGATAGTGGGAGGAAAAGAGAGAAGAGAAAAAGATAGAAATTGGTCAAATGGGCCTTAAGAGTTGTGCATCAGAAGCTCATCATTGTGAGATAGACCATGTTTAGTGTGTCACAACTATTCTTTCACACACACTCTCTAACTCAAATGACTATATGAATGTGAGAAATGTGTAGAGCCAAAAGACTGGACACTGGTTAGCCAGGGTCAACAACAAAAACATGAAGAAAAAAAAAGGGGGATTTGTAAAGGAGACCAGTTTGTGCAAACATGTCGGGCCATTTGGCTGTAAGTGGATGTGTACACAGGCACTGGACAAGAAGGATTAATGCCTTGCATAGCTTCCTCTTTATCCCTAACATTGTTTGTCTCATGTCATAGTGGAGAGAACCTTTTCTGGGCGATGGATTTATTCAGATTACAAGTTTCAACTTTCTATCTCAATACTAGACTACAACTAGATATGATGATCTAATCTATTCAATTAGAGAATCATGACTAGTTAGGATATATAAACCATCACAAGAATAGAATTAATTATGATGACCCCAACCATATCAATACTAAACCCGGGATGTGACCCATCTCAATACTTCAACATAACTACCTAATTATCATGATGTGACCCACCTCAGTATTTCAACATAACTACCTAGTTAGCATGATGTGACCCAGCTCAATACTTCAACATAACTACCTAATTATCATGATGTGACCCACCTCAGTATTTCAACATAACTACCTAGTTAGCATGATGTGACCCAGCTCAATACTTCAACATAACTACCTAGTTATCATAATGTGACCCACCTCAGTATTTCAACATTACTACCTAGTTATCATGATGTGACCTACCTAAATATTTCAACATAACTACCTAGTTATCATGATGTGACCCACCTCAATACTTCAACATAACTACCTAGTTAGCATGATGTGACCTACCTAAATATTTCAACATAACTACCTAATTATCATGATGTGACCCACCTCAGTATTTCAACATAACTACCTAGTTAGCATGATGTGACCCAGCTCAATACTTCAACATAACTACCTAATTATCATGATGTGACCCACCTCAGTATTTCAACATAACTACCTAGTTAGCATGATGTGACCCAGCTCAATACTTCAACATAACTACCTAGTTATCATAATGTGACCCACCTCAGTATTTCAACATTACTACCTAGTTATCATGATGTGACCTACCTAAATATTTCAACATAACTACCTAGTTATCATGATGTGACCCACCTCAATACTTCAACATAACTACCTAGTTATCATGATGTGACCCAGCTCAATACTTCAACATAACTACCTAGTTATCATGATGTGACCCACCTCAGTATTTCAACATTACTACCTAGTTATCATGATGTGGCCCACATCAGTATTTCAACATAACTACCTAGTTATCATGATGTGGCCCACCTATATATTTCAACATAACTACCTAGTTATCATGATGTGGCCCACCTATATATTTCAACATAACTACCTAGTTATCATGATGTGGCCCACCTATATATTTCAACATTACTACCTAGTTATCATGATGTGGCCCACCTATATATTTCAACATAACTACCTAGTTATCATGATGTGGCCCACCTATATGCTTCAACATTACTACCTAGTTAGCATGATGTGTTCAATAGACAAAGCAACAACAAACTGTAAGATGGTTGTTAAAAGGTTGTTAAAAGGTTTCACGTGGTCAAGACAGATTAATGTAAATTTAATCTCAGCTAGAATTAGAAGACAGTGTCCAGCCTTAGGCCAACCCCCATTTACATGTTACCAAATGACTGGACTGCTCATGAAATCTCTTCTATATTGCTAAACCTCCAGCAATGGAGAAAAAGCACATAAACCCTCAGACTAGTGTTCACTTAATTCTCAAACGTTTACTTTGGTTCTGTGGTGACATGCTTTCCCGCACTATTATATGCCGTTTAGTGGTCTTAACCCTTACAGTCCCGGGCGCGTATATAGCGGGACTGAAGGTATGCATGGGAAAGTAGGTCGGTACGGGAAGGGTTAAGTATATTTATGTAATATAATATAAAAGTCAAAGGTCACAACTGAAAAAAAAAAGAAAACGAATGTACAGTTGAATTGTAGGAGTGTACAAAAAAAAGTCCGCAATCTAGCCCGTGACCATAATCTATTCGGACTAGAACTAACTAGGCTTCGTGTAGGAACTTACGATGTTCAATGATAATGATATATCATATGTTATATATTTATCTTATATATTACAAACGCTACTTCTATAAAGAAGATTATTGCGTCCTAGGCCTACAGATGACTTGGAGTCACGTGGGACGTGACCTAAAACAAGACAGTAGATTTTTCGATGATGTGAAACATTGAGGCCATGCTTGAAATATTTAGTGGTGGCTAATTGAAGGATTAATGGTTCGCTGCGGTCAATACTGACCACACTCACGACACGACCATGTGGGGGACTGGACTGTAAGCGTGGTATTGCTTGCAATAGCGAGTCTGGAGTGAAGGGGCATATCGCACAGTTCAAATTGGTATGTACCGTACCATTTTACAATAAAACCACCCCGTTACACGCTGGTCCCATGTGTTTATACATTAACACCATCTTTTTAGACGCTGGTTCCATCTTTTTACAAACTAATATAATATTTTATACACTAATACCATCTTCTTGAACGTCGTTACCATCCTTTTATACACTAATACCATCTGTTTAAACACTGGTACCATCTTAATATACACCAAAACCATCTTTTTATACACTAATATTAATACCAATCTTTTTATACACTAATAATTCATACCATTTTTATACACTAATACCATCTTGTTATACACTACCATTTTGTATACACTAATACCATCTTTTTCTAAACCAATACTTAATACCATCTTTTTATACACTAATACTTAATACCATTATTTTTACTCTAATATCATCTTTTTATACACTAACACCATCTTTATAAACGCTGGTAAATCCCATTAAACGCATTTAAAACATACATTAACCCTTACAGTCCCGGGCGCGTATATAGCGGAACTGAAGGCAGTATAGATAGAAGTAGGTCTTTACGGGAAGGGTTAATAGAAGTTTGCTGACCTACTACAGTGTATGTACACCCTTAAAAACTCAATATAGCTAAAGTTATACATGCATTGTATTCTAACGTGTTCTTTCACTAAACGTTTATTGAAAGCTCGTCCTATATGTAATCTCTTCATAAAAGGTTACAAACCTTTCAAGCCAGTGTACCAGTGTCAGCATAGATTTTGTTAGTTGCCTGGTTATATACTCAAGTCTAAATCTGATTCAGCCATAGGCAGACATGGAGCTAAATGCGAAAACTTATCACACACACAAGATCAGATGATTACAGTCCCTGCTTCCCCATCCCCCGCCCCCCCCCCCATTCCCGTCCCGATTCCCGACCCTAAAAGCAACACGTGCAATAAAAAATCTAACAAAACATTAGGATTCATAAAAAGGAATATTTACAAATGTAATAAGAATATAAAACTAAAATGCTATCTCGCATTAGTTAGGCCTATACTAGAATATGCAGGACCTGCATGGGACCCATCAACTAAAGAAAACATTAAAAAATTAGAACAAATTCAAAAAAGAGCTGCAAGGTTCATAGCTAGTGAATATTCCCAATTGACAAGAGTAACACCATTAGTCAAATCACTAAACCTAGAAACACTTGAGGACAGAAGGGCAAAGAGTAAAGTAGTAATAATACATAAGGCATTAAACTCTAATTTAGAAATACAACCCAATAACAACCTGTTGCAAAGCTCAGATAAACATAAAGGCAAAAACACTTGCATTCTCCCTTATGCGAGAACAAATGCATATAAATATAAGTACTCTTTCTTCCCGAGTGGCATTCGGGCATGGAATGAGTTGCCTGAACAAACCAGGAAAACCAGTAACTTGGCATCTTTTAAAACATTAATCAAAACGCAAGTTTAGACTCGGACCACGGATGAGCGTAGGACACAATAATCTTCTTTATTTATAACTTTATAGAAGGAACGTCTGTAATGTATAAGATAAGATAAGAGTAGTTTAATAAGTATCTAAATATTATATAACCTATGCCTGTTAATGTTCTAAATATGTGTGCTTCTTTGATTCTTTTATATGTGTTCAAGTAAAAAATATTATTTTTTATTTGAAGCAGTCTAATTAGATATTCTTTTGTTGAAGTCTTTCCATAACCTGATTATATTAACTATACCAATACAGAAAGTAGAAGAAGAGGAGAGAGAGGAGAAAAAATGAATCTCTTAGTTCAACGCATAACTCTGTACAAAAATCGATTTTCTTTTTCAAAACCAGTTAGGGAATTAATTTTCCAGGGCTTCAGGCTAACAGGAGTGAGTGAATGGGTTGAGCTATTAGCGCATCTTTTTCTCCTGGACGAACATCTAATAATACCCACAAAGAGAATACAATTTCTAAAATAATTTTTTTTTTTTTTTTTTTTTTTTTACAAAACCGCTTTGAAGAAGATTGTTCCATCTTTAATGAAACGCGTGTTGCTGCCCTTCTGGTAAGATAGTAATAATGCAACAAACTTAGATACAAATAAACAAGTGTTATAAGTTATGATTGTCTTTGAAAAATTCGTATAAACATATTTTGCCATGTGGAAATTATAGTTTTCAAAACTAACAATCAATATAAGTTAATACAGGTTGAAGGACTTTAAAAGTAATAAAGTGTGAAACGAAACATGTCAGGCGTGGTATTAAGAGTTCGTAAGTAACATTGAACATACCTGGTCATGTATATGCTACAGTAACTCTCCATTATAAACTGCACTCGGAATGGAAGCTGATCCAAAGCACCGGACGCCGACTCCAGATCATCTTCCACAAAGTCCGACTTAACACTGCTGGGCGCCGAGTGCGGGATGAGCGTGGAGAACAAGCTCGCCCTGGTCTTCTGTTCGGGGTTGGTCAGCCTGGTGCTAAGCTGTTGCTCCAGGTGGCTGATGGCGGTGGTCAGGTCAGTCTCTGACACGGAGAAGGTGTTGAAAGGGTCACGGTCGGGGTTGTCACACCAGAGGTAAGAGAATACGTCTCTCAGAAACTTGGGCAACGAGGAGACGTACGCCTGCGGGGTAACCCTGGCGGAGTCCTGGACAGCGGGCTCAATAGTCCTCAGAACACTCTTACTGGTGATGGCCGACCAGGTGGATTTAGCGGAGGTAGAGAGTTTGCGAACTTTGGCGGGGATGCGGTAGAGGCTTCCCCAGCTGGTGGCGGTTGAGACGGTGGCCATGGTGGACAGAGACACGACCGAGTCCTTGTCAGTGTCCATCTCCTGGTGGGCGAGTATTGAAATGTTGGATGTTGGCGACGGCTGGGAAGACCTGGACCAGCCGTGCGTGCACGTGTTGGGTTGCTGTGTGGGCACGGGCGGGAGTGCCCGCTGCCCATGATAAGGGTAGTGAAACGTCTCCGATAACTTCAGCAGGTGGACAGGAGTTTTAAGAAAAGGATAACTGTCCAGTGAAATAGATCGCCTGGCGGCGACCCCTTTCTCCGGGTATGCGAACTGACCACGACTCTTTGGCACAACGTCCTCGTCCTCCTTTTTCAAAATAAAGTTATCATTGCTGATATCAATATCACAGCTTTCATAACACGGCTCTTGGTCGTCCTCAATATCCTCGTAATCAACGTCCTCCCCATCCGCCTGAGCCAGCGTGTAGCCCTCCACAAACTCCAGGCTTGTATCACCAGCACTGCACGACGTGTCCAAGGGCGTGAGGGCGCAGGAGAGCCCGTCGGAGAAGCCGCTGCTCAGGTTCAACCTCGGCTGCTCGGAATCGCCAGCGGGCACGCCGAAGCTCCTCTCGAACCAACACGTCTGCTGCTTCGGATCCATGTCCATGTAGATCCAACTGGAGCGGGCACTCTCCCAGCTGGCCTCGTCGAACTCCTCTTGGGTGAGACTCGCCTCGTTCGATCCGAAAAACATGTTTGCTGTTGTTGTTTATGTAGGTAAACTCCGTCATATGACGTCACATGACTATTGACTCCACCAATACAACTGATCGAACTGTGGCCCTGGCCGTGAAGCCATGAAATATACTGCCACTGGCCAATACCGCCGATATATTATATGTTGGCTGATGCACAACATATTAAGTTCAGCAATGAAATAGAATCCACTATTCCCCAACGTACACAGTTCACGCGAAAACGTATATTATTATAACTGTTTAGTAAATCAAGCACACGGTGTCCTTAAAGAGTTCAATGTGTTTAGAAGACAACGTAAACGCCACTTCAAACCATCAACGCTAAAAGTGAGTTGGGAAATGTATAAGATAAATCTATAAGTCTGAACGTAACCTCCTGTATAGTCACTCGTAGAGTGACAATATCTACTCAGAACAAGAAACGTTTTATTGCTAATCAGAACAGAATTTGAAGAATGTTTATTTAAAAAAAAAAGTGTTCAACAAAATATGCAAGACTTAGTGTTTAGGTAGACACTAAAGCGTTAAAAAAAACACAAATAAAGTTTTACAATTGATCGTTTTGTTTTTGTCATTTTTTTGTTTTAAAATTGTTTTATGTTTTATAAAAGTATACTAATTGTCTAAATAAAGTGCCATTAAAGCATTGACCATAAAAGCTCTTTGCGTCTACCTAAACACTTATTTCTTGTCTTTCGATTTAGACTCATAGAAGGTTTACATTAAGCTAGACTAGTGAAAGTTTTATTTGTAAAATTCAACCAATAAACTAGATCAAAAGCGAATTGAGAACAAAATAAACTCAACATATTGTGTTCACTAGTTGTAGTTTGTTGTTTATTAGTCTGTTAATGTTTGTTCAGATTGTGCATAAACACATGTTGTGAACAAATAAACTGCTTGATTATTGTTTGTTAAGACCGAGATTATGTGAAACTTTAGGGCCATTCCTTTGTAACTGTTGTTTGTTTAACATAGAAAAGCATGAGCAGCTATTCCAGGCCTATATAACAAAGGAAGTAAATAAATGTAATAGTTTGTTTATGATCTCTGGACACACCAGACAAGTTTCTTCTAAAACACCGAAATAGAGAATGAAAGAGTGCGAGTCCCTATATATGTACTAGAAATAGTATTTATTTGTAATGACTATGAAAGTGAAAGCAAATTGAGTGTATTACTTTACCTTCAGGCCAATTTTTTGTTTAAATACCTCAAATACACAATAAACCCCACACAATCCTCCACTGAACTGGCCCCTTCTAGGCCACTTTTGAGAATGTATTTAGTTTCAAAAGATAACCTGGAATGATTGTAACTATTAATCCAGTGACACTTGTTGCCTGATCTTTAAAAACAACGTTGATAAACATGTGCCATTGTTCATGAAATATTACACCATGTTGTGAACTAATGGCGACGAATTAATACACCGTACATGTGAATACACAAAATCCAATGTAGGAGACATATTCACCATATCAAGAATATACGAAAGAAAAAAAAAGTAGTGTCGGATGGGGACATGATCATTTCAATAGCATCCTGCCTCCATAAAGAAATCCAAACTTTCAACAGATTTCAAGTCGCGAGCCGTACGCCGCCGCCGCTGTCTCGCTTCGATCTACGTCACTCTGTCTGAACGTGAGCGAGGGGGATAACAACACAGACAGTCCAAAGGAATGAACAGAAAACATGTTTGGCCCCGGCTATTTGAGGCGCTGACTTAACCCAACACAAAGAAATCGATCTGTCCTGTTGGCCGGCTACTGCCGCTGTATGTAAAGATAAAGTCTTGAACTGTGGCCCCCACCATCGCCTTCTTCACTCCAGAGCCCGTGATCCGAATAGCCCTGTCACAACACTATAGATGGGGGGGGGGGGGGGGGGGGGGAGGGGGAGGGAAGAAGCATTCAAAACATCAACGTCCAGCGTCCCCTATCCCCCCAGCCACCCCGCTCCGCATACCGTTACATTCAACTGTTGGTCTTGCCTCAATGGCCGACCTCGCCAATCCACGCAAAAGTGATTCCGATGTTCGTCTCCTGGAATCAATCATTCCCCCCCGGCGCTCCCATCCCCCCCCCCCCCACCGACCCTTTCACTGTCTCTGCATGGCCACTTTCTTCATCACACACATCCAGTTTCTTGGGCCACCGGAAAGTATCAAGTTGAGTGCAAACTCTAAAGGCGTCGGTGAAATGCTATTTGCCCTGAAACGAATGGGTACCCGCTGTGACTCACTAAGTGCCAGAGTTGACCACAGCCAGTGCTAACATCATTGCTTCTCCTAGTGGGCACTGGTCATGGGGACGGACTTGTTAGTAATAAAGGCAATGTTAGGGAATGTCGGTGTGTACACAGAAATTTTAAGATACGATCAAGATATTTACCAAAATTTGTTGCATACATATTTAATAACAACACATTAAAAAAAATAGATATAATATAATATAGAATATAGATAGACTGTTAGCCAAACCCACTTATAAAAGGACGAGCTAACGCATAGAAAAATATTTCGATCTAGTTATATAGATAGATGGTAGGCGTGTCGACGTAGATAGATACAAATATTGGCAGATGGGGAGAGAATGATAGATAGACGGACAGATAAATGGACACACGGACAAATATATAGTCATTAGAAGTAAGCTTCTTTCCCCCATAAACCATGAAAAAAGCTGTATAATACACACACACACACACACACAAACACCTAACGAAAACAGTTTTTATCAATACTCTAAGCCCCCTGAGTGTGATATAATAAAACAGAGCGAGGATCTGAGTAGAACGTGGGGGGAGAGAGAGAGAGTGATGAAAAATAGAGAGGAGGAAAAGTGTGAGAGAGATGAGAGAAAGACTCCGAAGATACGTGTATTGGTAAATGGTGTATAAAATATTCATGCTCAGTTCTGTCCCCTTCCATCCAACACAAACAAAAAAAGAGAGAAACTGGTGTATGGGGGCCATGTAATGAGCACAAAACTAACTTGATACCCCACAGCCCAGGGATCAACACAATGCAATCAATGACCCCCGGGGGTGGGGGCGGGACCAGTGGGTTGGGCCAGGGGGCGGCTAAACAATGATCCCGTGACAAGGAATGTATGAAATAAATTCAACTGACCACACACACACACACATAGAACGCAAATCCTAAGAGTAACAGCATATTTTTTTTCTTCCACAGATACGGTACTGTGTGTTAGAAGTATTCATTCCAGACCAAGTTGGTCCACGGGTCTAGTGAATCAGCGTTCCGTGGCACAAAGGGATTGTGTAGCCAGCACAATGCCCAGTCGCCTTTTACCTATTTCACAACGTACCACATACCTGTGCATGTCACTATAATAACTGTTTTTATGTTTTTATAGTAAAATTGCGAAACTGCAATACTATGCCATCGATGAAATTCTAAACAAATACGATTAATATAACTAGCGGTATGAGTACTATACGACGTGACTGTGACTGACAAGCATTTTCAAAACAAGTTGACTAACCGAATATTAGAACAAGAAAAGATGACTGACCGACATTTTACCAAAGAAATAGTTGACTGACCGATATTTCGAACAAGACGAGGTGACTGATCAACAATTTTAAAATAGATGGCGAGATGAATGTCCGACATAAAAAAACAACAACAACAGCTGACTGACTGACCAAAATAAAGGAGGTGGGAAAAGAGCCCATTAGTGTTTCGTGAATGAAAATGCAATTTAGGCTCGCCGTTAGAGAACCAAACACACACACACACACACACACATATATCAACTGCTTATGGTGGCCAACATGACGTCATGATACGATCCGTCCAATATGGGCTGGAAGAGGGCCGGTGGGAGGGAAGGGGGCGGGAGGGGAGAGAAAGAAGAAAGGTCCAAGAAACACAACTTTTAGATATTTCGTGGATGGCCTCCCTTTGAGGGTGAGTCATGCGTCATCTATCTAGAATCTAGAGGTCTATCGGGGGGTGGCTACCGTGTACAAAACTAACATGGGAAGATAACTAATACAATAAGCAGACGTCAAAGCTACAATACTCGTTGCCCTCACATAGGGGGGGGGGTCAGAGGGGGGCATATGCCCGGGGGCGGCACTTCCAAGGGGGCGGCAAATGTGGTATAAATATAACAAATATAGCACTAAACAAGCAGTTACAGTATGCAAGGGGGCGGCGTTGAAACTTTTGCCCTGGGGCGCTACATAAGCTTGTAAAGGCTCTGACAATACTGTAGTAATGGAGTGGAAATCTTCAACTATCTCCTCCTTTGATAAAACAAACTACTCCGAATCAAAATGAAAACTAAAACCATACATATCGATGTAAGCAAATGGCGCTCTAACATTATCGACTGGTTGTCATGGAAACCCAGGAAATTAAATGACAGAAACCTTTTTATTTTATTTCTATCTTTTTTTTATAAAAGCTTGTCAGGTCGCCAGACGATTCTATTGCCAAGGAGAAAGCGGGAATTAAGTGTCCTGGGCGTTTCAGTTTGAGTTGACAACATTGCCATTCATTAATGAGTTGGGCGGGTGGGTGGAGGGGGTTATATTCACAACTGACAAGTGTAACACCAATAGTTATATCACTAAGCCTAGAACACCAGAGGACAGAAGGGCAAAGAGTGAAGTAGTAATAATACATAAGGCATTAAACTCTATAATTTTACAAATACAACACAATAACAAATTGTTGCAATGCTCATATAAACATAAGGACAAAAACACTTTCCTTATCCTTACGCGAGAACAAAATGCATATAATATAAGTACTCTTTCTTCCCGAGCGGCATCGGAGCCTGGAATGGGTTGCCTGAACAAACCAGGAAGACCAGTAACTTAACATCATTTGAAACACTAATAAAAAATGCAAGCATAGTCTCAGAACATGGATAAGGAAATGCAGGATGCAATAATCTTCTTTATAGAAGGAGCGTGAGTCTCTAATAAATAAGATAGGCACCCTTTCTCCCCGGCTTCCAAACAGACAGAATATATTCACATAACTGACGGGTCAGCTTAAGAAGTGTCAATATCCTTGTATTAACTTACTACGGCCAAATGTAACAACCGTTCATTGATTGATGCTTAGGATGTATTTTTTTTTTAAAGTGACCTTTATGAAAGTACATACTACTGTAGTGGAATTACGTATGTTGCATTGCCCGAGTGATATATTGTATCACCTAAATCAGGGGTCGGCAACCTAAGGAACGCGTGCCAAACTTGGCACGCAGAGCGATTTTCAAAGGCAAGCGAGAGACCTCCAAGAGGTGGGTTCTTTTTTTTTCCTGTTCTGAATGAAGAAAACTGTTGATGCCGATGTTTCTGAATGACATATCGACACATTTCAGTGAGATGAACGCATTTGCAAGGACGGGGTCAAACTGCGCTTGAACTCAATTTTAAAACATTCAACTATATGTATTCCTTTATTAAGACATTTATTAAGATAGATAGATGGGCTTTTTCAGAAGTACATCGAAGCACTCAAAGCGGAGTTTTCTAAACAAAGGCAAGACTTTCAAATTCATGGAATCATTTTGTCATACCACATCAAACCTAACTGGTTCGATCTAACTTCAACTTTGTGAGATGTAGATGTATTTTAAGTGAAGGATATTGACGATTTTAAATCGCAGCCAGTTGAATTGTCAACATTCAAAACAATGGACATCGAAATTCCAATTTGCGGAAAAATCTAGAAGGAAGATGCTTAGGAAAGTCATCTGCTATTATTAACTGCCAGCTTTCAGCTTTTGGTTCAACTTACATAATATTGGCCAAGAGCAAGACAAGACGCTCATTGATTGACACAGACTAATTACATTTAAAAAAGTTATTTTTGCTCATCTGCTATAATTAAACATAAATATAAGTTATTCTAAAACAAATGTGTTTTTATTAATTTAATAAATGTAAGTGACTTTTTAATAGCATTATATTATGCAATTGTTGTAACTATTAGGCTAATGTTAAAAAGATAAACAATTAATACAGGAAATGTTTATTTACAACTGTTTAACATAAATTAATTGAATCTCTCTAATTAAATCTTATAATGAATACCATAATGCTGGAATTATATAAAGAAATATAAAGAAATAATAATTAGTCAGTAATAGTCAGTAATATTTGTTATATTACAAAACATAACTTTTTTTCGCATAATTATTGATTCAAATTTAGAGATTGAATTTTTATTAAAGGGAGATAATTAACCCGTTTTATTTGCGCTAATATTTCTAATATTATGTTTCTTATTTTTCTTTTATAAAAGACTAAATGGCTTACGACTTAACTCTTTATAATGACCAAACTGTAAAAAGTGGTTGGAAATTAAATAAATATTATGTGACTAAAAATTATATGCACATTTCTTAAACATTACATTAACTACCCAGTTGGTATGATTACTATGTATCAATTACGCTTAACTATCGATATCTTTATTGTTGAAACTCGTTGATCAATTAAAAAAAAACTCAGTTATAACTGAGAACAAAATATAATCAATATTAGCATTTGCTAGATCCTTACCTTGACAGACAAAAGATAATGTTTACAAAATAATTACCATAAATGTGAAAATATAGAACAGTAATAAAATATTGTATTTAGTATAAATACAAATAAAAAGTTTGATAATCACTAACACGTATAATTTTTTTTTAAATATTAAAACGCTGAAACGTTTTTTTCTAAATAATTTCCTTTTGGCGTTGGACTTGCTACGGAGTTAAATTAATTGTCTTATAAATAGGAATAAAAGAAATATAATAGAGCAGGTTGACTTTTAGGCTGTTGGTACGCTGAAGGATTTAGAAATCCTAGTTCGGCACACCATTAGCAAAAGGTTGCCCACCCCTGACCTAAATGATATGTTGTATTGCCCAGAATAAAAGTTGTATTGCCCAGAATAAAAGTTGTATTGCCCAGAGAAATATGTTGTATTGTCATGAGTGATGTGATGCCTGGCTGTATTGTTTACATTTAATAACACAGACTAGCTTTTTTTGTTAAACAAATTAATAACGGAATACTACATTAACACATTTCTTTACAGTGGTGCATTACTTTAGAAAACAACTTTCTTTGTGATAGGCTAGTAGTCAAGTCTACTGACACGTTTTTTAATATTTCATTGTTTCAAATTGACCTGAGCCGTTCTCAATTATGAACAGTTAATATAAAGCATAAATCTTCTCTACAGAAGGAGCATCAGTAACATGTACGAAAATATCACAATGAACACAGAATTTAAAACTGAACAATTTTGGGTGAACAGCATTTCTGGTTTATGTACCAACTTGCTTAAAAGTAGCTGCATCCATTATACACGGCCAGTAGAGCTTCTGGTTTTAACTATAATCAATATGATAAGGAATGGGAGGAGGGGATGTAATAACCACTGGCCAAAATATTCTTAATAGCCATGTGTCATATAATTCTAAACAGATGATTACATCCATGATGCCAACTACAATTTAACACATTCAACAGCTTCAGAAAACCCATCAATCTGAACATCTGCAACCCTGCCTTATGCATTTAAAATGCCTATGTATGCCAACATACTATTAGTAGTTTAAGTCCATGGTGGCTAGAGATGAGCAAATGTACTACAACAAACTATGTGGTCAATACTTGATCTATGAATGAGTTTTTCTTAATGAATGATTCCATCAACAATATACACACTGATGAAATTGTTGGGTGTATTTACTAACGAACTAAAGAAACTAGAATACATACTTCAACTTCAACAAAAATGGCTTTATAAATGATCAGGTTTAAAAGTAGTCAAGTCAAAGCTGGCAAAAAAAAAAAGTTCGATGAACTCAAGTAAAGCTGGTAAATCACTAAATGATTGGGTAGAGTTTTCTTGTGTTTGATATTGATGGGAAAATTTTTACAATAAGCCTTTTTTTAAAGCAGAAAATTGAGAATGTAGCATAAAAAAAAAGGATCCTTCCAAACAAAGAAAAGTTGCAACCTTGATAAGACAACAATGTTTAACTAATCCTGTTATAGTTAGTAAATGACTACTGTGTTTAGCTAACCCTGGTATATTTAGTAAATGACCACTGTGTTAAGCTAATCCTGTTATAGCTAGTAAATGACCACTGTGTTTAGCTAACCCTGGTGTATTTAGTAAATGACCACTGTGTTTATCTAATCCAGTTATAGCTTGTAAATGACCACTATGTTTATCTAATCCAGTTAAAGCTAGTAAATGACCACTGTGTTAAGCTAATCCTGTTATAGCTAGTAAATGACCACCGTGTTAAGCTAATCCTGTTATAGCTAGTAAATGACCACTATGTTTAGCTAATCCTCAGTTATAGCTAGTAAATGACCACTGTGTTAAGCTAATCCTGTTACAGCTAGTAAATGACCACTGTGTTTAGCTAATCCTGTTATAGCTAGTAAATGACCACTGTGTTAAGCTAATCCTGTTATAGCTAGTAAATGACCACTGTGTTTAGCTAATCCTGTTATAGCTAGTAAATGAGAACTGTTAAGCTAATCCTGTTATAGCTAGTAAATGACCACTGTGTTTAGCTAATCCTGTTATAGCTAGTAAATGACCACTGTGTTTAGCTAATCCTGTTATAGCTAGTAAATGACCACTATGTTTAGCTAATCCTGTTATAGCTAGTAAATGACCACTGTGTTTAGCTAATCCTGTTATAGCTAGTAAATGGCCACTGTGTTTAGCTAATCCTGTTATAGCTAGTAAATGGCCACTGTGTTTGGTCTAATGGTCCCTATATTTATAGTAGCCTAAACAACCATAATTCAATGCTCCTTTAAATGATTCCAGCACAGTGTGTACAAGTTGGGCACGGTAGCTGAGCAGCAGCGCATTCAGCCGGCTTACAAAATGTCCTGGGTTCGAATTCTGATGAAGACTAGGATTTGTACTCGAATCTCAAAGGTGTCCCGGAGTCTAACCAGCTCTGATGGATACCTCCTTTAGTTGGGGTAAAGTAAAGACGTCTGGTCATTGTACTGGGCACACAATCCTATAGTATGCAGAGGCAACAGAAACTGGTGAGCCCTATTTGACCAACCCTATGGATCAATTTGGTCAGATGGGATACTTTACAATGTGTATAAAACCTACCTGTGCATATGCTCCTCCCTAACCTTGTTTTCCTCGCCAGTGGCAATGACTTTGGTGATTGTGGAAGTGACCACTTGACCATCTTTCATATAGGTTCTGGTCTTGGCTATAGTTCGATAGTGGCTCTTGCTTTCCTGCACGTCCCAAAGAAATATGAAAAAATAAAATTATATTGGACATTCAATGAAAGTACAAATTTTGATTTATTTCAATTTTTTTCTCTAAATTCTTGTTGCAAAAATAACTTATTTTTCATGGTGCTTAATTGGAACTAATGATAACAATAATATGATGTTTAGACTTTACTAATTCAAAGTTATTTTAAAGATAATAAGATGATGTTTAGACTTTACTAATTCAAAGTTATTTTAAAGATAATAAGATGATGTTAACACATAACTAATTCAAAGTTTTAGCTAATAAACTTTAGAAAATATGTGCAAATCTAAACTTGAGAATAATTTTCTTTACAAAAATTACGTAAGTCTCAAATTTACGTCGGTGAGATTGTTATCCTCGCTTGTTTTGTTTTTAAGACCAAGAAAATTTCTGTTTTTGACTATCACAATATTAGACATTTCAATTTGCTATGACACTAAATATCAGGGGAAATAACTCTTGCGTATTACAATTGAAAAATCAAACCTTTTTTTTAACTCAAAAGTAGAAAAGTATAAAAAGTGTAATTTTGAGTTTTTATGTAGAAATAGAATTTTAAAAAAAAAGAAACATGATTTCAACGTACATTTCGATTACGAATATGTCCTCTCTTCTGTCTCCTCTGAACATGTGACGTTTCTCCGTCCTCTTCCTGTTCGTGCAAGTCACTGTCCAGAGTGTTGACACTGCCAGAATCAGACTTCTTGTCCGAGTCGTCATCCACGTGGGACACATCCTCTATCATCTTGGTTTCGAACGTGTCCAGATCCGTTTGTGGCACTGGCACTATGTAACTGGAAGGTGTGCTGAGGGCAGAAGCCGGAACCTTAGTGGAGCCCCCTGCCACGACGGCTTGGGGCTGGCTGACATGAGTGTCCTTTTGTGGCACAACACTTGGGGAATGCTTATCAGACAGGACATCTTTCATGGGAGGCACGACAAATCCATTCACGGTCACAGTGCCTAGCTCTGTGACAGCTTTGTCTTGTTCTTTGTCCTCGTCCTTCAACTGTTTTTCTGGCTCCACATGTATTATGCAAGGCTCATGAACATCCAACTTCGGGATAACTACATGCTCCTCTGTCTTCTCCTGGGACAATCCCTCATCAGACGGCTTCTGTAGAACGTCTTCGGTAGGCGCCTCCTTCTCTTTAACCTCGCCGGGCTCTTCCGGCGCCACAAACTCCCGCACGGTATCGAAGACGACGCTGGCAACGGACGGCTCCTGCATGGTGCTGTTGAGCACATCATCAATGATGTCTGAGACTATCTCAGTGGCCACTTCCTCCCCGCTAGCTGGGCTGGGTACAAGAGTCACATGCCCATCACCTATCTTCTCTTCCACTTCTTTCAATGGGCTGACACTCTGCTGTAGAGAAAAAGGTATACACAAGACTTTGTATCAAAAACTAATTTTACTTACAATCACATCAACTGAAAGGAGATCATTGCCAAACACAGAAAAATTAATGACATGTTTTATATATTCTAATAACTAAAGTAGAAAAAAATTAAGTCTACAGTGTCATGCTATGTTATAGGGTTTTTACTATCAAATCATTTCTAAATTTGCAAAATGTTCACAATGTAAAAAAAAGGAATAACTAAACTTATTTATTGGTATGTGTTGAATAAATAAATTAAATGATAAAATGAATTTGTAGCCCAAATTCAAAATTTATTTGTGGATGTTTATCATTCTTCATAGAAACGGCTCTTGTATCATTTCAAAACACAACAGGAGAAGATGTATGCTTTACATAAAAAAATTTCATTCTGCTGTCTACATTATAGTGAAATTCACAAACTTTTTAAAAAACTTTTTTTTTCAAACTCCTTTTACTTGAACCACCAAGTGCGTTTTCCCGAAACGTTGCAAACCCACATTAACCCTGTAATAATCTATTAAAGAAGAAAGTCTTTCTAACCTGGCTAGAGTCAGAACTCTGTGACTTATCATCTCCACTGAGGCCAATGCCTTCATCTGAAGATGGTACAGATTTCACCTCAATCTCTATACTAGGCACTGGGGTTGGTTTTGCTGGGGCCGCAACTGCATCTGGAGGTATTGGCGCCTGCTTCTTTTTCGAAGGCACTGGTGATTTATCAGGGGCGCTCACTTTGATCTCAACTGAAGAGATTTTGTTTTCGTCAATGCTAGGTAATGTCCCCTTTGGATGCTCAGAATCATCATTATGCTCCT
Source organism: Anisus vortex (assembly GCA_949126835.1). Taxonomy (NCBI): domain Eukaryota; kingdom Metazoa; phylum Mollusca; class Gastropoda; family Planorbidae; genus Anisus; species Anisus vortex. The sequence goes on along the minus strand of OX421492.1, from coordinate 11,992,953 downwards.
GGGTGAATGAAATAGAGTAAAAACCCAAATCAAACCGTTAACAAGTAGAGCTCATCAGTATTATAAAATGTCTCAATTCTAAAAGAATCTACAGCAATGCTTGCATCATTTGACTGGACACTTACCTTATCCTTGTCATCACTAGCCAGAGAGATGCTGTCCAAGTCAATGGATTGAGAATCTGCACTCATATTTCTCTGCAAGAAAATTATTAGGACAGTCATTCACATGCTCGTTTAATTTTATGTATTTTTTTTACACGTTTTTATACAAAAAGTCTCATTAACTTTTAACAGACAAAATATATTACTGTCAATAAAAATGTTTTTGACTTTGTATGCCAACATAAATATTGATATGTACGCAAATGATGATGCCTAAACTAATGTGTGAACAATATTTAATAGTACCATTAATATCAAAATGAACAGTTAACCAGTTATCTAATACAAATGTTTTTTACCTACTAAAGAAAAACTCCAATATTTTTATATAGTGCCTTGTTACAAATTTAAAATCTTATATTTTCAGCTATAAAAAAAAAGTAAAAAACCTTTATTGCCAAAATATCCTCTTCTTCAGTCAAGTCCTCCACAATCTCCACAACTTCAGCTTTGGCTTCACAGATCAAGTCCAATAAGGCCTTTTTATCTACATAGTTCTTAATAAATCGATGCTGTGCGGAAAGAAACAGTGCTTAGTAAAAACCATTAACTGCCAACTTTGTAATCAAGATAGCCTTAAAATACTTGAGGCAAATAAAATACAGTGCATACCTCTAAGAGTTCTAATGCAGTGGCCCTTTGTTCTGGATTTTTTATCAGGCACTTGTTGACAAAGTCCTTAAAATCTTTGGACCTGATCAAGTAATAAGGACATTTTGTTGGAAAGTAATCATTTACAAGTAGTAATCAAACATTTAATTAGTTCTCGCTGCCATTTTTTAATAACCATGTTAGATTTGCACAAAACTAATCATAAAGCATTGCAAACAGTAATTAGATGTATATATATATATGTTTTTTTAACCTTAATATAACTTTAAATATAGACAAGTTACATTACTATATCTACAATCATGTCTGTGAGAGGGGTGGTCTTTGATTGGTATAAAGGAAAAAAGCCACTAATCCCATTAAAATTGTTTATGATTTCTACAAATGATAATCATAAAGCCTTGCAAACATTCATTAGATGACCAACAATGACACTAGAACAAGGAAATTAGTGAATAATAAGAGCAACAGGCACGAGGAGCACCTAAGCGAGCATTGGTCATAACAATAAGGTTGAAGAGCTGCTCTAGATAAAAAAACAATCTACTAGAGAAGCTCGTTTACCTAATAAGTTCTATTATTTGGAAAATCTCATTTTTTATAATTTCATTAAAATAAGTCATTTACAGGCTGAGAACCACAAAATATTATTTTTAAATATAGGTAATTACTTGGTGTTACACAAATAAATGATCAACAGGGATCAGACCTTGTATCGTCATTACTGACATTGTTTTTCAACCTGTGACATTTCTGGTCAGGGCAGACAAGGCTTGACTTACCATTTAGAAGGCTTGTCAAATGTTGGCGGGTCAGCCTTCTGTATTTTAATCAACACTCTCATTGGATGCATGTCCTTGTTTGGTGGCTCAATCTGAGCAAACTCAATCAATGTAATTCCTGGAGATGGAAGCAAATAACAACTGAATAGATTTGTCCTTTATGTTTATTAGCATTTTATTTCACACTTCATTTGTATGTCGGTGTTAAACTATTCTTCTGTATGGAAGGAGTGTCTGTAACATTTAAGATAAGCCTAGGTTCTACTCTACAAATCTTCTAACCAAATGTTTAACCCACGAACTGTGGTGTAGAATTTTCTGAAGTGTGGGGGAATTTTTGAGCATTTTGGGTGCCATCAGAAATAGCAATAAATGACAAGGAAATATTATTACCAGACCCCAATAACTATATATTTTTGGAAAGTGGAATGGATGGGGAATCTAACAAACTATTTTGATTTTTAAAAAAAAATTATTTGACCATGGACTTGACCTTAGAGTGGTCAAGAATGAAAAAGGAAAAAAAAAATATTCTTTTCAAGTGTGTCTAACTCCATTTTTTTTATCGGCACATTATTAAAATTCTTTTTGAATATAATAGCTATTTTATTTATCTTTTAGAAAATGTACTATTTACATTAATTTCTGTTATTAATAGCCTTTGAAAAAAATTATTTGTGCCGATATCTCTTATTATTTCAAAACACCAAAGTATGACGTCACGGACATAACAAGGCAGACATTAACACAAAAAAATGACAAAAGCTTGTCTAAAACGATTTAATTTGATGAAAAATAGTATCAGAAGACTAAATAACATCCATTTTTTATTTAATTAATTGCCACAATCGTCTACAATCAATAATAATAGGTACTATCGGGTATCGATTTTCGGGCGACGCCTAATTTAGTTCTAGGCCTAGGCACGCCTAAGCCTAAAGCATCGGATTTCAGCTTTCCGACTCATTAGAAGATGGAGCTAAACTAATTTTAATATTATATTCATACGTAGTTAAAAAATGATCTTCTGAATCAATTATATCATCACTTAAATATTCAAAATTGATTAATTACGTAAGCCATATGGTACGTCTATTTTACTAAAATGGCTAGCGCAAATTAGTTCGACAACCATCATGGTAAAAATAACTTCAAAGTTATAAAAATCGCACAGAAGAGCGAAAAAACGGAAGTTTATTTATTAGTAAACGGAAGTAGCTATAGTTTTTCTAAAATACTGGATTGGAAGTTGCTATTTCATCATGATTTTGATCGGCCGATTTTTTCGGCCGTCACACTACGGAACGGGAATTGCGGCCGAAAAAATCGGCCGACCACAGTTTGCGGGTTAACCCACTTCCCAGCAAGCAATGGCTCAGTAATTGAAAAGGTAGTGGCTTCAAACAGGGCATTGCCTCAAGACATTCACCTTGGTACTCTCTGCCCTCAGGAGTTGCCGCTACAGCTCAGTTTGTCCACAGATCCAGCAAATAGTGCATCCAAATACTTACAATTTGGCACATTGTAAAAATCTTCTATTTCATCTGGCACTAGCTGACAGGCATTAACATTTTACTTATGTACTCAAACATAGATGTATTCTTAAAGAAATAGTAATAGCTTCCATTAAGCAAGAATAAGAGATGTGAAACTTGTAATACCTCAAAGACTAGCATTAAACAAAGAACGCCTAAAAATGAGAAGGGTTAAAGCCAAAAGTAGTAATTAATCCATAGAGAAAACCCTTCCAGTCTGGCCCACACATACATGCACACATATGTGCCTATTTTTGGAAGTGGCAACGTAGGGAGGTGAAACATTACTCCACCTAGCTTATGTAGCTAAACCTTTTTTAAGTGTGAAGTGCACCAATCATCCTTTTGAAATAATATAAAGTTCTATATCACTGGTTTTCTTCTCACCCTGAAAATCAAATGCTGGCTAAAACTCTCAAAAGTATGACAAACAAAATAATGACAAAACAAATTCTCACCCAATGACCAAATGTCTGCTTTGTAATCATAAGGAACATCTTTTAATGTCTCACACATTATTACTTCAGGTGCCATCCTAAACAAATTACACAAAGTATTATAAGAGGGGGAAAGGTTTATAACGCCTAAAACACTAAATCTTTTACATTTTTATAATGCAAGCACACACACTTTGTAAAACTACAAAAAAATTATCAGTTTTTTATTATTAATTTACAATTTTAAGTTTAAATAGCTAAAATAACATAAAAAGTTTCAAAACCAGATATAATCATTAATGCCTCAACTCCTTTTCAATCAATAACTCCTTACCAATAAGGTGTTCCAATGAAAGTGTCTCTCCGCTGAGCAGTTTTTGTATTTTTAGCAGAAACACCAAAATCAGCTGTAAATGTAAAGTGTAATGATATTTATTTCACTAAAATGTAGCTCTTTGACACCAAAATCAACAATAACAGTAATGTGTAGTATTTTAAAAAGTTGAAAACGGTTTCTGAATCATGTATATAAATTATGTCCATAAATGTAATCACCTAGCTTGACCTCCCCTTCCTGTGTCAAGAGGACGTTGCCTGCTTTTATGTCTCTGTGAATGACTTTGCGTTCATGCAGAAAGGCTAAGGCGACACACATTTCATGGGCAACATAACGAATCATCGGCTCCGTCAAGGGTTTCTCCAAATCTACCATAATTGAATCAAGGGCTCCTCCACCACAATACTCTATAAACATCTGGAAAAAAGAAATAAAAAATGTCTTCAAACATTTGTTAGCTACTCATATCTTCCTATTCCATCAGGATAGCTTTCATATTCCCATTCTCAATCGAACCTTACATTGGTTTTACATTGCTTGTACCAATGAGGATATCTTAGACTTACACTATAGCACTTTACAGGAAACAAAAATGTGACAACTTAATGTGCTGTTGGTTTACCCATTTATTGGCATCTGACTGGAAATAGTGAAAAGATTAGTCCGTACAAAAAATTTGTGTTAACTTTTATCCACATGTGACTAAAAAAAAACTTTCCCCACCGCCCATTTCCCAAAGCCATACAAATCTGCAGAGAAAAGGAGGAATGGGGAATTAACAATTTTTTTGTCTTTTGAAACTGAGAGCTTGGACTATTCAGCCTTAAATATAGACTTGAGGTAGTACATAGTAAGCAAAGGGGCTCGTAAGATATCAATGGGAGTTGGGTTCCCTCCATTATTTTGTCCAGACATTGTGCCTGCAGTCTTGGCTACTGAAGCCAATGAACTCTAGTTACCTTTTTTTTTCAATTTAAATTTTAAATAAAACTCAAAGCAAGGGCCAAAACAACTGTCAGAATAACTGCAAAGTAAATGTTTTTGTAGCTCTGGCACTAGGTTCTGGTATTTCAACCAGCTCAACACTAAAAATCAAATCATGCATGTCTTTTGCAGAAAAGTGCCGGCCACACTGACCTGACTGCCATTGTGTTTAATTATATTAACACCCCAAGCCCTGGGCTTCATGCACAATATCCAACATTACTCAGCTGTTCTAATCCCTGTCTTGGCAGTGTAATATGAAACAATATTTATTAAGTAGACTATTAAAAAAAAGCATCCTTTCTTGTACACACTCACAAACAGTAAAAATTGGGATTGGATCATTTCATAAGCGAACTGAACAATAAAAGTTATTCATCTATGGAGTAAAGGCACAAATTAATAATAGATGTAGTATTCTAGTAGACAAATTATTATAAAAAACTGGGTTTTGGGTGAATTTCAAGAGGCAACAAAAAAAAACCCAGAGCTCTAGCCTTTGCCTCCTAGTTGGCTCTAGTAGCCACACCACTTCCACTTGGAAGATTGCTTGTAAAGATAAACACAAACTAAATATGTACATTATCAATATAAAGAGTTTACTTTAAAAAAAAGTATATTGTCAAATAGTGGGGTACTGTGGCATAACAAAGGTTAAATCCTGGTGAAGGCTAGGATTTTTCCCTGGGTCTGGATGGTGTACCTGAGTCAACCCAGCTCCGAAGAGTACCTGACATTGATTAGGACAAAGTGAGGCGGGCGGCTATTGGTCATGCCACACAATCCCTTAGTACACGATGGCCAGGGAAACTGGTGAATGCTGCTTCACCGGCCCTATTGATCAATTTGGTCCAACAGGATTCCTTACTTACTACTATTGTCAAATGATTTAACAGTACTGACCCAAAGTTTGTTGTCAAAAAAGAAAGCCTCATGGAGACCAACAATGTTCCTGTGAGTACATTCTGCTAAAATGTTGATCTCTACTGAAAAATCCTCCAAGTCCTCTTCATTTTTTATTTCCACTTGCTTTAAAGCTGCATATTCAAGTGTATCTTTCCTTTGGGCCTGTATGTCAGAAAAAATAAACAATGTGTGAGGTTTCATTTTAAGAAAAATTTACCTTTTTACATAATATAATGTGTTGTTTTTTTTAATTTATAATATAAATGATTAGTAACATATATCTAACTTGTCATAATATAACAAGTTTTTCTCAAACAATGATCACTAAAATTGTTTATACAGTCTACTTGATACGTCACTTTAACTCTAAACTCTAATTTATGACAAAATTTCAGTTATTGAACAAATAAGTGACAGTTTACTTCCACTTGTAAACAGGGCTGTGGAGTCGGAGTTGGAGTCGAGGAGTTGGAGGACATTTTGGGTACCTAGAGTCTGCACACAATGCACTGACTCCGACTAAATTTAGATTGGAATTTTTAAAAAAGCAAGTTTAAATGTCCCACTTCATAAAAAGTTATAATTAATGACTTCTCTACTGTAAGAATATAGACCAATGCATGCAGTGCCTAACGTAACCGCAAAACGAACAGATTAAGTGACTGTGAAGAAGCATGCTTTTCATGTGCCTCACTATATGGCAATACATTTGCATATTAATACAGAGGAGTCGGAGTCGGAAGTACAAAAAACTGAGGATTCGGATCATTTATGTACCGACTCCTCAACCCTGATTGTAAATATCAATTTTTATGTAAGCCTACCAAGCTAACTTACAAATGGTTTATATTAGCCACCAGCTATCACCATCTTTTTTATTTTTAAATTCAAATACAGTGAAACAAGATATTTTTTTAGTTCAATCCAAGAATACCCTTCATTTATTCATGTGGGTGGACATAATTTCATTCAAAGTATCAAAGAAATAAAAATTCGACTGTTAGGCCTCATTCCTATTTCTTTAGAAAACTTGTTAAATGTCATTACCAAACAATTTATAAAGTAGTTTAATAAAGTCATGAGTAAACATCTTGACTTGCGCTACAATTTCAATTCCAATAAGCCATTCATTTATGCATGTGGGTGGACATAACAATCTCATTCAATGTATCCATTCAAAGTATTAAACTACCGTATATACTCGCGTATAAGTCGCACCGGTGTATAAGTCGCACCCCTAGTTTAAGTTTTTTTTTCTTATATGTTGTCATTGACCCGCGCATAAGTCGCACCCCGACTTCCCGGGTTATACTGCCTTTTAATATCTCAAAAATGCATAACTTTTAAACATAAAAGTTACTAAATATTCACCCTAATTTGGAAACTTTCCTTAAAAAATGGTTTAAATCGTGCATAAAAGGCAAACATAATCGAATAAAGGCAGGGCTTCATTTATTTTAAACAACCGATCAATAGGCCTACAGACATTAGTGAGATGGGAAAGTAAGGTATGTGTGGCTTCATCTTAGTCTTTCCCTACACAAGTTCCTATCCTACACATAAAAAAGCCTTTGAAGTACGTCATTAGACTCAATGTCGCCTAGACTGGAGACTGGGAGGCGCCGGCATTTATGACGCGCTATACATGTGTCCTAATTACCATTAACGTTGTTTGTATTGATTTCAAGTGCGTCTGCGCGATCGACAAATAATAAGCTGTGTTTTTTTCTCAACTCTTACATGCAACTAATGAAAAATAAAACACACTATTATTGACATTTCGCGCGTCCATCTGCAGATCGTACTTTTGGAAACATCGCCAAGACCTGGGGCGGTCTTATCGGAATGCTCAACACTGCCTTATTAGTAGGCTATAGCCTATAAGCCTAGACCTTAAATACTAAATAAAACGCATCTTACGCTTATTGGCCTACCTACATAGACAGGCTTTCATACATTTACGATTATTTCCATACTGTAATTTGCGTTCAATAAGCCTACCAAAAAAATGCCGCCTTTAAACTTACGCTACGTTTCGGCAATATACAATCGGCCCAAAAGTTCAAAAGAAAAGAGGGTGGGTGTCAGAAAAAACTAAAATATTTGTCCATTTCAATTTCAGTTACATATAGATAGAGTAATATTTACACAGGCGAAAGTTTTCTAAATGTAAAATGTCGGCCTAGGCATATCCTAGTAATTCTACATCACTACAATCAACTATACGGGTTATGTAAGAAACTTTATGACAGAGTAGTGATGTTTTTCGAACTTTTTAAAAACAGTGTCGGGTGTATAAGTCGCACCCCTACTTTTTGTCGAAATTTTCGGTAAAAAAAGTGCGACTTATACGCGAGTATATACGGTAATAATTAGACTATTAGGCATAATGCCTGTTTCTTTATAAATATGTTAATATCAATATGCTCTACGTCTCTCGTTTGTACTTGAAGTTGGGTGGTCAAATAACAAGCCCGCAGGAATAATATATTCCGAATAATGTGTCCGGCGGTCAAGTGACGTGCTCGCCGGAAGAATATCTCCCGCAATATTTTGTTCGGTCACCGGACGTATATCTCCAACGCTATACGTCCGGTTAGGTCGCCGGACGTATATCTCCCGCGCTACATGTCCGGCACGCCGGACGTATAGACTCTGCCTAGATGAAATGACAACAAATGTTAATGTAGGTAAGCATTCCCAATATAAATTGTTTAATACATTGACTACATAGGCCTAATTAATTTTACAACTAACCTTATAAACTGCTCCAAAGGCACCTTCTCCAATTTCATTGATTATCTCCCAAAATTGATTTGGATCAACATCTTTTTTTATATTCACATTCCACTGCCCTTTTTTCTTATCGTCTTCATCTCCTCCAAATTTGAACAGTTTTTTAAAACTGCTCAAAAATGACATTTTCTCCTGTTGCAGGTATTCTTCCTTACTTGATTAAATTATGTTTGAAATATGCACAGTAGGACGAGTAGGCTATATCCTCCAGGTGCACACAACATGAAGGAATAATACGGAATAATAAATAGGCCTAAAACTACAAGCCAAGCCTGTAGTAGTTAAATGTGAAGACCAAGCGAAGTCACATCAGACCTTTAATACTTTATTTATATGTCACTTGTCCTGAAGTCTGAAGTCAATACAGATTTCAGAAAAGTCAAAGCAAATCAGATCAGATTGATCAGAAATCTTATTTCTTAGTCTTAACTTCTGAATTAAAAATAATGCAGTTTTTTTTTAAGTAGCCTACCTTCTAATCTCTAAATATAGTATACTTTTTGAAGACTGAGACGCCAGTTTTACATCTTTACTAAATTTTTATTAGTAAATGTAAATGTAATAATAAAAAAATAAAAGTAAAAGTCTTTTAAAAAGATTATTTACTAGACTAGATCTATTTCCGAATATTTTCAATATTAATTTTATAGTTTGGGCTAGGCCTCATTATTTTTAATAGATATAGCATTGAATTTCACCTTATCTGGTTGCTATTAAACTATGCCAGAGAAAACTGTGCTTAAATTCATCATATTTACACAAATATTCGCTTTTCTTTTTCACTTATCATTTACACTTCCTTCAAAGAATTCATCACACTTGTTATTTATCAATGTTGTCAAAAAATAGGACAACTTGTCCGACTTGTCATAAAATACTTAGCGAATGCAAAAACACTAAATGAACTAAAATATAAATACAGTTATTGTCTAGTAGTCTAACAATTATGGAAGGTTTCATCCAAAGGCACAAAGGGGGGAAAAACAATTTCCACCATAGTAAACAAAAAAAGATAAAGCAAGGTTCATATTATATCGCACTAGAAGTGACTTTTCTGATCGTCGCCATTTTCGATATTTTGGACATGCGCAAGGATTTTAAAAAACAATGAGTCATTTGGAGTTCCTGTTACTTAAAATACATATAATATAATATTATAGCACTCTTCAGAAACGCCCACCTGTTATAAATATATGTATTTTGGTGCCAAACAAACTTGTTATAATTACAAAATAATTGTAATGAGCATTATATATATATAACTATAAATAACTTGTCTGTAACAATGTAGATTTCGAGCATATAAAAAATGGTTGAGACTAGTCTAGTAGTTTACCACTCACTTTAATATAAACACGACTGTTAGACCTAAATATTGTTTTGTACTAAACAAAATTATCTAAGACCTAAGGTAAGCAGCTTTGCTGCCACGCCCCTCTATTCTTCTTAGTAGGCAGTAGGATTTAGCTTACATTGACAATGCATATAGTAGGCCTATAAGCAATTTATAAGCTTATATATAGTGTGTAGAAGTGTAGACCTACAGATCCTCGATCGAAAATAAAGAGTAACCGTTAAATTTATAGACATTTTCAGGCAACTTTTGGTGGAGCTACAGCCGATCTCTTATCAGCTTAATATAAGTTATAGGCTACCAGGGGTGGTCAACCTTTTGGTAATAGGGCCCAGTGTGCCAAAGTAGCTAATATGATAGCCTACTTCTAATTCATTCAGCGTGTCAATATCATAAATGTCATCCAGTATCTAGCACTCAATTTCTTGCAGAAGAGATTTGAATTGGCTTTTTAGGGATGTCTTCCGCGTGCCAATGTAAATCGTCCTGTGTGCCAAATCTGGCACGCGTACCGTAGATTGCCGACCCCTGAGATATAATACTTTCCTCAAAAGTGGAACAGATAGGCTTATTATAAGAGCTTCAAGGAAATATTTTGACTTTTTAAAAAGGTCTAATATGAATAATGATATATTATAGTATGATGACAGATGATAATTATAGGCCTTTATAAATTTCTGCATTTCAATTTAAGAATAAAATTAATGTTTAATCCGCGCTAGAGATTATACAGAATTTAAAAGAAAGAGCGTTTATGACTTGCATACTTGAATGATTATTTTAAAACTAAGACTTAATAGGCTTAAATTATGATTTAAGAAAATAGGCCTATGGAAAAAAAAAAAAGTGAAGAATCCCGCGGACATCTCGACCAATTTGATCTAAATCTGTATAGGCCCTAGGCCTGTGAAGCAGCATCCACAAGATTTCGCTGCCACGGCATAGGCCAATAGATCTATAGGTCTATATAGCCTATTATAGGCCTATATATGAGGAGATTGTGTGACCAGCACAATGCCCAGCCGCCTTACTTGCCCCACCTAAGGTCATCTACCCACCAGAGCTGGGTAGACTCCGTGATCCTCCGGGAAAAAAATACACGCCTTCACCAGGATTCGAACCCGTCACCTTCGATCGGTATGGCAATCTAATTAAACGCTTTGTCACTGTGCCCCATTATGACATAGTTTGGCCCGGGCCTATCCACTATACCTATTCTGTGGGCCTATCCACTATAACTATTCTGTGGGCCTATCCACTATAACTATTCTGTGGGCCTATCCACTATAACTATTCTGTGGGCCTATCCACTATAACTATTCTGTGGGCCTATCCACTATAACTATTCTGTGGGCCTATCCACTATAACTATTCTGTGGGCCTATCCACTATAACTATTCTGTGGGCCTATCCACTATAACTATTCTGTGGGCCTATCCACTATAACTATTCTGTTGGCCTATCCACTATACCTATTCTGTGGGCCTATCCACTATAGGGCCTACCTATTCTGTGGGCCTATCCATAGTAGGCCCTATCCACTATGACTATACATATTCTGTGGGCCTATCCATTCACGGCGTCTTTTAATTATTTTACTCTTGGCGAATAGGATATAAGCTTATAGGTCTAGACTCAAACAGTTGTCCAATTACTTTTTTTTTCTGTGATCGTTAATTGGTACGAGTCTAAGTCTAGTAGCCTAGCTATGTGTTTTTTTTTTCTTTGTTTTTTAGTTTGTTTTTCTTTTTCTGCAACTATGTAGCCTAACCCACATAACTACAGCTAACAGGTAATTCTGAAGATAGAGGATATGAAGATCTTGTCTCCGCTGTCACACACTTTCTAATAATACATTAATACACAGGTGTACACAATAATAGGCTACTGCCCACGCGTGCATTCACTCTTTCGCCAAAAACAGTCCGCAAAAATAGGGGTGGGAATTATGTATTAAAGCCTGTATATATAGATATATATAGGCTACATACAAATTACTAGAAATTACTAAGAGTTACGGTGTACCCTCGCCCCCACCCCCAACCTTAAAAAGACACCCATGCATGTATCGAACACAATCGGCCATGGATTTTTATGAAACCAAAATGCGAAGATTTACCTCTGAAAAATTGTACTAGAATAGATCTATATCTGATCTAGGCCTATAGATCTAAAGAGTGTCAATCAGCTTAGATTTTTTAGACCACGGATGTGCAACTATATTTGCTAAACATTCGAAGAATGTAGGCTATTTAAAATTATTAATACAATGAATTAAAAAAACAACAACTGCCATATTAGAAACTCGATCTGAGGAGGGAGAAGAGATGGGAACGGCATGATAATTTTAAAGACTTTGGCGGGCCACGTTGAGGCCCACGGGACACCGATTGCACGACCCTGGTTTAGACAGACACTACTTTCTAACAGGAAGTAGGCAGGCATTTGCTGTTCAATTAGTTTTAAAAACGTTGTGGATATAAATTATAAACAGGTCAATGGTATTTCAGCCACGGATTAATGTGTTGGTATGATTTTAAACGTGATATTTCATTTATTTCCCTGAGAATAGAGCAGTAAATTTATTTCCTTTTATCTTATCAAAATTCAAAAGAAAAAACACAGACTTGTAACATTAATTATTAGGCTACTACACTTTTTGGATGTCAAATGTAAAAAATATAAATCTAGAAGGTTATTATAATTTCAAATATCAAAGGGGCAAACTTTCAATTATCTAATTTAGAAATATGCCCTACAACCCAATAACAACCTGTTGCAATACTCAGATAAACATAAGGGCAACAAAAACTTTCCTTATCCCTTATGCGAGAACAAATGCATATAAGTAGGCCTACTCTTTCTACTCTTTTAAGTAGGCCTACTCCCGAGTGGCATTTGGGCATGGAATGGGTTGCCTAAACAAACCAGGAAAACCAGTAATTTAACATCATCTAAAACATTAATAAAGTAGCAAGATTAGACTCGGACCACGGATGAGCGTAGGACGCAATAATCTTCTCTATAGACGGAGCGTCTGTAATATATAAGATATCGAGTTTTCCCAGTTTTATCACACCTCCTTACAAATAGCGGGTACAACAACAAAGAACCTTATTGTTCAGTGTTTTTTTTTTCCATATAGGCCCATGAACGTGGCTCATCACACCTAGCTCCAAATATAATAACATGTAGCCTATTTCAGTGGTGGCCTACGGCATGCTGTATATCCTTACTGCACTATATAGAGAGAGCTTGCGCCTCTATGCACGAAATGTGACATCAACAAGGGCAGATCATTCACATACCTGCAGTGGTCTCCATATCGTTACACAAGACATGAATAGAAAGTACATGTTTTCGAATCTTAGGCTACATACACTTAGACTATAGACTTTTAAAGACGCTCCTATCTAAATATAAGATTTATTATTGCGTCGTTTGAATTCGTTCTTGCATTTTGCAGACTTTTCGTTACAGATTTTGTTAAAATAAGGGTCAAAGGTTTATTTCCTCATTTGCATAAATATTTTTAAGATTGGGGATATTTTATTAATTAGTTCTCTTTAAAATCTAGCTGGTTTGTTCATAGTTTACATGTAGGCCTAGCCTACCTCTTTGTTTTATAGGCTACTAACTTGATTTTTATTATGTCTTTTATATGTATTGTTTTAATATATAGGCCTAAATATGTCCAAATATAGGCCTAGACCTGATTCTTTTAGCTCGAGAGTCTAGAGCTTAAAATATTGTTGCAAAATATGTATTCAGTAGGCCTATGTTCGGTCTGGTTTTAGACCTATTGACTATTGTCATCATGAGTTGTTAAAGAACCACTATATTACCTAGTTACCTAGTCTAGTTGAAAACAATTAATTAGTTATAGATCTAGTTAGATCTAGTTAGAAAAAAAAACATTCGGAATTTTACTTATCCTACTGCAGTAACTCACTGATGTTTTTTTCCGCTTTGTTTTCTTTTCTTTTTATATTATGACAGTCGGCCTGATTCTGGGCCTTATTTATAGATTTTATTGTTTTAGGTGTATTTAGGTCTAGCTCGGATTCATCGCTTAAGTTGTTCTTTTTCAACAATTGCCGTTTATTTTATATGATCTTTAATAGAGAAATGGTCTACAATCACTTTAATTAGTAGACTTTCCCAGTTTGACACACATCATGTTTTTATTCATTTAATTTGGTATGTGGAATGCACAAACATTTAAACCACTATTAGGCTAATAAATTTTAACGTCTAATGTAAAATATATTTATTTTACACTAGACGTTTTTATGTGTTCGGCTATTATGGTATATTCAAGATAGTAGGCCTTCTGAAAAATATAAGCTTAAATTGTTAATTGGCCTCAATATTTATTATGTTTATGTTTGTTGTTATTTTTTTTTCGGTTAAAAAATAAATGAATATAATTAAGTGTAGGCTAAAGCATTTAATAAAAAAATCTATTCGTTAAAATTTTCTTTGTAGCTCACATAGTCTGCTAGCTAGCAGTGTTCGTGTCTTTATTTTCAATTAACTATTGCATAATACACGCGGAGCAAAGGGAGTTAACACCGCGTGTAGCGAAAGCAGACGATAACAGCACACCGATAAATTAGCATTTTTTACGAGCTAGAAATCAAAGCGCATTGGTTGACAGTCGTCTCCCTTGGATTTTTTTTTATCAAGGTCACGTAACGAACACGGAATCTACCTGTACTCCTTTCTTACAAACAATTTTGTCCCTTCGTATAATGCTTGATGGATCATGTTCAGGTCTTATCATGGTGACAATCTTCAACATGACCTTACAACAGAAACACTGTAGGCCTATATACTGTCAAATGTAAATATCGCATTTCTCGAGGATATAAGAAACGTGGGCTTAGTAATATGCGATATTTGTCCAGGTCCCTTTAACCAAATAGATTGACGTGCATGAATATAATATTCAAAGTTACCTCTCCATACATAGAGCCGGAAAAGTTTGGTCCGTCAACCATATTTAGGCCTACAGTGTAGACCCTACCAGTGTCGTTTTTTTGGACAATAATTGTCATTTAATTTTGCAGGACAAATGTTTTTTTCTTCAGGAAAAAAGAATGTAAAGGTTTAACACATTTAGGCCTACCTAAATTAATTTAACTTTAAATTATTTATAATTATAGAGATCTAGTTGATAGTTATATAAAATATTATTTTTGAAATAGTTTTCGATGAAATTCTTCTTCTTTGTAGGCCTACTGTAGTGGAGTTAGACCAGAGGAAACGGTCCAAAATTGAAGGGTGATTTCATTACGAAAGTTCTAAGATCAAAAGTGTGCATTAACTACTTATAAATATTTGATAACACACACACAAGAGT
The DNA here is from genome assembly GCA_949126835.1 of Anisus vortex. Classification (NCBI taxonomy): domain Eukaryota; kingdom Metazoa; phylum Mollusca; class Gastropoda; family Planorbidae; genus Anisus; species Anisus vortex. The sequence goes on along the minus strand of OX421492.1, from coordinate 11,977,681 downwards.
TATAAACAGCACTATGTTCAGAATTCGCCCGTTATTGGTGCCGCCTTGTTTTTCTGGCTCCACTACGCACCTTGCAATCATGGTTACGCATCTGCTAGACTCAGGGCTGATAATTTTTTTTTTTTGCCGTCTAAATATAAGCTTAGTATTATCATTTTGATAACATGATTTGCTACAAAACCGGATATAATAAACCGACAAGTTTCTCAGGAAATGGCTGCTCATTTTTTTAACAGCGAACAAATAGAATGGGAGCATGATATGTAAATGAATTTGGACTATTTCAATATAAATGTCATAATTAATAGCCTACTCTTAGTTGTTATGATTATATTACTTAAATTGTTTCAAATTTTTTTTTTACAGACTTGTCGACCATTGGAATGTTAGAATGTCATAGGAATTTCTAGCATATGACGTGGACATACGGTCTTAAAAAAAAATATATCTTAATTAATCGCTTGACCTTATTTTATTTTCTGTACTGTCACCCCTCCCTTCCTTCTTAACCAGCCCCCTAACTACCTAGGTTTTTTTTAACACCTACAGTAAGCAGATGACAATTAGTTGACGTCACAGTCACCTCCCTACCTTGTCACACCGTGTCACAAAATTGTGACCCTTCCCTCTTTACAATGTGATGTCACAATAGGGCTACACCTACAGTGTATATTTTTTATATATATATATATGGTAGACTATAGGTAATAGGATCTATATGCAATCTTTCGTGTGTTGTTTATGCTTTCGTGACCGCATGTGTATGTGTGCATGTGTTTAGCAATGTAAAGGGGAGGAACTCTTTTTAAATTATATAAGCTTACATATATTTCGTTGTCTGTCTGTATTCTGTAACTGTCGTCTGCGCATAGAACTGTCACCAACGGGATATGCGCTATATAAGCACCGTTATTATTATTATTATTATTGTAAGTTGTGTAATATTATTTACCAAGTAGCCCACACCTTACTTTGAGTAGAATAAATCTATTCATAACAATTTGTATTTATGCGAGGTTCGTTCATTAAGTTCTACTTTTAAAGCCTAGAAACATATTTTTAAAATAACACAGGACTAATGAGTAGGCTATGTCTGGGACAGAATATCATCAATTGCGGGCCCTCAAGAATCCATTATGGCGACAATCTAGCGGCGCAAGCTGACATGGTTCGGTCATGTGTTTTGGCATAAAAACCGGCCAAAGACCATCCTCCAAGGCCCAAGGCTCTGTAGAAGGTGGACGTCGTCACGTCGGAGAGGCCATCAGCGGAAATGCTGGTTCGACAATATAAAAATATGGACAAAGCTGCAAACTATTGACAGCCGCTCAAGATAGGCAAAAAATGAAGAAAGATTACTGCTGAGGTGTCCTTTCACCCCTTCCCTTTCCATGACCATATCGGTCAAGGGTACTATGATGATGATGATGATATATTCTGCGACATTGCGAAATCATATTCAATAGTAAAAACGAAATTTAATATAAGTTCTAACTAAAAATACCTTTACATCATGTAACATTGAAAGTATTTTAAGCAATAAATTAAACAAAAATAACATGGAAAGACCCAGACAAACATTGCACTTGATTGATCGTCGAGAATCACATTTTATGATCCGTTTTAGACGACTCATATATCAAGGGAAATAACAAAAGTAATAAGACACACTTTCATTTTTAAAAGAAAAAATAATGATTACCTCCCTTTATTCAGGTTTTGTATTTTGTGTTCTAGCTTATTCAATATTAATATGTCTTATAATGTCTATTGTCTATATGTTCGTATTTCATAGTTTGTCTGGGGCTCGTCCTAATGTGGATAGGTGGGGGGGGGGGGTCCAAAAAAAGTAAAATTTTAACACATTACTTACATATGTAAGTTGGCCGAGCGGCAGCGCGTTCGACTGGCGATCCAAAGGTTGTTGGTTCGAATCCTGGTGCAGTCTAGGATTTTTTCCCGGGACTTGAGGCTGCCCCTGAGTCTACCCAGCTCTGACGGGTACCTGACACTTGTTGGGATAAAGTAAAGGCGGCTGCGCATTGTGCTAGCCACACATCCCCTCGTATGCCGTGGCCACAGAAACTGGTGAACACTGCTTCACCAGCCCTATGATTATGATCAGTTTGGTTTGAAGGGTAGTTTACTTTACTCACGTGTACTCTGTAATGCAATGACTGTGTTGAAGCTAGCTTTGTCTGGACGGTGTTCCCAGAGTTTTTATAGCTCTAATAGATACCTTGTAAAAAGTCTCAAAACCCGGACGAGCCGAAGCTCTTAAGCCGGGGCGTAACGCTTTAGAAGTGGATTATTTAAAACCCTGTCCGGGATCCAGCCACCCTCACTGCGGTTCCCCTAAGGATCATTATCGTGGTGGCTCGCCCGTATATCTGCATTGTCACCTGGTAGCACAAATCCTGTACTATAGGCACAGGCATCCAGGCACCGGGTGGGTCGTGAGACGGGGTTGCAGCATCCATTGCTTCCTCCCCACCGAGACCCGGTGGCCTCTCGGCAGTGCAATGGATCTCGGACATGCTGCGGGGGCTGTCCCCCATGCGTTAGCCCGCCGGTGTTTCAAAGAAATTACTGGCGGTTTACACACTACGCCGCTTTGAGGCCCATGGGTAGGCCTACAGTAGTGTCTAACAGATACCAGACTTTAGTTGTGGAAACGTAGAGACTGATGGGCACTTTGCTGGTCACATTTTTCCTCTTCTCTGCCGTGGTCACGGAAACTGATGAACGCTGCTTTACTCAGAACATGGTATGACAGGGATAAATCTACTGGGTTTTGTTTAATTAGGCCTAAAAGCAAAAATTGGTGGGAAAATTATTATACGGATTATTAGAGTCTAGTTTCTTCCCCATAATGTATAACAAACTGTCCTTGGTTTTATTATGTGTGAAGGTATGTAGTAGTACTAAAATGCTGAAGTAGGTCAATGGTTTATAATGACAGGCTATTGTAATCCCAAACACATGGTTCAGTAATAAATAGTATGTCCGATTCTTAATCTTTGTCGTATCCTGGGGTTCAGAACAAGGGAGCTAATTTTCATGGGCACTACACATTTTCATTGAAGTAAGAGTGAACCCAGAGTCAATGTTATAGATTATCTTGTCAATTTTATAGATAATATTGTCAATAATATAGATAATCTTGTCAATATTATAGTTTATAGATTATCTTGTCAATATCATAGATTATCTTACAATATTATAGATTATCCTGTCAATATTATAGATGTTCCTGTTAATATTATAGATTATCTTGTTAATATTATAGCTTATATAACCCTTGCTGTTTCCAAATAATCACAAACCACTTACAATGACAGATCAGAAAGCGATGGCAGTTCATGCAAATGTACAAAATAAATGAGCTAACTCTCTTGTTAGTGAAGATAATATAACTTATTGGTCTTTTCGTTTGTTTGTTGTTGTTTTGTGTGTGTGTGTTTGCGTGTGACAAATGAGGATGACACCTTCTTCTTTCATCACAGTTATGTTGTGTGACTCAGGCTATAGTCAGCATTGCATTATGTTATGAGATTACCAGTCTTAGTTATATTGGTTTTATTATAGGGTCATTTATTTATTAAACATTTTAAGAATCCTCAGTACTCCGAGTGCTGATCACACAATGCTCTTTACCTGTAGGATACGATACCGAAATTTACATTTTCACTTTTAAAAAGAAAATACTTTTTCATTTATCAACACACATTCATTTTGCACAAATTATCTATTTCTTCTTATATGTTACAGACAATACTAAGGTACACAGAAGATAATTGCGTCCTTCGCTTACTTATGGATTAAATCTAGTCATTTTGCATTTTGATTAGTGTTTCAAATGATGTCAATTTATTGGTTTTCCTGATTTTTCCAGGCGACCCATTCAATGTCTTGGTGCCACTCATATGCATTTGTTCCTGCATATGGAACATGAAAAGTGTTTTTATCATTACATTATGTTAATCTGCGCATTTAATACAAGTTGCTTTCCTTCCTTGTTCAATATAATGTTTTTTTCCATAGAATTATTGTTAGCAGTACATCCTCAAAAACAAATATTGTTACATTTAACTTTCACTATAAAGTTCTGCTTTACAAGGATGTAAAAATAATTTCAATGCCCTTTAATTATATTTTTTCGTCTATTACAATACAAGAACATATATATTAGTTCAGACATTCTGTTTCAGTTTGTGAATGAGTACCCGAAAAAGTTGTATGTTATAATTTTAAAACACTTAGATCTAGATCTAAATATATGTTTTCATAAAGCTTGTTGTTTAAAGTTTTCAAAATTATTTTAGGAATTTTTATTCCAAATAATTATAATCTATAAATTCAACTTTCTATTCAAGTCATAAATGAATTTAGTTTTTATACAAATCTATGTAGTGAAAACATGAAATTTTAAATATAATAAAATACATGTTTAGATTTTTCAACAAATTTTATTTACATTGTTACAGTATCATTCCCCGCCTCCTTCTACAACATGTCTGTCGTCTATTGCAATGAACAAACATGTTTTTTAAAAAACCCTCAAAAAGTGATGTAGTACACAACACACACACACTCACAATTTTTATACAATGAAAGACTTGACAAGGGATATCATCTAAGGCTCTTATTCTTGTGGCTGACTATCCTGAACTTTTCTTTAATGACTATTTGATTCAATGAAAGTAACGTTCACATAATGTCCGGCACCATCAAACCTCTATTACCAGGGTATCCTTAATGCATTGCTCTTAAATATTAAATTAGGCACAGAGAATCTGTAAAGCAGAGTGACCATGATGTGCAAAGGGATGGTGCGGACAGCTCAATGCAGATTATTTGATTTAACCAGTTAATGCTAAATACCTATCATCATTGGGAAGACATAGGATGTTGAAGCGTCGAGTTGAAACCATACATAAAGGTAATGCAGTGGTTTAAAACAATGACAACCTTATCCTATCTTTGTATGCATATAATGAGATGAAAAATAATTTCATTTTTAATGTAACTACTTGAAACTATGTCATTAAAGAACAAATGTAAAACACCTCCAAACTCCATAACCCATAGAAGAAGCAATACCCTATTACTAACACCATTTTAAACATTCTTGAGTATTTGTATGTCCCTTTATCACTTGTGTTTGAGTTAACTTTTCTTGCAATCAATGATGAATTTTGAAAACTAAAAGTTGATCATAATATATATTATGTGCTTAATCCATATTATGTTACTTTATACTAATGATGGTGGTTAACACAGATAATATACTTATTATATAAATATAACTGAAGCTATTTATACTGTTATGAGATTTAAAATTTATGCTTTTCGGTCTCTTTATAAACTCACAGTATTATCAATAATTCTGTCTTGATAGGAAACTAAAAGGGAAAAAAGAACTTGCAAGGTCAAAGGGTGAAACTGCTTCCTGCTGTCTTGAAGCATGCAACGACATTGTCTTATTATTATATACACAGAGCCACAAAATGGATATTGCTAAATTTAAATGAGCTGCACAAAAGCCCAAGAGAAAGCATTAGTATAAAAAAAAAAAATGAAAATCAGATTTTACAACTCTTAGTTGGCAAATCTGTAGTAGGCTTTTGAGCACTGACCTTTAAAAATGTGTTTAGTAAAAACATTGACATATATTTACAATAGAACATTTTAACATATGCTTTACATTTTTACTAACAAAAAAAAAACATCACATAATAAAAGACAGTTTGCATCATGTCTACAACTTACTACAAGGTATTTGAATAAAAATCGAAATCACTAGTGCAGAAAAAACAAATCAATTAAACATATAATTGTTTCATTGTTTTTTTTTCCTGCTTTTTAAACATAAGTCTACAACTATTCCTAAACTACTCTCTAAAAACTGATGTAAACAAAAAAGCACACAAAGTCATTCCCTGTTATTTCTGCACAGCACTTGTACTTTGTACTGCACCCAGACACTTGGGTTGCAAGGTCAAGTCACAGAGAGCAAATTATACCAGGGCGAATGGAGACACGACCTAAATTTACAGTAGGCTACATATAAGATTTATTATGACCCACATCATTAAGATACCAAAGAAATATTTTTTTAAATCAACAATGAAACAAAACAAAATTTGAATAAAATTTCACTTTCTACAATCGCAACAATTTAGGCCTATAAATAATTTTTTTCATAAATTTTACAAACCAAACTAAAAGGAAAAATTACAAAAGTCCCTCCCCCCCCCCATATTTTTTTTTACATTATACAGAAACAAATCTCTAAATCTCTAAGGTTTTTTTCAAATGTTGATAAAACATAAATGACTGTGAATGATTTCAATAAATGCAAAGTAACATGTTAAATAACGCATGAAAATAATTAAAATAAACAACATAAGACTAGTAAATAGTAATGGCAATAAATAAATTGATACTGAATCGTACATAACACTACTTTTTTCAATAATACGCATGAAATAAATATGAATTGTGTGGATAATTAAATAAAGAAACTCAAAGTAATACTGAAATGTATGTTAGGAAGAGGCATGGATGGCAAAAGATGAAGCTAGCTTGTTAGAATTTATAACTGATATGACTGGAACTGGAACAATTAAAGTGAACATGGAGAATAAATCTAAAAGTGAACATTAAAAACAATGTCACTTTACATGTGAAAGAAATGATTGGATCAAGCAGGTACAAAACTTAAGTTGTTTAGTTTTTCAAAATTAGTAGCAAGACATTAAAGATGTTGATGATGAAGTAAATTTTGTTTTAAGAAATGCTGGATTTTAAAAAAGTATCATGTAAAACAATTTCAACTAATTAAAAAGCGAATAAAAGCCTATAATTGGTCTTTCTCATCCTGCTAATGGGAAATACACCCTCATGATATTCTGTAGTAAAAAAAAATACATAGTTTACCACTGCGTCAAAGATAGATGTTGTCCAGAGAGAGATGAAACAATATTGCTCTTAGAAAGTAAAGTATCCTGTCTGATCAAATTGATCCATAGTGCTGGAGATGCAGCATTCACCAGTTTCTGTGGTCACTTCATACTAGGGGATTGTGTTGCCAGCACAATGCCCAGCTGATCTGGGTAGACTCAGTGACACCCTCCAGACCCAGAAACAAATCCTAGCTTTCACCAGGATTCAAACCCAGGACTTTCGGTACACCGGGAAAACAGCGGCGTGTTCTGCCCCCATGAATATTGCTCTTAGCTTCGACATGATGATACAGTACACAGGATGATCCTAAAATTGCCTTTTTTTTTTATAGCTGCATCAAAAAAGGGTTCCTTAAAGAAAATGTCACCTTATTGCCAGTTACAATATGTATGAATTGCTGAGATTCAAATGAAATAAAAATGAGCGTGTTCAAAGAGTTCAATCACATGACTGCGCAGCTTTTCGCTGCCTCCTTCCTCAAATGAACCTTGGCCTCATTCACGCCGCTGAAGCCTTTCCTGCGGCTGAAGGACCTCTGGCGCCTAAAGACAGGGCTGTCGCTGCTGGAGCTGCTGTTGGCACTACTTCCTGTGCTAGAGTTGCTGGCTGTGGTGGTGGTGCCGCTACTGGCACTGAGGGTGCAGCCATTCTTGGACCCAGCTGAGGACAGCGCTGCTACTTCCATCACGTCGTTCACGCTGCGCTCGGATGTTTTGGCAGATGTTTCAGAGTAAACCAATGCACCGATGTGTTTAGCTGTTTTTAAACCCTTGATGAAAAGAAACATAGACTCTATTTTAACAGAATATTAGCAAGTTAAAAAAAAACAACTTATCAATATATACTAAATAATATAAATATATATATTTATGCATGTAAAAATGAAGATTAAAACAATTATAGCTTTTTAATCAGGAAAGATAACAAAACAGAGCTAGACAGGCCTTAGAGTGGAACCCCCAGGGCAAACGGCATAGAGGAAGACCCAAGCGAACATGGAGACGACGCATACTGGATGAAACTGAAAGAACTGGAAAGAGCTGGGGAGAATTGAAGCGACTGGCAAGAGACTGTGGATGGTGGCTGCTTTGACAGAGGCCCTTTTTTTTCACAAGGAACCCAAAGGACAGATTAGGGCACATTCTGAGACACAGTGGCCAAGGGGCAGCGCATTCAACTGGCATACCAAATGCCCTGGGTTAAAATCCTGGTGAAGGCTAGGATTTGTTCTTGGGACTTGAGGGGGTCCCTGAGTCCACCCAGCTCTGATGGGTACCTGGCATTAGTCAGGGTAAAGTAAAGGCGGTTGGGCATTGTGCTGGCCACACAACCCTTATTATACAGAAACTGGTGAATGCTGCTTCCCCAGCCTTATGACTCAATTCGGTCTGGAGGGTACTTTAGTTTTACTTGAAGTCTTTACTATGGTACAGTCTAACCTAACATGTTATCTTGTAATTATATGTATGTTCAGTCATAACACTTTTAACTCTCTACAAATACTTAGTGTGAAGGCTCAACACCTTTACAGATTAAAAGGTATGTCAAGATATCTGTCAACTTACACAGCCAGGGAGACAAAAGGTCAGCTCAACTTACTTGATCATAGGTCACAAATGTGGGCCTGGGTTTATCTGAAGGCATAGCCTTAATCTCAGCTCTCATGTCGGACTTGCATCCCACAAGCATCACAGGTATTGTGGGGCATTGCTCTTTGACCTCTGGATACCACTGATGGAGGAGGAAATGAAACATACATTCTTATAAAATAAAACAAGATAATGGGTAATAACTGTGTAGAACAACTTACACCTAATTAGTGTGTATAAGTTGTCCTTCTTTATACCCAAAGTAAACAAAAATATAGTAAGTGAATTGATAGTTGATTTTCCATACTTTATTATTGTTCCATAAACCAAAACAAAAAATCAATTATACTTCTCTCACAAATAAAGGTTACAACTGTTAAATGTGTGGGAATATTATACATATATATATAAATAGTATATATTATATAAATATATAGTATATATATATAGATATATATATATATATATATATATATAGATATACACACATAGATAGACGTTTGCACCAGCATTGCCGGATATAAAAGCACTAGTTGGGTAACTTAGTTTCCATTGATCCCTACAGGGACTTAGCCGATCTACTCACTATTTCAGATTTAATAACCAGCGCTCTGAGGGATGCCTAATCAGTCCCAGATTTTTTTGCGTACCTGTACACTACTGAATTCTAGTATGGATATATTTATTAATGTTCGATTTAATGATGCTAACAATGCAATATGCCAATAGACCTATTAAAACAGTCTTAAATCCTGAATAGCAGCGAACTGCTGCAGCGAGATGAAGTTCTTACCTTTGAGACGACATCCTCCATAGTTTCAGGCTTATCTATTGCAAAACAGATTATAACCAAGTCAGCCTCGCCATAAGACAAAGGCCGCACTCTGTCATACCCGACATCACCTGTGGACGTGGAAATAAAATGATTGTTTATAGAGTTAAGACTGGGAAGAAAAAAAGAACGCTACATGATTTCCTGTGATACATGTATAGTAAGTTAACTCATTCAGTTACATTCCCCAGTTTAATGTTAAGTGAGTCGGAAAGTACCGGTAATAGGTTTATATATCGAAAAGCAATTTCCGAGGAGAAACGGGGTTGGGGAAAGTCTAGACTTGCACACCCTTTCCTCACCCATTTGGGCGCCTATATGTATTTTCTTACACAAAGACTGAATTTGGTTTTTAACCCTTATCCCCCCTTCACCAACCCTCACAACTCATCGCCGAGTAGGAATAGTGCATTTACATAAATCACGGGCGTTACACCCAGCATCTCTCAGGAACCCAAACTGATATCAACAATCGTTCTGTTTACATCCCCAGCAGTAAATGTGTATTGTGTCTACGAAGTTTTATGTTCTGCAAACATTGAGTACATCGAGGGTGAGAGCTAACCCTTACTACCGCACAGGAATTTCGGGAAGACATTTTGTGCCCCCAAAACGATAAAGCATCTCTTTCAGGTGGTAATTCCCAATCTTCACATTGACCTTTGACTTTTAGTTTTTTTCTTTCTTCTTTTAAAATATCACACATTGCAAGGGAAACGGGATTGGGGGGTGGGAAGAAGTGGTGGCGGGGGCAAATGGGAGAGATTACGATATTACCGGTAGTTTTTATCAAATCAAGGGAGCTTATCGCGGGTAAGTACTCCCGTGTCAAACATTGAAGAGCTCTCCGAGGGGAGATAATAGGACCAGGCGCCTTCAACATGGACCAGGACATTCCAATAATTTGTTCTATATTGGCGGTGGGAGGGATTAAAAGGGAACGAAAGGGGGTGGGGAGATAGGCGTTTCAACAAAGTGCTATAAAAAATAGTCTGAAGAGGCTACCTAAACTAAGTTGGACCTTAACATGCCTACCCTGCAAGTATAATAATATATTTTTTATAAAGTTAACCCTTTGAATACAGGTGTGAAGTGTGAAGTACGCTAAAAGGTAACAAATGAGCTATGATGTAAAAAAAAAATTCGTACAATTAACAATTTGAATTTATCAGTCGAACTAAAACCATCTGTTCAAATGTTGTAATAAAATGTATACTTTATCTTATTGTGTCCGTTTTTAGAAACCCATCGTTTTTCCTCACAAAATATATAGACTAGACCTATATATCTAAATATATTACTCATATATAATGTACTATTTTTTGACATGTTTACGGTAAAGCAGGTTTATTTAAAATATACGAATAGAGGTCTGCATTTGGTTTAAATACATTTTTCGTAAATTGTATAGTTCTAAGTATGTAAATATATGTAACAAGACAATCATAACTAAAATAAATGCATGAATAAATAAACCAGGAAATGCCTTCCAGCTGTAAAACTGTACATCACTTAATGTTGTTATAATATATATATTATACTATTTCCGGATTTATCTTAAGTGATTTTTACAGAGCGTATGTCCATTTATAATCTGGTATAGTTTGTATTAAAAATGTGTATATTACATTTCTTACTTTAGTAGTGGGGACATTCGAGCTTGCTAATACTTTGTAAACAATCTCTGTGTATTATTTGTATATTACATTTCTTACTTTAGTAGTGGGGACATTCGAGCTTGCTAACACTTTGTAAACAATCTCTGTGTATTATTTGTATATTACATTTCTTACTTTAGTAGTGGGGACATTCGAGCTTGCTAATACTTTGTAAACAATCTCTGTGTATTATTTGTATATTACATTTCTTACTTTAGTAGTGGGGACATTCGAGCTTGCTAATACTTTGTAAACAATCTCTGTGTATTATTTGTATATTACATTTCTTACTTTAGTAGTGGGGACATTCGAGCTTGCTAATACTTTGTAAACAATCTCTGTGTATTATTTGTATATTACATTTCTTACTTTAGTAGTGGGGACATTCGAGCTTGCTAATACTTTGTAAACAATCTCTGTGTATTATTTGTATATTACATTTCTTACTTTAGTAGTGGGGACATTCGAGCTTGCTAATACTTTGTAAACAATCTCTGTGTATTATTTGTATATTACATTTCTTACTTTAGTAGTGGGGACATTCGAGCTTGCTAACACTTTGTAAACAATCTCTGTGTATTATTGCCTTGATCGTTTTAATCTATTGTTCTGGGAGGAGGGACAGAACTGGTATAAGCGGGAGACATTCACAGATTGGTTTTAACTACATGCTTTGATGTTCTTCCCCTCAGCCCCATACTCTCTCTCTCTCTCTCTCTCTATCTCGTTTCGCACCTCTCTCTTTTCCTTCTCCTTTCTCTCTCCTCACATCCCCTCTTTCTCTAATTCACTCTCTCTTTTCACTATATCTTCCATTCTCTCTCTTTTCCCCTCTATCTTCAATTTTCTCTCTTGTCTCTCTATATTCCATTCTCTCTCTCCCCCTCTTTCTATCTCACGTAATGAGTCTATTAAGATAGTAAAAGTTCAGACCTCCTTTAAATGAAATAAACCAAACAAGCTGTAGAACGAGAAAACTTGTCTTTTTATTTCTCTGGCAGAAAAGAACTTTTGAGGTGGAGAAAAAGTGGAGGAAAGAAGAAAATGCAAGAAATAGTCGAGATAGTTTTCTGCCAAAAGGATGATAAAGAAGGTAGAAATATGAGCTCAAGGTTATCAGCAAACTTGTTTTCTTGATACTATTATTTTGTAACCATTAACTTATTTAAACAACGTGTTTATGGAAACTGCATTTTTTGAACCCATGGCATGATACGACAACAAGTATAAATGTATAAATATAAATAAGTATAAATGGAGAATATATTTATACCTTCATCTCTTGCTGTTTCCATCCATAGCTCGAAATTATAAACGAGCCTGCAATAACCGCCCCTACGCCTCGTGCCCCCCCCCCCCCCATCTTCACAAACAACAGCAAAGCAAAAAAAATATCTTTGGCCTTTTGCCAGGCTATCAGTGCCCCTCCCCCCCACTCCACCGAGAAACTGTTTGGAAAATAATGGAACGGATGTGAAAAGTTGACTAGTGTCTAGTTGAACAGGTAAATACATCTACCATCACACTGCCATCACATCTACCACCGCACTGACTTGCTGGTTACAGATATATACATTTAGATTTCTTTGCAAAACAAAAAGAAAGATTTACCTTCAGGTGTGTGGCTATTGGGTACGTATACATTTTGCACTCACCCTACACTATTTACCCGGAGGAAAAAGACAAGCGAAAAGACAGGTTTCGGAAGACGGAAATGTAGCCGTTTGATTCGGTGTACGTACAGATAGATATCTGCCCTAGTTATTGCCCCTGAAGGGTTTGGGAGTTTGTTGATAACGTTGTCAAGGTAATGTCAGTAGCAAAAATAAGATATCTTATGGCATGTATAGATGTGTTGGGATGTTGGAAGATGTAGTTATTATGAAGGTAATCTTTGAATGTCAGATATTGTAATGAACAAATAGAAATATTATGATGTTCAAAGAGGTATTAAATATAAAGATAGTTAAGGATGTTAAAAGACGTGTATGATGTTCTAAAGATAATATTAGGATGTTGGCTAATTGTACTACGTCTACAAGTTCAATCATGTATATGAAATATATAGGCCCATATTATATGTATATATGTATATTATATATATATATATATATATATATACATCCTTAAGATCTCTTGCTAACCAAACTCTCCAGGTGAATTCAGGCTGGAGCGGGAGGGCGGACTGGGTGTAAACGAGGGAAAATGGGGAGCCTCTTTCATCAAATAACCATAACTCAAGTGGAACTACTAGACGCTGGCAAAGATAACACCTACAATCTTATCCATTCTAAAATTAAGTCGATGTAGGGAATGATTTCTTTTTTATTAGAACATAAATTTTCACTTTTCTTTCTGATGCGGAGATGTAAAATAAAAATAAAAAAATAGTTTAGACTAGAAAGTAGAAGACGAAAAAAATAAACGAGAGAAAGAAAAGAAAATAAGTGAAAAAAGAAAACACAAAAATCTGGGTTTGGCTGCAACTGATAAAAAAAGTTATACAAGAAAATCAAAAGGGGGGAGGGGTGAGCAGACCCAGTGGGAGAGAAAGGAGGTTGTGGGGGAGGGGGGGGGCGTGAAAAAAGGAAGGAAATGGAGTAAGTTCGAGAAGTATTGTTTTTATATGATGAAAATTTACAGCCTTCAGGTGTGTGGCTGTTGGGTAACACAAACGAATTCCTAAACAAGTTCACAAAACAATAAAAGCACGTCATGGATACAGGGATAGAAGAGTCAGGAAATATAATGCCATCAGATTTTCAAAGAGAGAGAGAGAGTGTGAGAGAGAGAGAGAGAGAGAGAGAGAGAGAGAGAGAGAGAGAGGGAGAGAGAGAAGCTATGTGGATATTCCCACAAAATCCAGGCAATAATTAGAGAGCCAAAAAATAATGTCTAGCCCCCCAAATTCTTTCATCACATCATAGAATGATGCTTGCAGCATATGGAGTACTTATGAACTTTTATGAATATCTAAGAAAATGCTTCAAGTAAATTTTCGGACACAAAACCACAAGCCCAACACACGGACCGAAACTCAAATTTTGGCTGAATTTTGGCCCAAAATACGGGCCAATATTAAAATATTGGCAGAATATTGGTTCAATATTGGCCAAACAGGCAGACCAATATTCAAAATATGAAAGAATATTGGGCCAAGATTGGGCTAATATAGTTTACTGTTAAAGCTGTTAAGTCAGACGATTTCACTAAAAATAAAAACTCCAGTTAGATAGTTCATTTTAAAGTTCACATTATTATTATTTTTTTTTATTTTATTCGTCTACTTCTCACGATTATTTAAAATATTACTTTGGTTGGTGATTTTTGTAGAAAGTTGGACCTAAGAACATCTGTTCACATATATCTAGAACAACAAATAAATTATCTTTAAAAAAAAAAGCCCGCTCAAAATTTATCTTCAGTTTTCAGAAACTTTCCCATACATAGCGGGAAAACCCCGAGGAGAAAAGCAAAACCATTTTTCTTCCACGGTGCAGACATTGCGTAAATCGGGTTGGAGTGGCTTCCCTTGATTTGAGGAAAAACAGATTGTCTGCACTTGTCGTCTGGAGGACTTGTGAGAGTTATTTTTATTAAATTTATTTATGTTGGTGCCACACACGTACAAACACACACACACACACAGATGCACACATAAACTGAACAGAGACCTTGTAATAATAATTGTTTTATTTCTGCAGTGAGGATGTTTAGCTTCTAGACTTGTGATGTAAATGTAGGATTAAGTATTAATCGAAGATCGAATTGAAAACAAAATAAATATCTCAAAAGTGCCACTTCCTTGTACACAACAAGTGCATTTTTAGTTGTTTTTTATTGTTGTTTTTTTTAATATGTGGGCTATAAAGAAACAATCTCAAGTGTTTAGCTGGCCCAATTGTGAACTATTCTTTTACCGCGGTGGCATGAAACATGTGTCTTTGTGTGAAATCGGGGCGCCCTCAATATTGAAAATCACGATTTTAAACTGCTATGACATTAAACACATGTCCGAAAACAAAATTTACGAGACGAACCTTTTTTTTTTAACTTGAGCGTCCCATTTGGCAGAGTGTGTGAGTCAGTATGTCTCTTTCAGATGCACTACATGTTGTAGGGATGGCTGCAGTGGGGGTGCAGTGGTGGCTGCAGTTGGGGGGGGGTGCAGGGAGATGCACGAGCAATCTATCAGCCGTGAAATTCCCACGATCACAGGGCGCGTCCATGGTTGATTTTTTTTTTCGTGTTTTTTTTTATCCTAACAAAATAATGAACACCATGTGGTGGTGTATGAGTGAGGGAGGGGAGGGAGGTGTGAAATGGGAGACATTAACCAGAGTGAGGGGGGGTGAAATGGGAGACATTAACCAGAGTGAGAGGGAGGGGGGGTGAAATGGGAGACATTAACCAGAGTTGAGAGGGAGGGGGGGGTGAAATGGGAGACATTAACCAGAGTGAGAGGGAGGGGGGGTGAAATGGGAGACATTAACCAGAGTGAGAGGGAGGGGGGGTGAAATGGGAGACATTAACCAGAGTGAGAGGGAGGGGGGGGGTGAAATGGGAGACATTAACCAGAGTGAGAGGGAGGGGGGGGTGAAATGGGAGACATTAACCAGAGTGAGAGGGAGGGGGGGGGTGAAATGGGAGACATTAACCAGAGTGAGAGGGAGGGGGGGTGAAATGGGAGACATTAACCAGAGTGAGAGGGAGGGGGGGGGGGTGAAATGGGAGACATTAACCAGAGTGAGAGGGAGGGGGGGTGAAATGGGAGACATTAACCAGAGTGAGAGGGAGGGGGGGTGAAATGGGAGACATTAACCAGAGTGAGAGGGAGGGGGGGGGTGAAATGGGAGACATTAACCAGAGTGAGAGGGAGGGGGGGTGAAATGGGAGACATTAACCAGAGTGAGAGGGAGGGGGGGTGAAATGGGAGACATTAACCAGAGTGAGAGGGAGGGGGGGTGAAATGGGAGACATTAACCAGAGTGAGAGGGAGGGGGGGGTGAAATGGGAGACATTAACCAGAGTGAGAGGGAGGGGGGGGTGAAATGGGAGACATTAACCAGAGTGAGAGGGAGGGGGGGGGGTGAAATGGGAGACATTAACCAGAGTGAGAGGGAGGGGGGGTGAAATGGGAGACATTAACCAGAGTGAGAGGGAGGGGGGGGGGGTGAAATGGGAGACATTAACCAGAGTGAGAGGGAGGGGGGGTGAAATGGGAGACATTAACCAGAGTGAGAGGGAGGGGGGGTGAAATGGGAGACATTAACCAGAGTGAGAGGGAGGGGGGGTGAAATGGGAGACATTAACCAGAGTGAGAGGGAGGGGGGGTGAAATGGGAGACATTAACCAGAGTGAGAGGGAGGGGGGGTGAAATGGGAGACATTAACCAGAGTGAGAGGGAGGGGGGGGGGGTGAAATGGGAGACATTAACCAGAGTGAGAGGGAGGGGGGGTGAAATGGGAGACATTAACCAGAGTGAGAGGGAGGGGGGGTGAAATGGGAGACATTAACCAGAGTGAGAGGGAGGGGGGTGAAATGGGAGACATTAACCAGAGTGAGAGGGAGGGGGGGTGAAATGGGAGACATTAACCAGAGTGAGAGGGAGGGGGGGTGAAATGGGAGACATTAACCAGAGTGAGAGGGAGGGGGGGTGAAATGGGAGACATTAACCAGAGTGAGAGGGAGGGGGGGTGAAATGGGAGACATTAACCAGAGTGAGAGGGAGGGGGGGTGAAATGGGAGACATTAACCAGAGTGAGAGGGAGGGGGGGTGAAATGGGAGACATTAACCAGAGTGAGAGGGAGGGGGGGTGAAATGGGAGACATTAACCAGAGTGAGAGGGAGGGGGGGTGAAATGGGAGACATTAACCAGAGTGAGAGGGAGGGGGGGGGTGAAATGGGAGACATTAACCAGAGTGAGAGGGAGGGGGGGTGAAATGGGAGACATTAACCAGAGTGAGAGGGAGGGGGGGTGAAATGGGAGACATTAACCAGAGTGAGAGGGAGGGGGGGTGAAATGGGAGACATTAACCAGAGTGAGAGGGAGGGGGGGTGAAATGGGAGACATTAACCAGAGTGAGAGGGAGGGGGGGTGAAATGGGAGACATTAACCAGAGTGAGAGGGAGGGGGGGTGAAATGGGAGACATTAACCAGAGTGAGAGGGAGGGGGGGTGAAATGGGAGACATTAACCAGAGTGAGAGGGAGGGGGGGTGAAATGGGAGACATTAACCAGAGTGAGAGGGAGGGGGGGGTGAAATGGGAGACATTAACCAGAGTGAGAGGGAGGGGGGGGTGAAATGGGAGACATTAACCAGAGTGAGAGGGAGGGGGGGTGAAATGGGAGACATTAACCAGAGTGAGAGGGAGGGGGGTGAAATGGGAGACATTAACCAGAGTGAGAGGGAGGGGGGGTGAAATGGGAGACATTAACCAGAGTGAGAGGGAGGGGGGGTGAAATGGGAGACATTAACCAGAGTGAGAGGGAGGGAGCAAGGGGGAGAAAGAAAGAGAGAGAGAAACTGAGCGGACTCATGTTTACACATATAATATATAAATAATATTCGTAAATGTGTATGATTATTACGTGACATAACTTGTCCATATTTATTAATTGAGTTGATGCTTTATTTTTTTGGCACACATTACTCGCAAACATTCAAAAAACAATCTTTGACCAAAAATAAACAACGGTTATAATGCATGAATTAAATTAAGTGGTGGCTTTAGGGCGCCAAAAATAGTCCCACGTTAAAAACTATTGTGTAGCTGTTAATTGATGCCCAACATTTTACTATTACATAAATACATAAATTAAAACTTTTTCTTTAAAACGACCTTTTTTTTTCTTCTGAAAGTATCTTTAAGTTTTTATACGACATTAAAGTGGTGCCCTTTTTTTTTCAGATAACCCATTCTATGCTAGGATGATAGGATGTCAGCCAGGAAGAAAAAGAAATGCTTATGTTTGTCCTGCTACATGGGATAAGTAAAGTATGTTTTCATTCACTTCTGTATTTATGGGTATCATGGTATTTTCTTCAAATTAATGTGTTGTATTTCCATAAATTAGAGTTAAATGTTTTCTTTTTTAAGCGGATTTACCTTATACGATTTTTGTTTTCAGAAGTTTTTTTTTTCCTTTTTTTGGTGATTTCAACACAAGAAAATGGTGTTACACATTATTCTTTATTCCGTTTTAATAAACCTTACACTTACAGCTGTTCTCTGAATCAGTAATAGTTTATAGAAAATGTGTTCTTTCATTGCTCTTTAAAATAATGACTATATGTAATTAATAATAATAATAAACAAAATGAGACTAAAAAGGAGTCCTGCTCAATGGACCATACATAATTCCCAGCGCCATGTGTCAAAATAGTTTCATTTTAAAAATAAAAACCCAGACAGTAAACAGTGGTATGACCTACAGCCACACTGTTGTCTTTATAGTCTGTTTACTTTAAAAAACACACACACTAGATAGTAGAATTCTAGCATGTAGCTGAAAGATGAATACCTACATTTATTTAACCGTAATGAATGTATATTAAATCTATACAAACAAAAGCAACAGGACAAAAATGAATGAACCGAATACTCAAAAACTTTGCAGGGAAAGAAAAAAACGGCAAACGAAACAAACTGGAAGGCTGAATTTGATTGGTTGTTGTAAAGTTCTGTTCCATTAGTTTCACCGTGCAACAGATGACTGTATTTTACATTTAGCGTACAATCCTGAAATATCCCAAATGACACTTTGGCATATGGAGATAGGGAGTGTGGGAGTGAGAAACGGGAGCATACTCGTAAGACTAAAATAGAACTGCACAAGTCAACAAAGAAAAGAATATGTGCCAAAAGGTATTCATTTTCAGATGTAGAGCTACATGTATGTCGTCAGACGTACGTAAGCAGCTGCAATTTGCCGCTTTTATTTTATATTATAGTCTATGTATTTTCTTTTAATGGGTGAGATGAATCAAATATAGGCAGTTTTTTCCCTTTCTTCCTCACAACTGATGGCCCGACAGATAAAACTTTTTTTTTTCTATGTCAGGGCAAATACCACTCGCAACAAGTTTTTTTTCTCTCCCCCTGTCGTAAAGATGGTGGAGCTCTGAAGAGAGGGCGGGTCAGACATAGCACGTGCGCGGCTCGAGATGAAATAGGTTTATTTATAGGTTCTGAACCACTGCCAAAAACGATAAATTCAGAATTTTTTAATAGGGCCGAAAAAAAAATGGGAGGGGGAGGGGAGAATCTGCAGGTAGTCTACAATTTAATTTTTATTTATGTTTATACATAAATCGTATTTAGATTCTGCCAAATCTATAAAAGTGTACATTTAAATTGTAGGGAAAGCAAGGTACTTTGACAAGTACCGGTACCATGCAGAGTGCTTCTTGTCAAATAAGTTCTCATCATGCATTACGAGTAATCAAGGCCCCCTGAGTGGCTTAGATCTATAATATGCTGCAACAAGGCTGACACTGGGCCTCTTTGAAATAAAAAGATATGGGACCTAAGGATATTTTTATATGTATTGTTTTATTAAATGCCTCTTCCCTCTTTGAACTTCTGGGTCCCGGAGTCCCGGAGCAGTATACAGGCTGCCCCACTCCCTTTCTCTGCTTGGCACTGGAAATACTGATATAATAAAAACAAACGCGGGTTTTTCTTTCAAATTCAACTTCTTTTCAAAAGAATTGTTTTTAAAAAAATGAAATAAAAATTGTAACCGAAGTTTTTAACGTCTGGGTCTGTTTATTACATCGCTCGAGACATCCAGCTAGCTTCAGGGCTTTTGGGGGGGTCACGATATTTTGTTTTATTGTTGATGATAGTCACGGTTGACTTCTCCAGGGATACAAATGGCATGGTTTATTGAGTTACATTGCAGGGTGTAGATCGTTAAGTTTGTGTGGTTCTTGTGGACAGTTGGGGGGGGGGGGGGACTAGATAGATGATAGATGTAGGTGATATGTTTTATAATACTTTAAGAGGTAATGGGTGAATTTTGTGGTTAGTGATACGGTGAATTGTGACAGTTATTACAAGGCAATTTATTCACCATAATAAATTATGGATGAGACCTTCTATTTATCACACAAGTATAATTATAATTTATAATGTTATTACGGCTAGAGCCCCCATTCAATTTATGAAAATGATAGTTATAGTATTGTTATTGTTAGTGTGAGTATCCTTGTATTAGTGAAGATCTTATTATATCATTCTGAAGTTTATTTGTAGTTGTCTAGAGTATTCCTGGTTCTTATAATCCCCTGGCAATTCACATAGCGTAGTTTTAGAGTTTACAGTTGATTTACTTCATGTATAATTATTTATGTGGCTCATATTATACAGCAAGAACCTTGATGTTGAGTGGTAGTGTAGATTATTAATATAGTTGAATAAACATTACACATACACACATGTATATAACTTTGAAATATTGACGTTAACCAAGTTGTGTAGAAAGCAACGATAAATTTGGTTTAATTTACAACATCAATCCAGTAGGAATCCAAATAATATTATATACACAATCAAGAAATACACATATTCCAATTAGTAATGAATATCCTCAATGAACATATAGCATTGTAGTTAATAGTAGAATAATAAATTTTCCATAATACAAATCAAATAGAAGCGATACTCAGAGCGGAGTATATTTGATGTTACTAGATCGAATGCAAGCCAAGAACTGACTAAAAGTGTCGAATCGCGTAGAAATATATTACGGGTCAATCGTTGGAAAAACCAGACAGTCTAGTGACACGAATATTTTAATCACGCCTGCATGTTGACTGCGTGATCAGATACTTTTTATTAAGAACAAGCAATAATGCTCTAACAAAATAAGGAGAGACCGATCGACCTTGACATGCTGTACTCGCGTGAACAGTTCATGTTTTTATCGAGGTTAATAAAAAACAATAATGCTCAAATTAGGTTAGGAAAAACCCGGGGGAAACTTTGAGCTGAGAAATATTTATATCGTTTAAACGCAATTCGCTTAAATGATTTAGTTGGTTTATTAACATTACAATGTAGGGAATTTACGTTTCGTAACAGTCGCCCATACCAAAAGGAAAAGAACATTGCATACTAAACAATAGAAGTGTGCAATTTCTTTTAGAACCGCCTGCACTTAACTTTAGTTCTAAACAATATACAAAAAAAAAAACTGACTCCACCTGGGTAGTCCGTTAAATAAGACAAGTAAGGGAAATAATTTATTCTATTAAACCCTCATCATATAGGATCTCAAGTTATCCTTAGACCATAACACATGTTCGCGTCATTAAAAAAAATTATACTCTCTGAGATATCATTCCTCATAAACATCATCATCTTATTTATAAGGTAAAAATCAACATAACCAATGTTATCATATTAAACAATTCAATCATTAATTAATTCAACTTAAATGAAATTAATATTTAAATAAACTTAAGAGTAAGAATTTAATCTTAAGTGTGTAAGCATGTGAAGTGTATGCACATTACTCTATTTTGGTTTTTTACATAATCACAACTATAGTTTGATTGTTTCAAAATAAGGATGTACATTTCTGTTCATTCATTATCTTACCAATAAAGAAAATTATGTCCATAAATCAATAATACTTAAAAGTAACTTATTAGGTTTTTTCTTTTTTCTTACAACAATAATAATATTTGTTTTAGCAAATGGAAATATTCATGGCATAAAATAAGGCATAAGATATTGCATAAAATAATCACAACACATTCATATATTCATGCATTTATATTTTAAATGATCCAATTCTCTTAGTTAGGATTACCAGAATATATACATGTAGTTATCTATCCCCTTATACATTTGTTACATGCGCGATAGGGTGTCCGCGACGATGTTATCTTTTCCAGATAAGTGAGTTATTTTTAAGTTGTAAGCTTGAATAAACAAACTCCATCTTAGAATGCGCTGATTTTGTTTGATGCGGGAAAGAAATACTAGTGGATTGTGATCAGTGAATATCTCGATTGGGAACTGAGAACCATTTACATAGTAATTGAAATGTTTCAATGCTTGGATAAGTCCTAGTAATTCCTGCTCTATTGTGCTATAATTTACCTCATGTGGGTTAAATTTTTTTGAACAAAAGCTAATGGGATGTTCAAGAGAATCATCTCCTATTTGTGAGATTACCGCGCCCATTCCTGTATTACACGAGTCTACCGTTATTCTGAAGGGTTTAGTATAATCAGGTGAGACTAATACTGGTGCCTTGGTCAGTATGTCTTTTATATCATTAAAGGCTTGGTCACATTCCTGAGTCCACTTAAATTGATTTTTCTTTCTCAAGAGATTTGTCAAAGGGCAAGTGATAATAGAAAAGTTTTTACAAAACTTCCTGTAGTACCCGGCCATACCCAGAAATCCTCGAAGTTGTTTCTGCGTTTTAGGGACAGGGAATTCCTGTATAGCTTTGACTTTGGCATTCACTGGTTTTACTTTGCCATTACCCACTACATGACCTAAATATTCAATTTCTGCATGGCAAAATTGACTTTTAACTAGGTTTATAGTAAGATTAGCCTGTTTTAGTTTTTGGAATAATAGTTTTAACTGATCTAGATGATCATTAAAGTTATTACTGAACACTACGATATCGTCCAGATATGCATGGCATTGTGGGATATCATGGATAATAGTGTTTATTAGTCTTTGAAAACTAGCTGGAGCATTGACCATTCCGAATGGCATTACTTTAAACTTATATAATCCATCAGGAGTGACAAAAGTTGATACCTCCTGAGCCCTATCTGTCAATGGGATTTGGAAATAAGCTGTTAGTAAGTCAATCTTAGTTACATAGTTTGCAGTGCTTACTCTATCGATTAAATCATCTATCCGTGGTATGGGATACGAATCTGTTTTTGTCACTTGGTTTAATTTCCTATAGTCTACACAAAAGCGTAGTGAACCATCAGATTTGGGAACCAACACACATGGGGATGACCAATCACTGTTACTGTAAGTAATTATATCATTGCTCAGCATATAATCAATTTCTTTACGGATGTGTTCAAGTTGTATGGGATTAACCCTATACGGATGTTGTCTGACAGGTTTAACATTATCATCTTTTAAAACTACATCATGGGTAACCAAAGTTGTTTTGTTAGGAATATCACTAAACAAATTTACATGATCATAGATTAAACCCTTGATAGAAGTCTGTTCACCTAAGTCTAGATGTGCCAGTTTATCATTGAGGTTTTTAAGTGCTTCAGTGTTCTGAAGTTTACTTTCTATGATTGTCTTTTTAAATTTAGGCGGGGGTGTTTCAACAGTTTTGATAGCACTCACTGGCCTAATGTCAGTTTGTTCTTCCCTAACAACATAAGGTTTTAGCATGTTTATATGGCACAGTCTCTGTGTTTTCCTTCTATCAGGGGTTTTTACAAGGTATGTTACATCACTGATTTTATCTAAAACCTGATATGGTCCTGTATATTTTGCACTCAGGGGTTGTCCAGACAATTGGGTCAACATGAGGACTTTATCACCAGGATGGAAACATCGGGATCTGGCCTTGACATCATAGTACCCTTTCATTCTTTTCTGAGCCTGCAAAAGATTATCTTTAACATGATTAAAAGCATGATAGATTCTATTGCTAAATTGTTCCACATAAGCTACGAGTCCAGTCTCTTCATCAGAATTTAATAAGGTTTCCTGCAACAGTTTTAGAGGTCCTCGAACTGAATGTCCAAACACTAACTCGAACGGACTGAATCCAAGAGATTCCTGCACAGTTTCTCTAGTCGCGAAAAGAGCGAATGGAATACCGCGATCCCAGTCTTCAGTGTTCTCAAAACAGTATGTGCGGAGCATGGTTTTCAGAGTCTGATGATATCTTTCTAGGGCACCTTGGCTTTGCGGATGGTACGCAGTTGAAGTTGCATGTTGGATGCCTAGTTTCTTTAAGACCTGGTTAAACAGCTTTGATGTAAAGTTAGATCCTTGGTCTGACTGTATAGTCTTTGGAAGACCGTATCTTGAACAAAATGCAATCAATGCGTCAGATATCTTATCTGCGTTAATGGTGCGTAGCGGAATAGCTTCAGGATATCTCGTGGCAGTGCACATTATAGTGAATAAGTACTGGTGTCCTGTCTTTGTTTTAGGCAAAGGACCTACACAGTCTATTAGCAAGTGGCTAAATGGTTCTGCAAAGGCGGGTATTGGCTTTAGAGGTGCTACCGGTATAGTCTGGTTAGGTTTACCAACTATCTGGCATGTATTGCATGACTTGCAGTATTTTGTGACGTCACGATGTAGTCCAGGCCAATAGAAGTACGGAAGAATTCGACGGTAAGTCTTGTTCACTCCTAGATGACCAGCATATGGCGTATCATGAGCCATGTGTAAGATGTCATTACGATATATGGCTGGTACCACAATCTGACTTCCTTCTCTGCAATTGTCATTATCACATTTCACATCTCTCCATTTTTGCATTAATATTCCCTCCTTCAGAAAAAATCCATTTCCTTTAATTTCTGCCTCCTGTTCAGTTATCACCTTTTTCTTCAGGTGTTTAATTCCTGAATCTCTATTCTGTTCTAATAGGAGTAATTGTCGAGGTGACAAATTACTTTCAGTAGTCTTGACTGAGGGACCACTCAAGATGTCAGCCAGGAAAGTTGCCTGTAGGTCAATTTCTGGTTCTATTTTTGACTTTGACATGGTTTCGACAGACTTTTGTTGTTGGGCCATACCTCTAGTGACGATGCATATAGGTTTGATAAAGCTCTCACTTTTATTAAGGCATTGTTTTTTCTTGGATATGGAATGCACCACATCTCCAGCAATATCATTTCCCAGTATTAAAGAAACGCCTTTAAACGGAAGTGATTTGTATACACCCACAACTACATTTCCAGTGAAGTACGCACTCTTCAGCTGTATTTGATGCAAAGGAACTTGTACATTTTTCCTTGATACACCTTGAATAGTAAGATCCTGTCCTGTATATGTCGATTGTGACGTAGGAACAGTATTCTCTAAAAGTAGTGAAACCTCAGCCCCTGTATCACGGAGTATTCTGATGTTCTTTTCACTAGTGACACCATTTATTATGGATGACGCGGTACCTTCTTCAATGAATGGTAAACAATTGCTTGGTATCTCAGTATCGATGAGATCTGTATCCAAGTTATTTTTGTAAGAGGTATGTTTAGTACTCATGGTGGTTCTATCTGATATAGACTCCTTGGAGCTCAGATTAGAATTAGAATTATTGAAAACCATTGTCTCTATTTCAGGAACTATTTCTGGTTTCAAGTTTCCAAGATACGTGTGTTTTGTCAGGTTATCTGCATTAGCACTAGGTATCTCTGTTTGAGTTCTAACATCCTTCTTTACATGTACATGAGTTCTTTGTTTTGGCATTGCTACATACGATAAGACAACATTCTTTTTATTCGGGTTCCCATTCAATATCCAGCACTTTTCCTTAGTATGTCCAATTCGTTTACAATGGCTACAGGTTGGCTTGGAATTAGTTGGACCTTCATTGCTCTGCTGATGTCTCTTTGATTGATAGGATTCATTTGGGTTCATGGTTTTCTTTTCTACCTTCATATCTCGATTCTGGAATTTAGATTTATCTACTGTTGCAAATTTATTGCTGGAATGGATAATAACATATTCGTCTGCCATTACTGCTGCTGTTTCTACTTGTTCTACACCTTTGTCTGCTAAATGTATTCTTACATCACCTCTGATGTTATTGTTAAAGTCTTCCATTAGCATAAGATTAGCTAATTTATCAAAGTCTTTGTTTACACCTTTGGATCGAATCCATCTTTCAAAATATTTCTTTTTCTGTCTTAGAAAATCAACATGGGATTGTTCCTGTTCTTTCTTAGACTCACGAAACACTTTCCTATATTTTTCAGGTGTCAATGCATAACTTAGCAGTACTCTATTCTTGATCAGTTCATAATCATACAATTCCTCTTCAGTAAGACTTAATACAACATCAAGTGCCTTTCCTTTGTTCAGAGCTGAGCGTAGAAGTATAGCTTTCTTGCCCTCGGGAAATTGATAGTCTCTAGCGTTTCTCTCGAAAATCATGAAGAACTCTTCCACCGAATTATCTTCAAAAACTGGAATATGTTTCTTAAACTTATACAGTTCTGCATCTGCTTCAGAGCTTGCATTCGAATGATTTGACGTACGAGACCTTGCTATCTCAATTCTTTCTTGGCTTGCTATTTTCTCTCTTGCTATTTCTCTTTCCATCTCAATTCTCTTGTTTTCTCTTTCTCTTTCCATCTCTAATTCCATCTTTCTTAACTCAAGTTTAAATTTCAATTCTTCACTTAAGTCCCCAGTTGTATGCTTTACTCTTTGTTTTATAGGAAAAGGTAATTCATCATCTGATTCATCATTAATGTTATCATTAGCAGTAGTTTCTTCAATAATTAGTGTACCTTGTTTTCTTAAACACTCAGTTACCTCTTGAAGTAATTTAGTTTTTGATGGCCTAGTTTCTGTGATAGAAATGCCCAATGATTTAGCCAATTCTTTTAGTTGTATCATCGACATTTTATTAAGCTGTTCTGAGGTTAGATCAAATATCTCTGGATCCAATGTAAGATTATTTGTGGCTTCCATTTTATATTATTAAAAGTTACTGTAAATCTTGTTAATAATACAATAAAAGTGTCCAACTTACTTTCTGTCCTTTGAATAATTCACTACACCACACAGTTCAGATTTGTCGCAACAAGGTCATAAAAATAATACTTTCTTAGAGTTACTTTGTTCGATAAGGTAATACACCAGATAATTTTCCAGGCTGAATAGTTAAGTTTTCCGATTCTCAATAGCAATGTTCAATTCAATCACAATCTTTAGTAAATTGTATATTGTTCATATTTTCCAACACAATCCATCCAAGTTACGAGTATGTATTACGGCAGTTGTAAATAGTTTGTGTAAATAGTATAACGATTCTTGAAGTTGAAGTAAATCCTCTAAACGTTTGTTAGTAAATCACTGACGAGCAAAACCCATTTTATTACAAGGCAATTTATTCACCATAATAAATTATGGATGAGACCTTCTATTTATCACACAAGTATAATTATAATTTATAATGTTATTACGGCTAGAGCCCCCATTCAATTTATGAAAATGATAGTTATAGTATTGTTATTGTTAGTGTGAGTATCCTTGTATTAGTGAAGATCTTATTATATCATTCTGAAGTTTATTTGTAGTTGTCTAGAGTATTCCTGGTTCTTATAATCCCCTGGCAATTCACATAGCGTAGTTTTAGAGTTTACAGTTGATTTACTTCATGTATAATTATTTATGTGGCTCATATTATACAGCAAGAACCTTGATGTTGAGTGGTAGTGTAGATTATTAATATAGTTGAATAAACATTACACATACACACATGTATATAACTTTGAAATATTGACGTTAACCAAGTTGTGTAGAAAGCAACGATAAATTTGGTTTAATTTACAACATCAATCCAGTAGGAATCCAAATAATATTATATACACAATCAAGAAATACACATATTCCAATTAGTAATGAATATCCTCAATGAACATATAGCATTGTAGTTAATAGTAGAATAATAAATTTTCCATAATACAAATCAAATAGAAGCGATACTCAGAGCGGAGTATATTTGATGTTACTAGATCGAATGCAAGCCAAGAACTGACTAAAAGTGTCGAATCGCGTAGAAATATATTACGGGTCAATCGTTGGAAAAACCAGACAGTCTAGTGACACGAATATTTTAATCAAGCCTGCATGTTGACTGCGTGATCAGATACTTTTTATTAAGAACAAGCAATAATGCTCTAACAAAATAAGGAGAGACCGATCGACCTTGACATGCTGTACTCGCGTGAACAGTTCATGTTTTTATCGAGGTTAATAAAAAACAATAATGCTCAAATTAGGTTAGGAAAAACCCGGGGGAAACTTTGAGCTGAGAAATATTTATATCGTTTAAACGCAATTCGCTTAAATGATTTAGTTGGTTTATTAACATTACAATGTAGGGAATTTACGTTTCGTAACACAGTATATGTGATGGTTATGAAGATTAGTGGTTTATGTCGTAGACAATATGTCGCAGTTGTTTTCAGCGTAAATTGTTCCATAATACACTCCATTGATGCGGGTCTGGAAGGTGTCCCTGAGTCTACCCAGCTCTGATGGGTAACTGACTTTAGTTGGGGTAAAGTAAAGGCGGCTGGGCATTGCGCTGGCCACAAAATCCTATAATATGCCGTGGCCACAGAAACTGGTGAACGCTGCTTCACCGGTCCTATGTATCGATTCGGTCCGACGGGTACTTTACTTACTTTAGTTAGGCTACACTCCAATCTATATTGGAAATTGTTGTAGCTATGTCCGATAAAAGGATAACACAACATTAAATTCGATTAAACAATAAGTGAAGAGGGATATCATTTGTTGTTTCTAGAATTGAGTATGATCATTTATACGCAAGAATGGGCCAGTGGACTATAGAGCTTGGGGCCCCACAAGACAAACCATAGCGTGCATTATGTGTTTGCAGTTATAATATGCAATTCTTTAAGCTAAACATACAATACATAAACAGATACCATGCATATATCTCCATTTTGAGACTTACCTGAAGTGTCCCATATTGACATGTGTATTTTGTAGTTATCCGACACGCTGTATTGAAATGTGTAAGTGTCGAAACCTGTGGGTGTGTATGTCTGTGGAGGAACAAAATAAAAAAATTTAAACATGGAACACAATTTCAATCAACATTAAAAATCAACACGACGACCCAAGTCTAAATACCATTGGCATTTCATTCTTGAGAAGAAAATTTTTGATTTTGCTTCCATAAAATGTTGACCAAAATAAGAATGAAATATGAAAAATGAAAACATTTAATTAATCTCAATGTTACGTTACAATCTATTGATGTTGAGATAACGTATTAGTTGTTTTTTTTTTTTAAATAGTTTAGTGTTAAATTGTGCATCAGATCAGACGTATACTTCTATTACCTCCCCTTACCGTACAATATATCCTCCTCCCCAATTTATTATATTTTTTGTCCCCCTCCCTCCCTAATCCAAAAACTACGTAAGTACTTAGGATGGTCTTACCACATCTCCCCACACCGCCACGCCACTGTTTTGTTATAACCATCTGTAATGGTTGGGAGTTCTTTCATGTATGGAGAATATCAAGCTTTTATGTTATTTAGTTGTATGTTGTTGATTCGGAAGGAAGGGGGGCAGATTGGAAAGGGGGCGGGGGCGCTAAGCCATCTTTTGGCAAGATGTTCGTATATTTTACACTCGCCCCTAATGGGCGCACAGACATGCCTACCCCTAAGGACCAAAAAGAGGAACAATCTTGATGAAAAAGAGGATTTTTCATAAAAAAAGCGGAACACTCTTCATCTGACAATCTTTTATAAGAAAAAAAAAAAAAAAAAAAAAAAACTAAAATCTAGGCCTATTATTAGATTTAAAATGTCGGTAGGCTTACGTTTCACAGACAATTCGCGATGGATCTAGACCTAGTAGGCCTACAAAGAACATTAAATTCACATTTGCTGAATAAACTCCTCTGAATATTCCTTCCAATAACACTGAATTAGTTTTTTTTACAATTTGAACAAGTCATATTTAAACTTTCTGAGCCAGAACGTTTAGACATTTTCACGATTTTAGCAATACAGTAAAGGAAAAGAATATTAATTGCCAAACACGAGTAATACCGCAAAAAACTTTAGAAAAGCCCACAATATCTCTTTTAATAAACCCAGAAAACCCAAGTGATAATAATTATAGCATTGCGACTTTTTCGTGCCTTTGTTTTATCAACCTAGACACGGACTATATTTCAACCCATGAAAAACCCAAACTTTCCAATTTGGCGTAACAAAACTAGTAAAAAGCGTAACGGCGTAACAAAGTGTGTTTTTTAATCAAAAAGCGGAACAAATACGCCAAAAGCGGAACGGTAGGCATGTCTGGGCGCATTATCGCTTATAGACAGGTCAGGCTCCTTGCGTTTTCCAAAGATATTCTTTAAGACTTCCTAGAGAGATTCTTGTGTGGGGAAACCACGTGGTTTTTTTGTTGTTTTTTTTTTTGGGGGGGGGGTGTTCTTTTTTGTTTTAAGAACAATGGCCTAATTCTAAAGACAAAGAGAATGGCACGATGGGATACAGCAGAGATGGAGCAGGCATTCGAGGGGATGCACCGAGGGAAGACGAATACTTGTAATGGAAGAGGGTGATGGATGTTGGGGGGGGGGGGGGGGGGGGGAGATAATCCGGGGAAGTGAAAGCTAAATTGTTAAAATTATCACTTCCCCCTTTTTTTTCTTTTCCCCCCTTTCCGTCTGTGCAAACCTGTAGCCTTGCTGTATATGATGCATGGCAGTAATTGTGCAAGAGAAAACAGCTGTTGGATGCTGTGACATGCGTGCTGTCGCTGCTGCGCAGCGCTGTTCAGATAAATTGCGCATCTAACCTTCATGCTTCGTTTTACGTTAAAGTGCCCAGGTGGGGATGGGTAGAAGGTACTAGAAGAAGATGGGTACATATAACGTATTAACTATTCAGAGAACATCGGTTTATTGTAGAACGCAAGAACGCGGGTTTTGCTAAGAATATCTTGCATGGCATGCATTGAGATGTGTAGAAACTAAACGAGAGCAGTGGAGGAAGAGGACAGTCTACGATTAATCTCATGCGCCCTCATAGTCGAAAGAACTGAGGTGCATGTGGGGATGTAGGACATTGGGAAGGACCCGTATGGAGTTAAACGGATAATAGTAGCCTACCAATAGTATATCCAAGTACTCGGATTCGGGTACTCGGTTTTAACTGTATACTTTGTTAGGCCCCAACTTAGGCTTTGGGTACAGGTTTGATGCTGACTCGGATTGAATCTGTTAGCATTACCTGGGCACGCGCAAATGATTTGCATAATAAACCAAGCGTGGCCGAGTTGCTGTGACTGCGCCTATGTCAATTATGGTAATGATAACCATTTGTGTAGAAAAGAAAACTAAAAGTAAGCATTATGCTGTTGCTGTTTTTCTTCTTGAAACTCTCATACGGTGCATATTGGAAATACAATATTCTTGACTGCACCAGCTAGTAGGAATCGCTGGAAACGAGGCGAAAAGGTCGTGTAATTTTCTTAAACTTAGTTGGTATATCATAGCACTATTGACAAGTCTTAATGAGGCGTGAACTTTTGAACCCATATGTTCGTGAACTTCCTGTTCTATTTTTAAACTAATAAACAAAAAAACATGCTTTTGCTGGTGTTTGACAATTGATTTCAACCTCCACGGCCAGTTCTAGTCTTTTAGAATTATACAAAGGATACAATATTAGTTAGGAGGAATCCGTTTTTAACATCAAAAGTGAGTAGGCAATAACTAATACTCAAGCGTTAGTCGCGTGAAGTTAAATATTTATTTGTTTACAAAATAAATGAGTCAAGAGTTGCGTTTTCTTGGTTATTGAAAAACAAAATGCGTAAATTCATAAAAACGAATAACAAAAATTCCTTTGCATTTAGCAATAAGTTTGATATTTAAAAAAGGTGATTTTTCACTTCTGACTTTCACAATACATTGTTTTGTTTAGTAAACATCTTTTGGAAATGAAATACATTTTAATCCCCAACAAATTTGAGTTCAACCAGTAAAGTAGCACACAGACATGTTTCGAAACAAATGATTGAATTCGACCGGAAATGTTTTTTATTTGTCGACCTTTTATGCATGCATACACGTTAAGACTTGTCAATAATTATAGCATACCATGTCACAATATGCAACAAAAGACCATACCACAATATACAACCTAATACAACACCACTATATGCAACAGCGTACCATACCACAATATGCAACAACATGTGCAACAGCATACCATGTCTCAACAACATAGCATACCTCAATATGTAACAGCATAGTATACCACAATATGCAACATCATAGCATACCACAACATGCAAGAGCATAGCATACCACAACATGCAACAGCATAGCATACCTCAACATACCACAATATGCAACACAATACTTATAATGGAAACTTTGATCACTACAGTATAGTGTAATGCAACACAAGGATAACATCGTGAGTGGTATTTACGAATTAACCTCAAGCTGTGACACCATCATTCATCCAGGTTTACAGCAAACTCTCTTATTCTCTCTCTGTCTCTCTCTCTCTCTCTCTTGTTTAGAAGACACGCAAACAGATTCATCTGAGTCACCCCCTCTGTACTCTGGAGGTCTAGGATGCAAATTTGCACACAAGCAAATATTGCAACTAGATCTATCTAGCATGCAACGAATCTGTTCTAAATGTGTTGTCAATAGTTGTCATGACTACTGTTCAACTTTCAACTTACTTTTCCCTTCTAGCAGAGTCCCGAAGGCAAAGAAAAAAAAGAATGCATAAAATTCCAGGCAGCAAAATTTTATTGAGATTATAAACACAATGATTTTGAATGAAAAGAAAGCGACGGTTATCTGGGAAAAGGAGGAGGGTGGGGGGGTCGAGAATATCCCAATCACACCCCCCCCCCCCTACTTCAGCCCTTTGAATCCCTTCGTGAATACTTCCACTTCAATACTTTTTTTCATTTCCGGAATTACCATCTCCCCCCCCCCCCCTTTTCCCCTTTTCCGTTTAAGAACCGGAAATGAACAGCTTTAAAACATGGTTCCACCACCACCACGTCACTAGCGTTGGCCGTTCATCTTATTTAGCGGACATGTTTATATTGTTTACATCTTACGCAGCTGAGAAGTTTTACTGTTAGTATTTAATGTTAAAGGCGAACGAGAATATTAAAGGGCTGGAAATTTCTACAACAAATAAGATATAGTAGGGGTGTCAAAGGGAGAAAACAATCTGAAAAGTGCGGGTCGTCTGCAGCAAGAGTTGTGGCCCGATAGCATCGAGCTGTGGCTGTGACCAGGCATCAAACAAGGGTTGGGGTGGGGGGTGTGTGTTGGTGGGGCTCAGACGAACTCGGGAACAGACTCGGGAACAGAACATAAAGTGGATTTGATCAAAGCGACCTTTGTTTATGTCTGACACCCACATTTGCACACACCATCCGCAAAAAAAAAACGAGCCATAAAAAGACACACTAGACACACTAACACACTTACACACATACACACTAACACACACAGACACACTAACACACATACACATATTGAACTTGTGTGTGTTTTTCTTGTCATACTTTGCGCATTGTCTACTTGATGAACAGGGCAGTGGTTCCCACATTTTTGGCATTCGCGGCACCCCGGTTTCGAACTAAGATTATTTCCCGTAATTCAAAGCCCATAATATAGAATCGAAGACTAATAATGAAAGGCTTAGCAATTCTACGTGGCGCCCCTGTAAAAGACTCATTGGTTCGTTTTGGGGGGAACGGGCGAAGCAAAGCACACTTTGAGAACCCTTGGATAGTAAAGTTTGTAAGCAAAGCCCAAGATCATACCTATCCTGATACAAAACAATGCCCTAAGGACCCAACTATAACATGTGTATAATAACAATGGCTTTAGATTAGATCTATATCAGTGCCAATACACTTGAACGCCGAGTTCTTACTAGACATTTCCTGAACAAGATACTTCAATAAATGTATTTCAGAGCAAACTCGGTTGAATTTTATAGTATAGACAGGAAAATAAAGGAAAGACGATTAGGGAAGCTAGAAAGCACAAAAAATAAGGCGAAATAATAACGGTATTGATTGATACAGTTATATTTCATATCCAGTGCTAACTTAACTTTCTCCGATAGAGGTCAGAGGATTACCAGATACCTTTTTAAAAAACAAACGGAACCTGCCCATCCTTCCCCCTCCTGGGTAACTCGCCCATGAAATATTAAGAAAAGTCTATCGTTAAAAATTGCCGCCATATTTTTTTGCACCGGACATTCCGATGAAATATCGGACTGACCAGTTATCTAGCAACCCTAGGGTGACCACGAGAGACATCGGGAAACCCAAGAGTTTAAAACCAGGTCAAAGTCCCGGATATAAAATCGCTGACACTTCCGCATAGAAAAAAAACCAGACAAGCATCCATAAAAATAGAACTGAGCTCTGATTGGATGTGTTAACAGTTTACGTAGAGTATGGAAATGCTTGTAAAACCAGCCCTGTGAAATACAGGGCCCTCTAGCGGCGCATTGGGAAGGAAATGACAAAAAACAATAGGCCTACACTCAAACTTGATGTTTCGTATTAAAATGTGAAATTTTGAATATATTCTTTTCTATTGACAAAATATTCTCCACGTCTAAATACACAAGTTTTTACCTGCCATATAAACAATAACAAAAAAAAAAAAAATTTGACAAAACATTTAAAGGGTTTTGGATCAGATGAAAAGTTTGTATTTCTATATTAGAGTTTAATGTCTTGTGTATCATTACTATTACTACTTTACACTTTGCCCTTCTGCCCTCTATTGTTTTCTAGGATTAGTGATTTAACTATTGGTGTTACTCCATAGTAAAACTATGCTTTGTCAAAAGTAGCATTGCCTGTGCCACGGTATCAAGGCGGATGAGGGGGAGGTGAGAGATATTTTTAAACTGCCCAAGCGACCTTCGCCAGAAATTTCATTCATTCCGATTAAAACTAAACGCCAAACTTTCAACTTCACACATAAAAAAAATAAGGGAGGTAGTGGGAAGGGGGGAGCGAACATAATGACAACTACTTGTTAAACATCTTAATTGCGCTTTCGTGGCGTAGGCTACCCCCCCCCCCCTGCAACTCCCAACAGCCATCACACACATTAAAACTGACACACACACACACACCACAAATCGCCAACGTGTCTGGTGTTTGCTTTTCCCTGGCCTGTGCTAAATTAAAAGTGCCTGCCAAGGTCTCAGGCGTGTGGTCCCTGTGGAGGATGTCTTTTCCTCTTGCGGTGACGACAAAGGTGAAGATAGGGACATCCCATAATAGTGCATTGTCATCAAAATGTGTTATAATGTCATCCCAAAATATAAGGTCACTTTCAGTGTATTGTCAGAAATGTATTAAAAGAGGACATCTTCCTTGGTCGTTTTTTACTAGTTGTGAGTAATTGAACAGAAAAGGAGACAGGTGATTTGATAGAATGAAATGCTTGGGGAGAGAGAGAGGGGGAGGGAGGCGGTGCTACAATGAATTGTTAAACAGTGAAGAATGTAGGATGAGAAAAAGATCAAAAATTAAATTCATGTTGCGATCAGGAAGATGGTGATAAGGATAGAAAAGAATGAAAGTTTTTTTTTAGTAAAGATGACAAATATATAAAAAAAGGCAATGATAAAGTATGACCTAGGACACTTTAACACAGGATATGAGATGATAGTCAGATAGAGTGAGAGCTTAAACACAGAATATGAGACGAGAGAGTGAGAGTTTAAACACAGGATATAAGACGAGATAGTGAGCGAGGGATTGAAAGAGCGAGGTGAGTGAGCTAGGCCTAGACACAACCGGATAGAGAGACGATAAAGGAAGGATGTGATAAAAAAGGAAGTCTAAACTGAAACATGTTATGCTCCTAAGACTTTAAATCTTTTATCTCTCTTCTGATAAATTGTCTGATACCTGTTAATCGGATACGAAGATATAAATATCCCCCCCCCTCCCGTTCAATAGCCAGAAAGGCAGTGTAAATTAACTTGGATATAAACCATATGGTAAGTTGGGCAATCCATCTGTCTGGCTGGGCAAAGGTGTATCAGCAACCAGGAAACTTGGTAAACCTTAGATCAACAGACAGCACGAGCCAGGCTGTAAGGTTTAGTCCCTGAATACACACAGAGACAGCTAAAGGTGGAAATCACTCAGCTAGGGTTTACAAATAAAGGTGTTAGGGGAAAAATAAACTGAAAAGGGGGGGGGGACAATCGAGAATTAACTAAACATTCACAGGGGCATTTTCGTGAATGTATAAAGGACAGACAGACGGATATGTACGTCACAGTGGAATCTCAATAAATCGTATAATATATATATCACACATACTTACACACATAATCATATCATATCATATCATATATATATATAAATCTCAAAAGGAATATGTATGTATGTATGTGGCTGGCTGGCTGGCTGGCTGGGTATGTACATACCGCATAATCTTTTTAAATACTGGACATAAAAACGTGAAATTTGCTACAAAAATTCTTTGCGTTACGGCGGTGAACACTGTCAAGGTTTTAAAAAAAATAAAATGACCGCAGTGGTCAGTTTGGTCAAAAAACGCGAATAAAACGACATATTTTGGGTTCATGTTAAAATTGCCGTTCCAACTTTTTATAGTTTTTCGATCGATCGCGCTAAAAAAATTAAAAAAAGGATGGCGTTGAGATTTTTTCAGGATGACGTCATCAAAGTTTGCGCAGAGATAGCTAGCCGGCTTTTCGTTATGACGTCATCAAATTTTGCGTATTCATTTAAAATTAACTTTGCTTCAATGTTTGCTAATGTATTTTATGAATGAATAGAACAAAATATATTCACGTTTTAATTCGTGTCGTATACGAAATATAAACTTTTGTAGTTGTTGCGTGCATTCTCATTATAACTGCTTGAGTAGTAAGAGTGTATGTAAACATAACTTTTAGCTTTTTCAATTCGTTTGAAGCGGGCCTATACGCATTAAAATCTTTCTAGCGGGAAATATTTCACGTTTCAATTCTTTTCTAGAGGGCAATATTTCACGTTTCAATTCGTTTCTAGCGGGCAATATTTCACGTTGCAGTTCGTTTCGGTTGTAGCGGGCGTACAAAATGTCATTCACATTTAAATTCGTGACGTATACATCGATAAACTTTTTAACGGGTGGGGTTTTATTAATTGCCGTATATATTAACTGTGAAGCGGGAAATCTCATTATAACTTTAGGCTTATCGCCTTGGTAACAACCATTGTTTAAATTACCGGGCAAGGTTTAAATTACCGGGTAATGTTTATAATACCGGGCAATGTTTAAATTACCGGGCAATGTTTAAATTACCGGACAATGTCTAAATTACCGGGCAACGTTTATATTACCGGGCAATGTTTAATTTGCCGGGCAATGTTCAAATTGCCGGAACTAACTTTTTAAAGTTTTAATTCGTGTCGTATACGTTTTATAAACATTATTTCATATGGGTTTCATTTGTTCTGTTTTACATGTTGAATAGAAAATTTAATTCTAAGTTTGCTTCCAAAGCAACAATAATAAATAAATAGCAAATAACAAAAACAAAACAACATAGGTCTGCGACTTAATGTTTGTCGTGTCGTAAAAAAACATATCAAACAATCATTTTCTTTTTTAATAAAAATACTGTCGAATGTTCTTTATCAATGAATAGAACAAAATATATTTACGTTTTAATTTGCGTCGTAATTTATAACGGGCAATTTTTTAATTGTTATAATGGGTAATGGGTAATGATTTTAACGGGTAATTTTATGTTGTAGCGGGCAAATTAGACATTACCTCACGTTTAAATTCATGTCGTAGGTCATGCGGGCAGTCTCATTATAACTGCTTGAGTAGTTAGAGTGTATGTAAACATAGCTTTTAGCCGGTTCGGAGGACCGGGCACATAACGGCTTGTATATATATAAATCTCAAAAGGAATATGTGGCTGGCTGGGTATGTACATACCGCATAATCTTTTTAAATACTGGACATAAAAACGTGAAATTTGCTACAAATATTCTTTGCGTTACGGCGGTGAACACTGTCAAGGTTTTAAAAAAATTAAAATGACCGCAGTGGTCAGTTTGGTCAAAAAACGCGAATAAAACGACATATTTTGGGTTCATGTTAAAATTGCCGTTCCAACTTTTTATAGTTTTTCGATCGATCGCGCTAAAAAAATAAAAAAAAGGATGGCGTTGAGATTTTTTTCAGGATGACGTCATCAAAGTTTGCGCAGAGATAGCTAGCCGGCTTTTCGTTATGACGTCATCAAATTTTGCGTATTCATTTAAAATTAACTTTGCTTCAACCTTTGCTAATGTACTTTATGAATGAATAGAACAAAATATATTCACGTTTTAATTTGCGTCGTAATTTATAGCGGGATATTTTTAAATTGTTATAATGGGTAATGATTAATGGTTTGAATGGGTATCTTACGTTGTATCTGGGAAATACAAAATTCCTTCACGTTTTTATTCGTGTTGTATGTGTCCACAGAATAGGTATAAAACAGAATGCGCAATCGCATTTTATTTCTGTTTTGGGCAGTAATACCGACGCCATACTAAGCCTATTTAAACGCAGTGGTCCTGGTTACACTCTATATTTATGCTTATTTAGCCTACAACGTCCTTTTCTTCAAATCTACAAGTTTGAACACCCAAAGCTAATAGTTCAGGCAAAATGTGCATAAACGGTTGTGTAATAAACTACAACAATGATGCGAAAACGACTGTTTATCGTAAAAAAAAACATGTCAAACTGCATGGCTTTCCTGACTCCATAAAGGATAAACAACGGCATAAACAACCTCATATTAACTCATTATGAATTATATGCCTATTTCCCTTCATAATTTTAAAAGTTTATTTTGGTTTAAAAAGTATATATTTATGTACCGGTAGCCGTAGCAATTTAGTTACCGGTACCGAGCTACGTCTAAGCCATTTTTTTTCAAATCAGTACCGGGTAATAAATATTTTTACATCATATTGGCCTAATCCTATAATGTTGAAAACAAAATGGGTAATTAAGTCAAATTTATATAAAAGTAAGCCTATAATGAAAGATAATGTAGGCCCTATATATATTGTATATATTTATGGCAGACGTAGATATCCTTTCTCATTTTATTATAGTAGCGTCTCTATCGACCGCTGCATTGCGGAAAATGGTAACTTTCAGTGACTGCGTATATAGAGATTGTGCATTCTGTTCTATACCTATTCTGTGTATACGTCTTATAAACTTTGTAGCGGGAAATTTTTCAATTGCCAGGCAATGTTTAAATTGTCGAGCTCAACGTTTTAAAGTTTTAATTTGTATCGTATACGTCTTATAAACTATGTAGCGGGAAATTTTTATATTGCCGGGCAATGTTTGAATTTGCCAGACCAACTTTTTAAAGTTTTAATTCATGTCGTATACGTTGTATAAACTATGATTCATATCGGTTTCAGTTGTTATTGTTTTTCCTGTTGAATTTAAAATTTAATTTTAAGTTTGCTTCCAAAGCAACAATAAATAAATAGCAAATATCACCAACAAAAAAACACACAAAAAAAAAAAATATTGATCTACGACTAATGTTGTAGAAAAAAAAAATCAAACAATCATTTTTGAATTAACAGTACTTTTTAAAAGACATGTGAGTTCTATTTTACAGAAAGAGTTTAATTACCCAATAAACTCACAAAATTCGATCATAGTGGTCATACTTTGAGCAAGAAATAAAAAAAAATTATTATTATTTGTTTTTCCTTTTTAGTTGTATATTGAATTGGTGTATAATAAAGTGTGCAAAACAAAAATAAATTTAAAAAATACTGACCACAAAAAAAAAAACATACTACTTTATGTATGTTGCGAAAACAAAACTAAAAAACTATAATGTGTCAAGCATATTCTAAAAAAAAGCCCGTTCGAAGAATCGGGCACATAACGGCTTGTATATTATATATAGAGAGAGAGATAGAGAGAGTTATCGTAATAGATAGATTACGTAATAGATAGATATATTACATAAATGATAGATATAGTAATAGATAGATAGACAGACAGGTAGATAGATAGACACATAGATAAAAAAGCGAGTAAATGATACTTTTAGTGGGACTAACTCAAAAGGGAACTATGTTTCTGTTTGAGACAGGGCAATAGAGCAATCTTTTAACGCATGACTAAAGTAGGTCACGGTTTAACAGTGTACATGCAACCTAGTTTGACAAGTTGACTCTGCCTGGACGAAAGGAGAAGAAATATTTAACCCCGCCCCCCACCTATTACCGTTATTCTATTTCGCCCTTCATCCATTCCTTCAACGTTTCTGCAGTCTTAATATCTTGACGTCTGGGCCTTGTCAAAATAGTTTGTTTACTTACTTGTGTTATATCTTTTCAAGCCAATCGTTTTTTTTAGAAACATTGCCAATATTCTTTCTTTGGGTGCAAAGTTCACTGTATATTATATTCCTTCCCACAAAAAAAAAAAGGTCTTAATTACGTCTTCGCCACAGCTGATTTTTTTAAAATTATAAATGTTCCATGCTCCAGAAAATCTGTCTGCAAATCAATTGTTTAAAACCAAAAGAAAAATTTGGTTGGCCTCCTACCTCACCCACTCCCTCCTGTATTCTTTCTGTCTGGGTCTCTCTTAAAGTGCCATTCAACGATTAACCCAGTATTTTAAACCAAAAAGAATTGTGATAATAGTCAGTTCCTCTATGCTTATTATTATAGTGCCATTCAAAGATTAACCCAGTATTTTAAACCAAAAAAAGAATTGTGATAATAGTCAGTTCCTCTATGCTTATTATTATAGTGCCATTCAAAGATTAACCCAGTATTTTAAACAAAAAAGAATTGTGATAATAGTCAGTTCCTCTATGCTTATTATTATAGTGCCATTCAAAGATTAACCCAGTATGTTAAACCAAAAAGAATTGTGATAATAGTCAGTTCCTCTATGCTTATTATTATAGTGCCATTTAAAGATTAACCCAGTATTTTAAACCAAAAAGAATTTTGATAATAGTCAGTTCGTCTATGCTTCCACTTATTATAGTGCCATTCAACGATTAACCCAGTGTTTTAAAAAGTTCTTCTAATAGTCAGTTTCTCTATGCTTCTCACTTCTATAGTGCAATTCAACAATTATTAACCCCGTGTGTTTTAAACAAAAATGTTGTGCTAATAGTCAGAAGTACTTAGCTCGAGTTTACTTTGCCCGTATCTAACGAGCACCACGCCGAGGGTGGCTAAGCAAGTCCAGCTGCGACACACACACACAAAGTAATCTGCGCCACATTTTGTTTTTATCTCTTTAAGAACTACACTATCAAAGCCAGACAAGAGCAGATAATCTAGCACCGGCTCTGGTGTACGAAAGAGATAAAGCAACAACTGTGTCAACAATACAAGAGACACACACATATGTGCCTATATAGGTAACTAAGACTTTCAAACAAAATGGCGTGCTTTAGTTTTTATAATAATGATGTCCACTTTTCTCATTAAGTACAACATAAGATGAGATGGAATCCTCAAGGAAAAAGGAAGAGAAACACATGGGCTTCAGCTGGAACCAGTTAGAGCGGATGGACCAGTATAGGAGAATCTGCAGAACTGTTGTTGGTGGCCCATACTCCGACAGTGGTTGACGGGCGTAAATAAGTAACAACGTAAGATCGGGTTGTCCTGGGGTGACATCGAGACAGCCCACAGTCTATATGGTGAGCCACAGTGTGTACGTGATCTGAAGTGACTTTTTGTGTACATGTGTTACATGCCTGTTAGATCTAGTACTTTAAGACGTTCGTTTCAAACACACCCCAAAAAGTAAATATATCCATCTGACTTCGAAGACGAAACATTTCAGCATATATCCGCTATCTGCGGGTGTGAGTCATTGATATTATTATTTGTTGAATACGCAAGCAAGCAAATGTCCTCGAAACATTTCATTTAATGATTTAATGAAGTTTTTTTTTTTTACAAAATGTTCGTGAATATAAATAAAATAATTTCGTGGAAAATATGAGATTTTTGGCACATTTTATTTGTATTGAGTTAGCGACGAAGGATGCAGTAATGTCCATTGTGGTATTTTAGTACTAGAGTATCTAGAGCGTGATATTTATTTGAAAACACCCAATCATAACATTTGAGAACGAAGAAGAAGAAGAAGAAGAAATTTGAAAACAAAGCTGACACAAACACGCATATTATGCATATTTATGCTTTCATCGAGAGGGAAAAGCAACGCTGACAGGAGCTTTCAGCTGAGGAAAACATCTAGTGCTAAATGACTGACAGATAATTGTCTATTTATAGATACTTTATAACATTTCATGAGGCTTGTTTGTCAACGAATGGGCGTGGTCAGAAACAGTCAACTTTCAGCTGGGGTTTTTTTTGGTCTTCATTCATACAAACATACAATGGTAGGTATATAGTTTTCGTGGAACAGTATTCATAAAGTGGTACAGTATCCATCCACTGGTACAGCATCCACACAGTGGTACAGTATCCACACAGTGGTACAGCATCCACACAGTGGTACAGCATCCACACAGTGGTACAGCATCCACACAGTGGTACAGCATCCACACAGTGGTACAGTATCCACACAGTGGTACAGTATCCACACAGTGGTACAGTATCCACACAGTGGTACAGCATCCACACATTGGAACAGTATTCATACAGTGGTTCAGATCCATACACTAGCACAACAGGCCTATCCATACAGAGGTAAAAAAAAAAATTAATACGCTGGTACAGATTTCATAAACTGGTACATTATGTATACACTGGTATATAATTCATACACATGATACAGAATATTAAATATTAACATTGTTATATATATAGCACGGCTTCTTTAAGTGGATATAATCTTTCCCTTTGGATTCCCCACTGATCTGATAGTACAGAGGACTTGGTGGACTATAGAGGATGAGAATGTTGACGTGACAAAAAAAAGAGTTGAGAATCAACGGACGAATAGCAATTAACATTCCAACAAAGTGATGTCCTACTTTAATGATCACAAACCTGATTCATGGATGGTGACCTTTTAATCTGGTTTGACTGACCTGTCACTGAACCCGCCAGTTGAAAATTCATTTGAAATTAAACGCTGGTCTTGCATATTATGTATTAGGGACTAAAATTTACCACCGTTCGACCTTTCAACTTGCCCGATAAGACATTAAGATATACATTTGAAGTACAGAACAGATTGTTGGCAATTAAACTATCCACATGGATGGCTGGAAATAGAGAGATGGGAGTGGGTCATGTGATTCGAACAGTGTTAAGAATATTTAAAAAAAACGTGTGTCTGCATTTTGTGGTTTTACTGTGTCGTGCTAAGGAGAACAAGTATTTTTTAAACATCCTTAAATTTATTCCGAATGCCTGAGCGTTCCCCTCATGGGATGTATAGGTAAGGGGTTCAGTGTACCTTCCCCTCCCTACACACACACACACACCACCATTCCTCCCGTCAATGCTACTGGCTCAATGAAGACTTGCAA
This sequence comes from Anisus vortex, assembly GCA_949126835.1. Classification (NCBI taxonomy): domain Eukaryota; kingdom Metazoa; phylum Mollusca; class Gastropoda; family Planorbidae; genus Anisus; species Anisus vortex. The sequence continues at coordinate 11,934,298 of OX421492.1, read as the reverse complement.
AAATGAAAACGCCGAGCCTTAATGCGACATTCCATTAAAACACACTGTGGGTGTGTGTAGATCTATATGTGTGTGTGTGTGTTTTAGTAAAGTGACAGCAACGTACAGAGGGTCTCGCTACGTGCGTCGTACCTGCGGCAGAACTGTGTGTATGGGTGTGTGTGTGTAGCGTGTGCCGTTGAGGTAAGCTAACACCTAGTAGTAAATAAAAAAAAAAAAGAAAAGATTAGGTCTACTGCCACTGGACACACTAGGGACAGGGGACGTTTTGGGATTCGATACACCCACGCATACCTGTACAACTAAATTATGGACCAACTTACATTCAAGTTTATGGGTTAGCTTAGAGGGGTCAAATGTTACCGGATCTTTTACATATATTTACATTCATAATGTAATAATGTGAGGTAGGGTGGGGCTATAGATCAATGGACCAGAAGGACAGACATGGTAAGGCCGAAAAATACGGAAATAAATATATTAACAAATTATTATAAAAAAAAATAATAAGAAATGGCAATAAACGAATGGTAATAATGCCCTTTGACCTTTAGTTCACGAGACACACTTAAAAAATATTATGAGGATCAAGCTAAACTAAGTCTTGTTAAATAGGGAGTGTCACTTTGTATATATAGTTATAGACTCTTATTATAAGTCTATGGCATATTTATTTTTATTTTATTAGAGAAAACGTTTACAGTTGGCTATATAGAACATCAGTATGTCTATTCCAATTGGCGGAAGAATAATTCGCTAGTTCCAACTTTTGATTAGCGCAACTCATTTGAGAACGAAGGAGAAAGGCAAAGATCAGTATTTGAACAAGATACCTTCAAAATTGTAAAACATCACTAGACCACTGCTACCCATAAAATAATAAAGTATAAGTTATTGTTATTATTGATTTAAACGGATAGTGGTGTCACTTCCATTTCTTTTTATCATTCTTTTCTCCATCTTTTTGCTTGTAGAATATTAACTAAGCATACTTATAGACTATATGGGGCACGGTAGCCGAGCGGCACCGCGTTCGACTGGCGAGCCGAATGTCCTGGGTTCGAATCCTGGTGCAGGCTAGGATTTTTTCCCGGGTCTGGAGGGCGTCCCCTAGTCTAGCCTTCACCAGGATTCGAACCCAGGACTGCTGTTGCTCGACCACTGTGCCTATATTAATATAGTAATGACCAGTAGGGAGGCGAAACATTCAAAATGAAAGGACATTATAATGCAAATATATTTTGAACACGTTTAATCTAGTCTAGTGATAATCAGGAAGTTTACAGTAGTAGGCCTTTTTAGTCCATGAATACATGCGCTGCTATACTAATGATTGGGCAGTAATTATTAGATGAAGGGGTGGGGGTGACTAAGCATTTAAATATGAAAGAAAATTACTATCAAAGTTGAACTACTGACCTGTAGAAATGTCGCCTTGACATAACGGTGTATCAGGGCCGTTTTTCCACAGCCACAAGACCCAACCACCACAATCTTTGAACGGACCTCTTTGGTCATTTGTGAAGTATCTGTGGACTCAGTCACAGGAGAAAGTCGCACCTTTGGGGAGCCATCTTTGGCCCTGCGGCCAGAGTCCCGAGTTCCATCCTTGAGAGGCATGAACACGAAGTCGTTACACTTTTGGTCTTTCATTGGACTTTGAAAGGCTACTTAAGGTCACGCAATGTCCGGTAGAGTTATTTGATTTGTCAGTTTAGAGTTTAGCTTATTATGCCACGAACTACTAAGAAGTAAATTGACATAGATTAAATACACTATCACAATCTAATTAATTATTTCTTTTTAGCCTAAATGCGTTATGAAATTACCACTTTATTTTTTTAATACGAAATGAGGTTTAATGAACATGAAACATAGGCTATTCGCCTATTAGAAGTCGTAAGTGAAAACTATTAGCCTAAACATAAAAATGTACATTTACACTTTACTTTAATGTCTCGCAATCGGCATACAACTTATCATAAACATATGTATTAGATCTAGTATTATTAGTAGTAGTAGGCATATTGCCTAGCCTATTACTAGCCTACCTATTACTAACTATTAGCCTCTTAGGATATGCATATGACTTCTGACACTTAACTTAAGAATCTACAACAATTTTAGGCCTAGTCTTCCGATCTTGTGATGTGAACAATCCATAAATATAAGAACCGTAGAGGCTATAGGATATAGGTATAGGCCTAAGTTAAGTATGAAGTTTATATTAAATTAGCCTAGAGTTACACAATTTGATAATATAGCCTACTTATATTAGACTGATTAGACTCAATCCACGTCCTCGAAACGATATTTTTATTTCGATTTTTGCTTTTACATTCAATATAAAACTAAAAGTTCCGTTTTCTATTTTTATAATTGCTTCCTTAACTATGTCCAGAATGGATCATCATCCTACAAACAATTATAATTAAATGATAGCAGGACACGTCATGAAGGCATATTTTATTCTAATGATAAGTTATCAATGACCAACGATAAGCTTAAAAACTTAATCAGATGCTTTTAAATAATACAAGTCAATTCATAAAGTTATAATTAGCAATTATGAATGACTTTTCGGAATGACTTTTCAATGCAGAACCAACTTCATTACATTCTTTAGTAGTCCGACGTATTGAATCGACTACACGACTGTGACGACACGGAGACCTTGTTAACTTGTTACTAGACCTAGACTAGCTCTAGATCTAGACTAGTAAACTTTTAAAACTTTTATGAAACTACAACTACGAACAACTTTACATGATAATTCGTTAACGATTTTTGTACAAGAAAAAGTTAAATGAAAGTTTTCCAATAACACACCTCCATAAAAAAAAAAACACTTTACTTTAACACAGTACAATCCTCCAAGAATAACACATTCGCTTCTTTACTTGTCCAGATGTACAACATAAATGACAACCGGCTAGAGAGTGTAAAATCCTGAGACTGTGAATTAACGTAAGGCAGGGAAAAAAATTAGAGAGGAAGCCTGTTGCACTCTCCACTTTTGCTTCGCGATTTCACAAGCCTGCTTAGTCTGGTCTCGCCTGTACGCTACGGTGGTTGGTTTCAGGCTTCAGTTCAGGCCCGCTGGTGTGCGTTTTTTTTTTTTTTTGTGAATGGGAGAGTCACGTGGAGCGCTCCCACCAATAGAATAGCAGGTTCGAATAGAAGGATAATTTTAGACATTCCTCACCGTGTAGTTTTTTTTTAAGAATGATATCTCGCGCCTGTGCAATCCAGCCTTTGGATTTCATACTAAATTCATACTTCTCTATATAGGCATGTATAGAGGTCATACCAAGGACCTGGCTACAGAATTGTTACTACCCCTCCCCTCCCTACTACATTCATTCATGTTAAGTGGGACTTTCCCTAATCTTTTATTCTCGTCTGTAGGCCTATTTGGTACAGAGCCAGCGGCGGGCGTGAAACTGTGTAAACAGAACATTCGGCCACGTTCAAATATTCAGAAACGTATCCAGTAGATTATATGTAGGCCTAACACTAACAGACATGACATTAATTCTTGAACTAGGAGTCAAAATAAGATACCAGATGAATGAGATAAACGGCGTTCTTACTAATGGGCACAAAAGTCATGGGTCATTTCGACAAAGACCATAGGGCCTACAGTGCGGCGTTTCAAGCATATTATAACGTAAAGACTCGTGTCAGTTCTGGTCGTTTCCACACTTGGCTGACTTATGTTTCTCAATAGCCGTCTGGACCATCCCAGTCATCTAAAGAATTCATATTAACAGTGATCTTATGGGGCACAGCGGGTCCGTTTGGAGTATCGAAGGTCCTGGGTTTCAAATCCTGGTGAAGTTCTATTTTTTTCCACCCGGGTCTGGAAGGTGTCAAAGTATACAAAAATCTGATGGGTTACAATAGATGCGTAGGCCTTTAGGGCATTGTACTGATCACACAATCCCTTAGTATGTCTTGGCAATGGAAACTGATGATCGCTGCCCGTAACCGACCCTGCGGATCATTTTGGTCCGAGTGGATCACTTTTTACCAGCAGTGGACTTAACGACTATGTGGTCGGTTACATCAAAGAAATATTCAGTTATTTTTAGATCTAGTGTGGTAAAGTAAAGTACCCGTCGGACCAAATTGATCCATAGGGCCGGTGAAGCAGCGTTCACCAGTTTCTGTGGCCACGGCATACTAGGTGATTATCTGGCAAACTCTATGCACAGCCGCCTTTACTTTACCCCAACTAAGGTCAGGTACCCATCAGAGCTGGGTAGACTCAGGGACACCCTCAAATCCTGGGGAAAAAAATCCTAGCCTTCACCAGGATTCGAACCCAGGACCCTTGGATCGCCAGTCGCTACCGTGCCCCTCAACTGGTGGGGTGGGGTCGGCCTTTCTGTACTCTATACATTTGTTGCTGTTGGGTTAAAAAAAAAAGTAAAGGACTAGGCCTACCATATGTTGGCCTACATCATGGGGTCTCAAACTCTGATGAAGGCATGTGCCATGTGCCATTTTATCCCTTAAAAAATGTGTCAAGGGCCTCACCCCCCCACACTACAACCCGACCCTATTATAAAAAACAACACTTCGTAGGCCTACATCTTAACTCATTTTACTACTTTAACTTATCACTAATAATATGCCAATTTACAATTTAGACACAAGGAATTATACCAAAGTGAACTATCATTATTAATATTATTATTAAGTATGTTACTGTATATTACGTATATAAAATTAACAATAAAATTTGATGTGTATCAGTAGGCCTACTAGCTGTCTGAATTTCACGAAAAGTAGGCTACATTCATTTTTTTCTAAGCTTACTGGCGGGCCACAATAATCCACTTGGTGGGCTGCATGCGACCCGCAGGCCGCGTGTTTGAGACCCCTGACCTACCGTATCAATGACTATGACGCGGCTGTGGGATTCATTACTTTAACTATTTGAACCGTATAGCCAGGCAGCGCAGGAGTGGGAGCGGCTAGTCTGATACGTTGGAATGTGACTTACACACAGACTGAATACCGACTGTTATTTGTCCGTCTGGATATTTGAATTAAGCTTATGGCTGAGAATATATATACACACAAAATGTGAAGCAGGAAAAAGCACGGTCCGTACTCCGTACCACCACACCTCCCTCCCCTAATTTCTACCTCCCGCTTTAGTTTCATTACTATCACGTGATGAAAAAAAAACACGTTACGTTTGCTTTCAGTCAGGTCTTTCCCATCCCATAATTTCTGTGCTAAGAACAACTGGAAACGAAATAAGCTTTAATAAGAACATTCTTATCCTTCTTTATTTAAAACATATTTTAAAATGTTTATCCTTCTTTTCTCACCATCGTTTGCAGTAGCTTTTTAGACAAAATTATAATACGTATATTCAAAGCCTTTTCAATGTCTATTCGAACTCAGGACCTTCGGTGGGTCCTACCTAGGTAACTAAGCAATTTACTTATGGCACATAAGCCATTTACGGGGTCTATGGTTTTCCCATTACCTCCAATAGACTGCCTACCAATTTACACCGATTTACATCGGTTTACTGTTTCGCTATTTACACCGATGTAAAGCCTAATCTTTACCCGTTTTGTACCATCGTGTTTATCCGTTTTTATGCCATTGTGTTTATCCGTTTTTATGCCATTGTGTTTATCCGTTTTTGTACCATTGTGTTTATCCGTTTTTGTACCATTGTGTTTATCCGTTTTTGTACCATCGTGTTTATCCGTTTTTTGTACCATTGTGTGTATGCTACGTTATTAATTTTAATTATAATTTAGATTTCGTCATTCGTTATAATAAAAACTGTAAAGCTGTAACTCGTTACATTAAAAGTGCAAGGGGAAAAAAACACATACGGTTTATTACCTATTTTGGTTAAAGGGCGGTAAGCGCATCTCATAAAACATTAACAAAAATACAATAATAAAACTTATATATAAAAAAGCCCACAACTGCAATAGTGACACTAAACGAAGTGTTGTGTTCAACGTGTAGGCGTTATAAAATCTAAGTTATACCAGCTCTCGGGAAGATGTCAGTTAGGTATTTTGACGTGAAACAGTTGATGACGTAAAACGGTACCTAGTTGTATAGGGAGCTACTAAAGTTATTGTTATCTAACACAGTCGAACACAGGTATTGTTACTTGAAAAAAAAAACACAATAGTACTAAGTACCGGTATTGAGGAATTTGAGTTTAAATTAGGTGTGCGTGGGTGGGGCGAGAGGTTAAGTTTGTTGAGATATAATACGCCCATTCAATCCGATTTAACCTGACCATTTGACAAGGGCCTAGACCACAGGAGTCAAACTCTAGGCCAGAGAGACATATCCGGCCCAGTGAATAATTTAATCCACTCGATTAATGCCTACTGGATTTTAATACCTCCACCCATGCCTTTATTGTACTTATGTAATATGTGGCAAATAGATATTGTTCATCCACTCGTTTTCATGGGACTGGGTGGTCTAGGGGAAGCGCGTTCGAATCGCCTTAGGCTACCGAAGGCTTGAATTCAAGTTAATTACGCGTTAAAGTTTTTCCGGAACAGGAGGATGTCGTTGAGTATTCCCAGCTGTGGTGCGTTTAATTGGCACGAATAGTGGACAAAAAAGGACTGATCTGCATTGTGCAGTACGCACAATCCCCTTGTAGGCCTATGTCATGGCTTAACTAGTCTTTGGACCCTTAAGCTCACTAAAAACCATGACTAATGCAATTACTTAATATGGCTGTAAATAAACCTGCCCATCCACGATTGGTTCTCACATGTTCTCTTGTCTTTTTGACCAACGATGCGCCACAGATGAAACGAACACTTTACTCTTCCATTTTTTGTTTATTTTTCTGCACTTCTCCTGGCATCGCCCAGCTTTACTCATGTCCATCATCGACCAGCTTTACTCATGTCCATCATCGCCCAGCTTTACTCATGTCCATCATCGCCCAGCTTTACTCATGTCCATCATCGACCAGCTTGTCCATTCCACGATGTTATCCTCCTCCCATCTACTCCATCCGTTTTCCTATTCCCGCCCCCCCCCCTTGCTGTTTTGGCAAGCCACCTGCAATCTTCTCTGATGTGGCCCATACCACTATAGTTTGCGTTTCCCTACTATTGCCAGGAGGCAAGAAGGTATTCGTATTGCCCGATTGTGTGACGAGTTCTGTCTCGTGCATGCAACGTGTGTGCCCCAAATAAGGGGGTTCGCGACTTTGCTTACCAGACATTGTGAACTAGAGTTGTAATGGTAAAAAGAATAGCGACACTACAGTTCAGTTAAAGGAATGAACTAATAGTCTAATAGTTTCAGGGGGAGTGAAATAAACGTTTGTTGTGTGTGGGGGAGGAATTACAGAGTCTGGGGCATTGTGCTCGCTGCTCAATCCTCTCGCGTACTGCGGACACTGATGTCGATGCTTCCATGTTTCATAGATCAAATAGTTTTTGTAAGTGAGCTTAAAAGTAGGAAATGGGGGGGGGTGAGTCTAATGACTTCAAGTAGTCGGTGAGTTGTACACTTACCACGACACGCAGTAAATGACTTACACACGAAATAGGTGCGTAATGTTGATGCTCATTAAGTCTTTATGTTATCTTGATTTATCTTATCATTTATGTTATAGACGCTCTTTCCATATAAGATAAGAAAATAATGTTGATTTATTTGTTTTCACGACTGGTTGAAGGGCAAATGCCCAAAATGGCTGCTGTACCCGGATGATGATGTTTTCATGACTAGAAATGGGTTGCCTGACTAATTAAGAAATCCAATAACTTTACACTAAAATCCGAGACTAGACTCAAACAACAGATAAGCAAGCCAGGACGCAATATTGGGTAAGAAGCTACTTTTCAGGTAACCCATTCAATGCTAAAAAAAATGAAGAATAGTAAACTGTATAGCAAGGTAGGTCCATTGTCTATATTAACGGACGCTTCACGCTTGAAACATAGTAATGTGTATTAAAAACTATAAAGTCTGCTAGCAATTGTGCAATTCTTTGATTTTCAGCATGTTATACTCGACAATTGACGAGTCTTAAATAGGCAAAGTGGATGCAAATTCATTTCCGCTATATTTCCGTAAACAATCGTAACATCTTTTCGGCATATTTCTAGTAATTTACTCTATATGTGTTATTATAACTTTTTACATGTTTCAAGTGCATTGTTGAACTTCCGGTTTCATTTTGTATTGCTTACCATTATGATTGAAAGCAGAGATTTATGCCTTGTTGCTGCCTTAACATTCACGGATGTTGATAAATTCAAGACTTGAGTGTAAATCGGATGCCGCGCATGAACAAACTAACCATTCAGTTCTATAAATAGAGCAAGCGGTCCTTCTTATAGTCTCTGCTTTTCCATAGTTTCACGCCAGTAAGAATAGTATTTAAAAAACGGGCGATTAAATAAAACGGAAGTGTACAATGCAAACGGGAAACGGGAATTCCGAAAAGAAGTAATTCGAGTCATCAAATAGCAGAAATAGTAAATCTTATTAGATCTATAGTCTTCGGTGAGACTCAGATGGCGAGGAAAAAAAACGTGTTTCGGCAGAATAATAAACGAATGTAATAGAAATACTCGAAGCATCGTCCGGTAAGTTTCTGGTGTCTTTCCCTGGTTTTCCCAAATTATGGCATTCATTGAATTCATTCATAGGGACGTGGCTACTGGAGTAGTAGGGGGGGGGGAGAAGAGAAACGCTTTTATCCACCCCCTCCCCTTTGACTGGCTTAGCACACAGGTCTCAGACACAGCGGTAGTCTTTGTTTTCGACCTCCAAAAATAACACGTCTGCATACCCCCCCCCCCCCTCACTAACGCTACCACTCCCGTAGCTTTCACACTCTACCTCCCCCTCCCCCTTTTTTTAGAATATTTTTCTTTTAACCGTCCGGAATTTTCAGTCAGATGACGTCCCGTTGAGTGGCAACGTCATAGTTCCCGGCGCGTCACGGCGAGTCAGTAAACAAGAAAGTCCGAGTACAGGGGAAACTTAAGAAGAGAGTGATCGGAGTGTTTGTGTTTTATATGTTGGGATTTATATATAGGTCATGGCTTGCGTTTCACGTAGGCCTTAAAAGTCACGTGACCCGGACAGAATGTGACTATTATTCATGTAAAATATAGTACCACACCTTATCTTACATGTTACAGACGCTGCTTCTGTAAAGAAGATTATCGCGTCCTACGCTTAACCGTGGTTCAAGGTCTAGTCATGCATTTGATTTATGCTTTAATGATGTTAAGTTACTTTTTTTTTTTGCTTTGTTCAGGCAACCCATTCCATGCCACTTGGTAAGAAAGAGTAGCATACTGATGTGCATTTGTTCATGAATTTAGGATAAGAAAAGTATATTTTTTTTTTGTCCTTGTGTTTATCCAAGCATTGTAATAAGTTGTTTTTATGACTTAAGAATTTAAAGCATAATGAATTATAACTAATTTGCTCTTTGCCCTTCTGCCCTCTACTGACTGTTTCTAGACTTAGTGATTCAACTATAAGCTGTCTGGTCCAGCGGTTAGTTCACCGGACTTTCAACCAAAAACCAACTGACACGTCGCGGGTTCTATCCCTGCAACCGACGCATCCCTGTCGCCATGCAGGAGTTTTTGGCCTAGTGGACGTAATAATCTTCTGTTTAGAAGGAACGTCTGTAAAACTTATAAGGAAAATAATTAGACCTATTACTCTTGTCAGTTGTGAATATTCACTAATAATGAACCTTGCAGCTTTTTTCTGGATGTGTTTAGGGATGGGAGGGATGGGGGAGGTGGTAGTAGGTAATCCTAAACTTGACTAGCCTTAGGAGCTAATCAATCATTTCGCTAACTAGCAAATAAGCTCTGGTAGACAACCAGACACACATAACAACATGGGCTGTCGGTAAGAAATCTTTCCATCTGTGTTGTAGGGGTGGGCTCTAGGCATAGGGCGTCATGTTCACCAGACGGGGCGGGGAGCTAAGCGATATGTCAGTATTAATTATATTATAGGCTACTAGTAGATGAACACATATTTTTTTTCTTGAGAAAAAAACACACACAAACTTACTAACACACAAACAAATCATAGGGCGGCCTACTATCCGACTTGTCCAGTTCACCGAAAAAGACTAGAAAATATGTTTATGTCATTAGATTGATATTACTTTACCGTACTTTAAACTGTCTTTTTCAATTTTTATATAATATGTATTTTTTGTATGTCTATCTATTTATCTATATATCTAACTATCTACCGGTTCTCTATAGGCCTATCTATCGATATATCTATATTTCTATATATCTATGCATCTCATACCTACCCATCTATCTATCTATCTAGCCTATCTATATATATATCTATCCATCTATCTATCTATCTATCTATCTATCTATCTATCTATCTATCTATCTATCTATCTACTGGTTTCTATATAGGCCTAACTATCGATATATCTATATTTATATCTAGCTATGTACCTCATACCTAATACCTACCCATTTATCTATGTATCTGCCAGCATCTATCTAGCCTATCTATCTATCTATCTATCTATCTCTATCTGTTTCTCTGACATTATTTACCCATAACATGTAAAAAAAAAACTTGTTAAAAAATAACTTGTGTGATCTGTGTGCAATAATATGCTTCATTGTTCATTTTGTCTGTTCAATTCACAACAATAATACTTTCAACTAAAGCTACACAGGTTATTATGTTTACGTCTGACACTTGACAGGTTACAAAACAATGAAAACGCTCTGCAGGCTTTAGTAAAGGTGCCATGCAAGGGAGGGAAACCTAACACAGACAACAACCCAAACATAGACATTGTAGGGTAATAAACGGCAACGGTAAAAATGGTAAAGTAAAATTGACAACGGTTAAAAAAAACGGCAAACATTACAATATTTAAAACTTTAATTGAAAGTAGTGATTACACATTTGTCAACTTATTGGGGTTAATAGAATGAAACAATGTAGTCTCTGACAAAGATTACGTTGGCACCGGGGCCCCTTTGTGACTCTTGAGAAACGCTGATTTGTATTTACTCGTAGAGCGTGTTCACTATGTATTAACCCTTACAGTCCCGGGCGCGTATATAGCGGGACTGAAGGTATGCATGGGAAAGTAGGTCGGTACGGGAAGGGTTAAGATTTATGATGTCTAAAACTATGAGGGTCTTGTCTGTAGCCTGAGTTTTATGTCTTTATAAACAACACACAACATACAGCAATCCTAAAACCGATACCGAAAAAGAGAAAGAGGTTCGGGTTACTCATCGCTTTGGCAGATAATGTAGGGGGAGGGGAGGATGATCGGGGAGGGGGATATTTCATTTAGAAAACAGAACAAGCCATTAAAATGTCTGAAGGAGTGATTGCAACAACCATTAGAGCTTTAAGTGCGTAACTGACCAGCGGTCAACAAAATGAGGGTGGGGATGGGAGAGACATGAAAGCTGGGTTTTCGCAAGACCATCTGAAGTATTTACGGTAGTCCTGGTTTTAGCGAGCGAGAGCTGGTTTTGGTCGGCGAATAGTAGGCTAGATTAGAAGTGAGGGAGTACTACCTGTGCGGCATGGGATCAAAGATTCGTCTTCGCCTGGCTGTAATTCAGCATGACTGTAGAATTTTTCGGTAAGGCTTTCTCACATGGCTATGTTAATTAATTCCACGGTAAAAGCTGAATCAGAGAGGGGGCGGGGCAATGACCCGGGGGGGGGGGGGGTCGACTAAGTATATTATACTAATCGTTCATTAGGGGACACGGTGGCCTCGAGGGTGTCTTGGCTATGATAGGAACCTGACATTAGTTTAGCTCAAGTAAAGGCGGCTGGGCACTGTTCTGGCCTCACATGCCCTAGTATACAGTGTCCACTGAAACTAAGAATGCTGCTTCACCGGCCCTATGATCTATTTGTTCCGACTGGTACTTTACTTACTATACTATTTATCACATTATGAGTTAAACATTGAATGAAGCCATATTCACAGTTGCTTATTTACTGTTGTCATTTTTACCTTGCCTATTTTACCGTTGCCATTTCTACAGTGAATTTACATTTCTCGTATCTAGAATTGTTGACATTCGTTTCTTCTCGAATTTCAACAAATACGAAAACAAAAACTAGACAAAATAAACAAACCCGAGTAATAAAAAAAATGATTAAAAGCGATTTATAAATTCTTAGATTTCTTTCTTTTTTTACAGACGCCCTTTCTAAACAAAAGATTATAGCGTCTAGCCTAGCAGTCTGATTAGAGTTTTAAACGATGAAGATTTTTTTCATACATCGTTGCTAATTCAGCTAACCCTTTCTATGCCTGTATGCCACTCGGAAAGAACGAGGATGTAAATATTTTTAGACCCTACTCTGCTTTTTTTCTTTGTGGTAAAGAATGGGATAAGGATATTTATCACTTGGTAAGATAGAGTTTAATCCAGGAATTACGGAGGAGGAAAAATGGAGGTGGAAAGGGTAGAATTGTTGAGCTTTTAATTTACAAATGCGCCTTTAAAACAGAGAATACTATTTTTTTTACGATTCTGTTTTTCAGCATTATTAATCTCTTTGTCGTTTTTCGTTTGATAGTCTATAGCCAAAATGTATTATCATTTTTCTTTTATTAAAACGATTAGGCATCAATCATATTCATAAAGAACCATCGTACATGTTTTTTTGCATTATTCCTTCTATTTTAAATACTGTTCTGATTAGTTTCCGCATTCTTTCTTGTTTCCCATGACATTTTGACCCTTGTCCACATTCCTTTAGCCCATTCAGTGGAACTTCCTCTTTTCCTCCTGCTCGCCCCCCCAACCCAACTCAACCCACTCCCCCCAACCCAACTCAACCCCATCCATGTTGACATTCACTGACCTAAAGAGGCCGCCGTTTGAGATTTGTGAATCAGTCCTTGACCTTTGCGAAGACATTGTGTTTTAGAATTATTTTACGAGGTGAACAGTCTGGCGAACTTGTTTTTTTTTTTTGTGGTGGTGTGGGGGGGGGGGGCGGGGGGGGGGGGGGGTTCACGAGTTTAATATATAAATTGAGCCGCGCCCCATCCTTACGGGGGCAGCCTTTCACCCACACCCTGGCCCTAGGGTGTACAGGCGCGTGATGTAACAAAGCGTGGCGTCTGGCCTGAGTGTGCACCCAGCGGTGCATTACCTAGAGATATTTATGTCAACCTGGATAGACCTCGCACACAAGCATGGCCTAGATTAGTGGGATTATTTATCTGACTCCTGGTCCCTCCCTCCTCTCCCCCCATTCCCCGTCCCCCCCTACTTCTAATCTCCCACGCCTCCCCCATTCCCTTCCAGACCAGATTATGTAGAAATAAACAGTACGTGAGAAAGTGAGTTGATGTGTCTAGAGAAAAGATGGCGGCCAGTAGAGAAAGAGTTAGTTGTGTCTGCGTGTGAGTGTCGGTTTACGTTTTTTTTGTAAATTACCCGATTCTGATGGGAGAGTAAAGTAAAGTAACAGAAGCGCGGGGTGGCGTTGCTGGGGGGGGGGGCGAGAAATGGGACTGGAAGGAAGGGGGTGTTGGCAAGTGTGTGTGTGGACGGGGTGGAGGGGGAAATAGGGAGAGGAAACTACTGGCGAACCCCAGTTTCCTGTCATCGGCAGCTGTTCCAATTACGTGCTCCATCTTCTCACACAAGACTACCAGTGACTGGACCGACGAGACCGAAACTTTCACTGGGAGTGGATCAGACAGGTAGCTCACTCGTTGAAGGAATGCAACTCAGTTATCAGTACACAAGTATACAATTATGGGAACACAAGACGTTCCCCATCCTTTTCCAGACCTCTTTTGAATGTGTGTGTGTGTGTGTGTGTGTGAAAGTGTTTTGGGTCAGTTTGAAGTATTGTCTATTATAAAATGAAACATCAAGAAAGACTACAAGAGAGTAGGTGTATCTATTTTAAAAACTTCAACATGAGGTCAAGTGGCTGAACAAGTTTTCGGGAATTCCAGTTTTTTTTTTTTACAATTCGTTCAACGGACCACACAACGCACACAAACGTTAAATATACTTTTAAAGACATTTTTGTGTGTGTGTAAAACTAATAATAAAAATAGAGCCAAATTACACAAACTATATCCAACTCATGCACAGATGGTTCAAAAAATGCTAGCCTACTGTGAATCAGTGAGGCCGGCTGGTCCAGCGGTTGGTTCACCGGACTGTTAACAAAACGGCCTGGGTTTTAGCCCTGACGCTGACCAAACCCTGCCGTCATGCAGGAGTTTTGGTCCTAGTGGACCTAATAACCTTCTATCTAGAAGGAACGTCTGTAAACTTTATAAGTAAACCTGAATTACAAGAAGAGTATTAATTTGTTATAATGCAAGTGTCCGAATAAATATGATGAAATGTAAATCTAGGTTCAACTGAAACTGAAAGTGTCTGAAAGCAACTTTAAATCTACGATTCTATCACATCTTAGTTAAATCACGAGAATATAATATGTGTGTACGTTTAATCAGTGTTTTCCCCTCCCCCCTCCGAAAGTCTTTTGATGGTTAGACCTACCCTTTAATTGATGTCCTTAATAATATGTACAATTAAAACGACTATCTCAGTTGCATGTAGAGTCTATATCCACACGCAAAAACACACACAGTCACTGTGACAAAAACTTTGTGTATGTGTGTGTTTCTTAAAAGTCTTGCGTTGTTGTTAAGAGTTTTAACTGATATTTTAAGTTGTTGGTTTTCTTGACTAGCTTACGCAGCCTATCCCATTCCTTTTATAGATCAGTGAGCCTATCCCCTGCGCGAATAACTCTCCGGAAGAAATAAATGGATTAGACCTAGATCTAGTCCTAGCATTAGACATTAGAAAATATTTTTTAAATCTCTATTTTTCATGAATGGTCTATTAGATTATTTTGTTCTATTTCCAATGTAGATTTAAATACATTTACATTTCGGACAAACTTCTAAAAAATCCAATGACATAAATATTATTAATCTCTTCCTTTTTTATATATTTTCCAGTAATATACCATTATACACATATTATTATAATCTTATAGCGCATACGGCTTTTATATATTTATATATTATTCAATGGTTTATTTTTCAAATAAAAATGCAAGCATTTAAGGAGTGTTCGGTATTGTGTAGTAGGCTATAGGCCTACAGGCAATGTTGGCCTCAGCTGTTGCAGTAAGAGGCTACTAGGGAAAGGACGTCTGGCTATGTCAAGTAATGCTGTTGCTGCTACTGGTGTTGTCGCTTCTGTTGTTTTTGTTGCTGTTGTGGCTGATGTTGTCATTGCTATTGTCAAGAAATACTTTGAATAGATTCAAATTCGCTTCGGAGTTGTCGTCATTTGTTAAATAATATCAGAACAAAATGTGTACAGTCATAATAATTCTCCTACAATAGGCATTTTTTATTTAGGCACACAGTGTGGAGTTTATCTACTTCGGCAAAATGTTTTGGTCTATATCAGACGAGCTAACCAACTGTGCTTTTAGCATATTCCCATTGATGAATTTCAGATACAGTCAGTGCGTTTCATGTTTTATACTTTCGCAAAGCCAGGCAGAATATTTGACTTATCGACATGTTGACTTTGATTGGCACTGCAGTCTTTCCATTTTTGTGTCGTCTATTGTGAATATTTGTTTTATCAGTAGTCTACATTATTTAGGTTTTTCAATCTATTTACAATAACAGATAAAAAAATTATAAAGAAATATCTAAACTCTAAATCAGAGGTGGGCAGACCTGTTTGTACGTAGGGCCACATTGACACACGTAAAGCTGTGAGAGGGCCGCATATACATAGCCTTTTATGTCCACTATGTTTGCAGAAACCTATCGCAAGAAATAATTATAAATTATTTATATGTTATTAAAAAAATATAAATTACCAATATTTAAAATCGATAAATTCGCATTTTAGCATCAACCTTACATCACAAAGTTGAGGGACGGCATGTTTACAAATATAGAATGCCATTTTTATCAAAAAATGTTAAAACAATAATAAAGGTACAAGAAGTTGGTAAACTACAACAAAGTAACTTGTAGCATCAACCTTACATCACAAAGTCGAGGGACGGCATGTTTACAAATATAGAATGCCATTTTTATCAAAAAATGTTAAAACAATAATAAAGGTACAAGAAGTTGGTAAACTACAACAAAGTAACTTGTAAAGAAAGTTTAAAAAAGTTATTTTAAAATGCCATCGAGGGCGCATAATATCAATTGCCAGGCCGCATGCGGCCTGCGGGCCGAAGTTTGCCTACCCACGCTGTAACCCCCCCCCCCCCCCCGAACATTACGCTGGCCCAATTCATGACTAACAGAGGATAGAGGACAGAGGTATAATATTGGCGACTATTTAAAAAAAATAATTAAAGCTGTATTATTTATCTCCATATCATATAAACAAACTGTATATCGACACAAACATTAACATTGAAATCTGGTTGCTAAGGAAACCCATATGATATAGGACCGAGAACATTATGCTCTTAGCGAAAGTACATTACACCTCTCCAATCTTTACAACATTACGCCTCCAACTTCTTTAGCCCTTTTTTTTCTCTTTCGAACTTGATCTGCATTTCCCATTCATTAGAAGCTTGCAGAGTTTTCCAGATGTATTGTAGAATGACTTCTGCTCGTACTTCAGGTAATTAATCACAAGTCCTCTTCTTTCACCGTGCTCAATACTCACCAACATCATCTGGAGATTTGTCATTCCTCAGAGTTTGAGTAACTTCTTTCAACACTTTCACTCTCGTTCGTACATTGGGTGTACGGTCTCTCTGGTATGTTGGTAAGCTTTCTAGTCTTCATAGAATTGTCCCAACTGCTCAATACTAGTTCTCTGAAATAACTTAAGAAACTAAGCATATTTGCAAAAATAGTATTATCTGTTTTTAAAAAAATGAAAAAAAGATTATAAACGGCTAAATATATTAACATGTATTAACAACTTTCATTTTAGAGCACCTTTTATTCATTGGGCCGTATTGCTGCTGAGAGTTAACACCCTTGCCCCTTATACAAGTCAATCTTTTATGACTGACTTGTAATTTACAAGTCAGTCATAAAAGATTGACTTGTAAAAGGGGCAAGGGTGTTAACTCTCAGCAGCAATACGGCCCATTAAAATAGTTTTTCATGAACTATGTTACTATGTCTATACTGTATTTCTATGTAGGTATTCTCTTTTCTTGATACCTTAAAATGAATCTATTATTATAAATTTTATTATTTCGGTAACTTTTACTATTATTTACTAATGTTAGAATATTCTAATTATGTTTTTAATTATGCCTTTATGGTACTGATGTAATTTGTGGCAAAATAAATATTGTTCATTGTACTGTATTGTTCATTATACTGTATTGTTCATTGTACTGTATTGTACTGTATTGTTCATTGTACTGTATTGTTCATTGTACTGTATTGTTCATTGTACTGTATTGTTCATTGTACTGTATTGTTCATTGTACTGTATTGTTCATTGTACTGTATTGTACTGTATTGTTCATTGTACTGTATTGTTCATTGTACTGTATTGTTCATTGTACTGTATTGTTCATTGTACTGTATTGTACTGTATTGTTCATTGTACTGTATTGTTCATTGTACTGTATTGTTCATTGTACTGTATTGTTCATTGTACTGTATTGTTCATTGTACTGTATTGTTCATTGTACTGTATTGTTCATTGTACTGTATTGTTCATTGTACTGTATTGTTCATTGTACTGTATTGTTCATTGTACTGTATTGTTCATTGTACTGTATTGTTCATTGTACTGTATTGTTCATTGTACTGTATTGTTCATTGTACTGTATTGTTCTGTATTGTTCATTGTACTGTATTGTTCATTGTACTGTATTGTTCATTGTACTGTATTGTTCATTGTACTGTATTGTTCATTGTACTGTATTGTTCATTGTACTGTATTGTTCATTGTACTGTATTGTTCATTGTACTGTATTGTTCATTGTAAGGTATTGTTCATTGTACTGTATTGTTCATTGTACTGTATTGTTCATTGTACTGTATTGTTCATTGTACTGTATTGTTCATTGTACTGTATTGTTCATTGTACTGTATTGTTCATTGTACTGTATTGTTCATTGTACTGTATTGTTCATTGTACTGTATTGTTCATTGTACTGTATTGTTCATTGTACTGTATTGTTCATTGTACTGTATTGTTCATTGTACTGTATTGTTCATTGTACTGTATTGTTCATTGTACTGTATTGTTCATTGTACTGTATTGTTCATTGTACTGTATTGTTCATTGTACTGTATTGTTCTGTATTGTTCATTGTACTGTATTGTTCATTGTACTGTATTGTTCATTGTACTGTATTGTTCATTGTACTGTATTGTTCATTGTACTGTATTGTTCATTGTACTGTATTGTTCATTGTACTGTATTGTTCATTGTACTGTATTGTTCATTGTACTGTATTGTTCTGTATTGTTCATTGTACTGTATTGTTCATTGTACTGTATTGTTCATTGTACTGTATTGTTCATTGTACTGTATTGTTCATTGTACTGTATTGTTCATTGTACTGTATTGTTCATTGTACTGTATTGTTCATTGTACTGTATTGTTCATTGTACTGTATTGTTCATTGTACTGTATTGTTAATTGTACTGTATTGTTCATTGTACTGTATTGTTCATTGTACTGTATTGTTCATTGTACTGTATTGTTCATTGTACTGTATTGTTCATTGAAATGTATTGTTCATTGTACTGTATTGTTCATTGAAAGTATTGAATTCAACATTTTCCTTTTCTTCTTTGCTTGGTTTTAAGGCTAGAAAAAAATGTTAACCATAACAGTCAACGCGGGTTTAATCAAGTCCCTCAGAGGCCATAAGCATAACAAAAATTTAAGATTTTGGTGCACATATTTCAAAATATAAACAAAATAATAGATCATAAACTACTACTTTATTAAATGCAGTTGAACAAAACTTTAAATAAGGTGGATACAAAATTGTTTTTTTTTATTACTACTTTGTATATTTGAAAAGTTTATTTGAAAATGTTTGCTACGTTTTTTTTTGGTAAATTGCAAAGTTTTAATAAGATTATTAAATTTAATTTAATGCCCTTTTTTTGCACCAAACGAATATTGGAACATGGTAAATTCTTGGTATGGAAAATGTATATGGTGCTCACCCCCGCCCCTATTCCCTTTTTCTCACGACGCCACTTGCCTATATATATTGCTTAATGATAAATCTAGCTCTCATTACAGTACAGAATAAAATATTTGCCTAAAGACTTTTAATTTATTGTATTCTGGTAGATAAAATACACTTCTGTACCCATGGGCCTCTACGCTGGGGAAGTGTGGAGACCACCATTACGTTGCATCAAGAGCGCATCGGTAGGCAAACGCATTGGGGGGACATCCACTGCTACGCGTCCGATACTCATTGTACTGCCGAAGGGCCACGAGGCTCGGTGGGGAGGAAGCAACGAGCGCAGCGTTCCCGCTTTAACCCCGCCCTGGTGCCTGTTTGTCCATACCTATAGTATGGGATTCGTGCTACCGGGCGACATTGTTGGTATACGGGCGAGCCACTACTATAATGATCTGAGAGGAATTCCGCAGTGGAAGAAAATTTGTTGCTCGGGGCTGCGAAAAACGAACCCAAAGTTACACGGCACGCCATTTCACAGTGGGGTGGCTGGCGCCCGGATAGAGCCTCGGTGTGCCACGTCTTGGTTCACCTCTGAGCATAGTTTCGTCCTGGAAAATATAGCCGTAAGGATCATTCGTTTATTTTCTTTTGTGGAAATAATAGTATGGCATGGTAGATAAAATATTCTTTAAATTTCCTTAACTTTGGCAAGCCTGAGTTTGTGTTATTGTCAGGTTGGTCAACCTTTGGTCCCATATTGTCATATTTAGGGCATACATGCATTCTTATAAAACCACTATTCCATCTTACCGATATATTGATTTAAGTCTCGGCATGAATTTGATACTTAATTTTACTTGGTGTTGAATAGGGTGGCTTTACTCAGGCAGCCTATTCCGTATTCGAACGCCACTCTGAACATCGAAATAGTCGAAACATGTCTGAGTAAATATTGTGATCCTATACTGTTATTCCTCGACTAAAATAAAATATATATTACAATTACAACGAAGGTAAAATGCAATTTGAATTGGACCATAGAAGCTTGTAACTAGGCCATGTCCTCCATTTTTTTTAACACAATGTTGTTTTTCTTTTAAAAATGAATTAGACAGGGGTCGGCAACCTTTTGCTAACAGTGTGCCAAACTAGGATTTCTAAATCATTCAGCGTGCCAACAGCCTGAAACTCAACCTGCGCTAATATACTTTTTAAATTTATTTTTATAAGTCAATTTATATATCGCCGTAGCAAGACCAAGGCCGTAAAAGCGTTTTATATTAAATAAAATAATTAACGAGCTTGTGATTATCATCTTTTTTATGTGGCATAAGTAGCCAATTCAAAATTTATTACTCACATCAATTGATAATTTGTAATATATTTAATTTTGTTGTCCATGTATAGATTAATACTTGTACCAGCTAATATTTGTTTGGTTTTGTTCTGTCTGAGATTTCCTCTAATTAATTACTTCTTGTATACGAACAATTCAATACAATTAAGCAGGATAGATACGTGGTAATCAAACAAACGTGGTAGTTAATGTAATGTTTTAAAATGTTCATATAAATTCTTTAGTCACATAATATTTGTATAATTTTCAACTATCTGTTTAGTTTGATAATTTTAAAGTTACAAATTGTAAGCCATTTACCAAGCCATTTACCAAGCCATTTAGTAAATTTACTTTCGTTTAAAGGATAAAAAAAGAAACATTAGAAATATTAATGCAAAGAAAACGGGTTAATTATCTCCCGTTAATTTAATTAAAGTCTCCAAATTTGATGCTAGTGACGCCAAATATCTGGTAAAAAGCAGGTTGGATGAAAGCCTGGGAAACCAACTAGCTGAAGACACTTCTGGCTATGAAGGCAAGAACTAAAATCGTCACAAGGAATGTCGTATGATGCATAGGCTATATAGGGAAAGATCGTGCGAGGAAGTGGGGTGCTAGCAGCCACTGGAAACAAATTGCTGGCATTCGAAGATAAATGCACGAGAAGAATTCTTCGAATCTCCTACTTAGAACACAGAACTAATGAGCATGTCTGGGACAGGATATTGCGGGCCCTCAAGAAACCATTATGGCAACAATCAAGCGGCGCAAGCTGACATGGTCTGGTCACGTGCATCATAACGTGTCAAAAACCATCCTCCAAGGCACAGTAGAAGGTAGACGTTGGAGACGCCATCTTCGGCAATGCTGATTTAACAATAAACCTAAAAGATTGGATTAACCCTTACAGTCCCGGGCGAGTATATAGCGGAACTGAAGGCAGCATAGATAGACGTAGGTCGGTACGGGAAGGGTTAAGCTGAAAATGACTGAACTATTGATAGCCGCTCAAGATAGGCAAAAATGGAGAAAGATGACTGGTTTGGTATCCATTCGCCCCCCCCCCCTCCCCTTGACCATAGCGGTCATGGGTATGATGATGATGATAATATTATGTTAACATTTAGTGTCCATTTGCTGTCCCTTCAACGACCGCAATGGTCTGATGATAATGATGATAGAACCGGTTCATGGAAAGTGCATTATATAGCCCATTTCATTTTTTCTTTTCTATACTAGACTATACGCTATACATCAATTCCCAATTTTGAATTTTCGCTAATTCACCAAATGAGACTTGTAAATCTGACTTGGAGGTGTAAACGACCTCCAGTTGGAAACCCTAGACTCTAGACTCTAGACTTTCAATTACGTTGAAAATTTGTTTTGTTTGCTAGGAAGACAAAATAATATAACTGGGTATCCCCGATATCATACTACTAGGCTAGAAATAAATACAACCGGGTATTCCCCTTAGCATAATATACCAACATCCTGTCGTTGGGGATTGTCGACACGTCATGTGGGAAGATCAGTTCTGAGTTCTGAACATAAGCCG
This sequence comes from Anisus vortex, assembly GCA_949126835.1. Lineage (NCBI taxonomy): Eukaryota > Metazoa > Mollusca > Gastropoda > Planorbidae > Anisus > Anisus vortex. The sequence continues at coordinate 11,912,213 of OX421492.1, read as the reverse complement.
GCAGCGGATACATATTTACATATCTTGTGAAACGGTGTGTTGGGGGGGTTGGGGGAATCCCCTATTACCTTTGTATAGGCCTACCTGTTCTACAGGTTTGTGCCCAGGTGTGCCAATCATTTTCTTTCTTTTTTTTTCTTTCTCCTCCTTTTTTGTTCCTAATAAATAAATAGAAGCCATATTTTGTCCCAAGATTTTTCAGTGACATGAATTTAATCCCGATAGAGACATAAGCTAGACATATTCAGGAAGATCCAAAGAGAAAATAAAATCATGGGGTTTTGGTAACAATACGACATTCGTCAAGGACTCATAAATACGTGAAATACACGTATTGTCAATTCTAAGAATATTACATGTCTTAATAAATGAAACACTCAAACATAACATTTTGAGTGGGGAAATAAAAGATGATTTCTTTTAAACCTATACCCTAGGCCAGGATTCGGCAGCCTAAGGAAAGCGTGCCACACTTGGCACGCAGAGCAATTTTCAATGGCACGTGGAAGACTACCAAAAAAGGCAATTTAAGTCTCATTCTACAAGAAATTAAGTTATAAAACAGGATGTTGGCGCGCTCAATGAATTAGAAATCCTACTTTGGCACACTATTATCAAAGCTTACCGACTCCTGCCCTAGGCTATCTCTCTCTCTCTCTCTCTCTTTCTCTTTCAATCTTCTCCGTGAAGTCAGGCGTTGCGGCGAGAGTCAAAGATCTCCATCTATCTCGTTCTAATGCAGCTCGAGAGGCTGTTTCCAAGTCCATCTTATGGCTGTCCTGGGAAGGGAGTCAGCTGACATTCTACAGAAGTGTTCCAACCCTAAGCTATCTTACATGTGTATAAATAGAAACCGTAACCCTTCTTACTGCTAAACGCAAGTCGCTAATCCAAAAGTAATGAACTCTTCGAAACAGTTTCTCTTTCGGCGCTCAAGATTGTGATTCACTTTACCAATATTTCATGAATTATCTGCCAATTGTTGAAACACGTAAGTCACCGGAGTGTCATTTACCAATTGTTGTCATATGTTGTGGAGTCATTTAGAATTGATTCAATTATTTAGTTTAGGTATTAATAAAATTATTGAAACAAACCAAAAAAAAATCTCCACCAGCTCCCCACTTCGCGTTAAGAAATCTATACGCCTGCCTTAGTCAGCTCTATCCTTGGCGTCCAAAGGAGAGAGGGATGGGGGACAAAGGTGGGGCGGGTGGGGGGGGAATGCCCTTCCAGCACCCTGGATTTGCTAAAATTTCCAAATTTCACCTTTTTCTACAAAGTACGTGATTTTGCACCCACCTGCAAAACATTGATGTCATTCTGCTTCTCCTACACAATTTTCTCGGAGGCTCATGATGCTTACCTCAGCCTCTCCCATCCTTACACAACAAACAAACAAAACAAACAAAAAATCAGGGCTGTGGAGTCGGTAGATAAATGTTCCGACTCCAACTCCGACTCCTCATTTTTTTGTACTTCCGACTCCAACTCCGACTCCAGGTACCAAAATTTCCTCCGACTCCGACTCTTCGACTCCGACTGATAAATGGTAGATAAATGTTCCGACTCCAACTCCGTTTCCGACTCCTCATTTTTTTTCTACCGACTCCGACTCCAGGTACCCAAAATTCCTCCGACTCCGACTCCACAGCCCTGCAAAAAATCTACCTGTGTGTGTGAGGTCTAGATCTTTACCTTTACTTAATCTCTCAACCATCATGCCATTGTCAGGGGGAAAACAAATATGTGCTTGTATCGAATCTTACTGTTTACTCAATCTCCTTGAAATTTCTGGCCCACACTATCGAGGAGCGAAAATAGATGGAGAGAACTCCTGAATAGTGAGTGAACTAGTGCAAGGACTTTCAGAGCTTGTGTAAGTTACTTCTATGTATAGGCCTACATCCACACCAGGGCCGGGCAGAGGCCCAGGAAACTCAGTAAATCTCCCAGGATTTAAACCTTAAAATGACGCTTCAAATGAATGTTTAAGAAGAATTTTTCATCAAAGCCAAATTAAAAAAAAAAGTTATGTATTTAATTTAGGCCCTCGTTTGATCATAATGCATGCAACCCAAAACAACAACAACATAAGACCAACAATACCAACAAACACTACCAGGTGATGACAAACACCAACAATAGTTTGAATACAACACAGACGCGTAACACCACATAAAGGGATTCAGCGTTAGTCAAAAAGGAAAACTCACAAGAAAAACCAACTAAATACCAAAACAACAACAAACATTATTTTCAATGTTTACTAACTCTATTATCATAGTCTAGTGACTAGTGGAACAGTTATTTCACGAAAGTTTTGACTTGTACAAAATCTGCTTCAAGTTCTACTCACGGGGCGACCCTTAGTTATTGTTAACTGTGGCGCTCAACATACTGACATGACCGCCCGCCTAGCAAGAGGTTTTGGAGGCAGCTACGATAAGGTGCATGTTGATTTGCAGTTCAGACAAAGGTAGGAAGGAATGAAATAAATAAAATAAAAAAGGCGTCCCACACAATCTTATCTCGAAATTTTAACAGCCGTGCCGCACTTTCTGAGATGAATGTTTCAACGTCCTACGCATAGCCACGGTTTGATTCTGGTCTAGAATAGATAAGCATCCCATACCAATGCAAGACTAGATTTCGGGCATAGAATGGGTTGTCCTTGCATTTTAACAAGTTGTTTCTTTTCTTAACCAATTCGGATAACCCATTCCATACCCGAATTAGCTTTTGCATATGGACTTATTTTTAAAAAATGTCTAAACTTTCTAAATGTTCGTCTTTTTGTGTTATTTTAATACATGGTTTAGCTGTAGGTTTAGCTGTAGGTTTAGCTGTAGGTTTAGCTGTAGGTTTAGCTGTAGGTTTAGCTGTAGGTTTAGCTTTAGGTTTGGCTAGAGGTTTAGCTGTAGGTTTAGCTTTAGGTTTAGCTGTAGGTTTATTTCTAGTCTAGTTCAAACTTTACTATTAAAGACTAGGTCTAAAGAGGTCAATGAAGTCACTCATGCAGCCTTACATAATAGAATGGATTCGAGTTGCTGGTTAGGGCAGAATATAAATATACTGAGAAATGTTAACAGTAAATCTAACATTTTAACATCAAATTAGACTTTGACACCAGGATTGTGATTGATCAGCGGCGATTCTCTCGGACCGGGGCTCACCACCTTGCTAACGTGAGACCGACAAATATCTTTCTGTTAAAAACTGTCAGAAATGATCAAGTCAAAAGCTAATTGCGGCCCAGGATTATTGTTCATCGGTGCCAAACATATCCAATGCACAGATTTAACCACGACGAATCAAATACGTCATATTTCAATGCTTTTTTTTAAAAAAATGTAACTACTTGTAAAAAGGTGTAATTAAATTTTTTAATTGTCTATGAAAAACACGAAAAATAATCTATGAAGACAAAGATGACATTTAATATTCAAATTTTGATGTATTGAAAGATCGATTAGATCTTATCATCTTATCACTACGGGCTCAGTGTGTGGGCCCTTTGTTCTTGTAATAAGGATCACACCTGTCGGCTAAAACAACTTCCGGTAGCAAGATGGCGCTTGGCAAAACGGTACATCAATTCCATTAAGCTTTCGGAGCTTGTGGACACGAAAATGCTAAATGTGATAGCACGAAGAGTCGCGGTATACAAATTGACCGTCATTATTGTTGCAATCCATTTTAGAATTAACATGGATTTATGTATTTTTAACAACACGCCCAAAAACCCGAGATAATTGACTCTTAAAGTTGAGCGTGAGAAACTTGTTTGGACGGACTTAAATCCTTTCAGTCGAGGGACAGTTTAAATGGGAATGGTAATTAACCAAGATGTTTTGCTTGGACTGGCGATATATATCGAAGTTGGAGGCAAGTTGAAATTCTTGACCCTGGGAAACAGTCCAAGAGGGGTTAAATAACCATTGATAAATGGGCGTCTAGTAGTATACATTTCTGGCATGGGACAAGAGGGGAGTAATAACTCAAGAGTAGTTGAATACACCGTTGGAGGTCCCGCGGCCCAGAGTCAGGTGAGGTCAGACTCCACCCCTATTCTATCCCCCCCTTTCCCCAACAGACCACTGGCAACCCAGGGTAACTGGATATGGTTCATTGTTCGCAGATGTTTCTGGCAAGCCTGAGAAACTGAAAATTTGGGAGGATAAATAGGCAGACAAGCGAGAGCTAGAGGGAGAGAGCAGACCGTAGCTAAGCAGAGACAGTCGCTAGATACACAGAGTCGAAGTAGGTCTCACATACACAGTTGACAGTTCGGAGTTACTTAATAGTGAGCATTTAAGTTAGCCGACTACACTGTACTCGATCGACTCTCATCTACCTATATTTGTATATATTGGATGTATGTAACCTTTGATATACATATAGAAACTTCTTGTCAATAAACGTTGTAGAACTGTTGCATTTCGTCAATCCTTTTTGCTGAGATAGCTACTAATATAAATAGGTTTGAAAGTCGTCTCTCTTCATATCCTAAGACAACGACCTCACAAAAGCCTGATAAGCGTACGCACAATCTGCACATAATCAGAGCCGCGCCTTCAGCGTGTGACAATCTGGGGATCTCGCCCGGGACTTACCACTTTAGGGACCAGAGAAACGACACTTTCAACACCGGGGGCTTACAGTAGCTTCACATCCAGCAAGAGACGCCGAAACCAGCTTCAACTACTTGGCAAAAGTTCATATAGAGTGTAGAGCCATCTACCAGACGACTGCAGTGAATAGCCAGATACACCAGCCACACCAGACCACCAACTACTTTAGCCTACCAGCAGCGAATCGTAGACTAGTACACATTACGCTCCACGTTAGAGCATCAATACGACAGCACTGGACACCCGTTCCAGCGTCATTAGAATACGTTACGCTCCACATCAGAGCATCAATACGACAGCACTGGACACCCGTTCCAGCGTCATTAGAATACGTTACGCTCCACATCAGAGCATCAATTCGACAGCACTGGACACCCGTTCCAGCGTCATTAGAATACGTTACGCTCCACATCAGAGCATCAATACGACAGCACTGGACACCCGTTCCAGACACAGCGGCCCACTAGCGACGAAGACCACACCCGAGACATCATTCTTCTACGAGGGAATCAGACCACACCATTGACCGGCAGCCAGTAAAACCACAAAGAGACGTCAACCCGACCACACAAAGACCACCGGACCACCACAGCAATTACCGAACAATAGTTTATCCTGAAACTATTCGTGACTACAGAAACTATCTTTCAATTTAAATTTCTAGAACATTTCATCAGTTGTTCTATACGAACAGTGAATTTATCTAGAGAACATTGAACTATAGGTAGTTATTTGTGTGAGTGATAAGTGGTATTTTTAAATTATATGTGTGTTTATTTCCAAAGATCGTCAGGAAATCGGGGTAAGTTGACCTTAACTCTTTTGTGTTTAGATATTAAGTGTTTACTTTGCATCTGTACGGCTCACTCAGAGGTAGTGGGATTGTATTCAAAACCTGTAGTAGAATAGTATAGTCTTTTTAAATAATAATTTATTAAGGGCGGGTGGTGCTTTGTTTTAGTTCGGCGAAGTAGGATTTAGGAGCTTAATTAGTCAGTAGTAACGGTAGCTATGGCGAAAGTACGAGGTCTACATGAGTGGATGGAGATTGCTAGGTCTATGGGGGTAGAAGAAGCGCAGGTCCTTGCCTTTGCAGAAGGGGAAAGAAAGTTAGAGTTAGAATTGATTGAGGCTGAGAGGGCAGATAGGATCGCTGAACGGAAATTTAAAGAAGCACAACTCGCCATAGAGCAATCGAAAGTTGAGGCAGAGCAGTCGAGAATTGCGGTAGAGCAATCGAAAGTTGAGGCAGAGCAATCGAGAATTGCGGCAGAGCAATCGAGAATTGCGGCTGATCAGACCGTGGCCTTAGCTAAGATAGCAGCCGATAGAGAAGTTGAGATAGTCCGCCTTGAATCAGGTCAAAACATGGCACAGGGCATATCCATTACTTCTTCTCCCGAGCCTGCCCACCCCATCAATCACCACCCACAGCTCGCAAAATTTGACGAGCGGCTAGATGATCTGGATAGTTATATTATGCGCTTTGACCGACACGCTCAAACGGCTGGGTGGTCATCTGAGGACATGGCTATGTGCCTCAGTAACTTGCTGACTGGTAAGGCATTGGCCACCGCCATGCGCCTTGACCCTATTGAGTGTAGGGACTATGAAACTTTGAAGTGCGCCCTACTGAAAGCATATGACTTTACGGGCGAGGGGTTTAAAAGAAAATTTAAATCCGCCAAAATAGATAGAAGCGAGAGCTATAATCTATTTGGGACTAGACTCAAGGGTTATCTGAATAGATGGATAGAGTTAACGGGGACTGAAGAGAGTGTTGATGGGCTAAAAGAGCTCATGCTAAGAGAACAGCTCTTAGAAGGTGCCCCGGAGGGTTTAAAAGTCTTTTTAAAAGAAAGGAACCCTAACTCTTGGACCCAATTGTTAGAATTGGCAGAAAATTATAGGGATGCCCATGGTAGAAAACCCCAGGAGGTTAAGTCGGATATAGTGGATGAGCCTGTTGTGGACCCATCTCGAAATGGGAATGGTGGACCTCACTTTCACAGGAATGAGGATAAGAGAGACGCCACCCAAAGTAGAAATAATGACGGGAGGTATGGTTGGGACTCGAACTCTAAACTGACGTGCCACGGCTGTGGAAACAGAGGGCATAAAGTTCAGAATTGCCCCCTGAGGATATGTAAGCCTGCAGGGGCGGCAAAAGTGTACGAGAGCGGTTTATCGTGCCATGCCACGCAGGCCACTGGCAGTAAGACCCAAAGTAGTGCTGTTCAGTTCAATATAGAGGAGGAAAGGTGGCCTATATCACAGGGGTTGATAAATGGTGCACCAGGGACCCTTCTTAGAGATAGTGGTTTAGCAGGAGTTATAGCACGGAGATCTCTTGTTCCCGATAGAGCCATGACGGGGCAGTATCGCTACATCAAAACAATTGATAGTAAGGTACAGCGGGTACCGACAGCTATCGTTAGTATAGATTCCCCGTATTTTCAGGGGCAAGTGGAGGCTCAAGTACTCCATGATCCTTTGTTTGATGTGATTATAGGGAATATTAAGGGTGCACGCCATCCCTTTTTACCCAATCCAAACTGGGTTAAGAAAATAGGAGGGACACCCGTTGCAACGGAAGAAGTAGGCGCAAAGGCGTTACATGGTATTAAGGGGGCTGAAAAAGGCCACCAGGTTTACTCACCCAAGAAGGTAGGGGCGACGGCTACTCGCGGCAAGAAGCAGAGAGGAATGGCAGCCATGAAGTCAGTGGCGGTGCCAATCTGTTTACCTGTCGGGGCCAACCCCGATGAATTTTGTGACTCCCAAGGGGCCAACCCATCGTTTAAGGAACATAGGGAGCATGCAACTAAGGGGAGGGCACGGCCTTCAAAGTGTGGTTTGAGGAGGATTGTCGTTGAAGAGCCAAGGCTAGACAGACCACCAATTGATAGAGATTGTGAACACACAAAACACACTACAAACAAAACATGTGGGAAAATAAAAGAAATGGGACCAGATAAAGTGAGGTCAAACCGGTGTCGTGCATTGCAAGATGGCGACGAGACGCAGCACCCCGACCCAACTAATAATAGAGACACAATGTTTGGGGCCTGTAGTGTTATTGATATTGGAGAAGTACCCATTAGGGCGAAACGAGAACGAATTAGAGATCTGCATATCTCTCGAGGCATGACAAAGAGTCTAGGGTGGACACACACCGTGAAACTAAACACGCGTCGGAACAATGACCAGATGGCTAGGCAGAATACCGGTACGAGATCTTTCGACAGGAAAGAAATCACTGACCAACCTGTCTTTAAACTCGCTCGTTCCCGTTACAAAACCAAGGTGGCTCATGGCCGTAGAAACTAGTGAATAGTTTCCTTGGTACTCCATTGAAAAGTGTGTAAGTGTTAGTGTGTTAGTGTAAGATTCGTTTGTTCGTTTGTTTGTCCACTTCCAGATAGTGGAAGGGAAAGGAAATTCCTGTCTATAATGAGAAAGTGGGGAAAACGAAATGTAAAGTGGAATGGCATTTGAGGTCAGATGTATTTGACCCAAGTCAGAGGATACAACAATAATGACCACTCAGGCGTGACGATGCGTTTAAAGGTCTTTAGCGTGTATAGTTTCTCTCAACAAATAGTTTCCCACTTGTCTAATTACACCCGAGGTACTAAGGTCTGTTATGGACGTTTTATTTAGGGGTTCTCAAGGTTACGAATAGGCAAAGGATGATATTATACCGGACGATTCGGAAATTGCCGGCGTATATTGTGTCGAATACATAGAGGGATTCTAGTTTACCTAAAAGGGAAGTAGATTAACATTATCACTGTTAATATTATCGCAGAAAGGATAAGGTATATATAGATCTGATGAGTCGCTGTCCAGTCTAAGTGACAGGTTAACAGAGCAAAGTAATACTTTTTGTCTGAACATAATTGAGACCTATTGGTCAGCTCACCTTGATACCTGTTGGTATTCATGTGTCAGTGTATGTGTGGATGCGATTATTATTTTTAACTATGTGTTTCTTTTAACATAATATGTTTGGACCTGCTACTAATTTTTATATGATCTCTCTATTTGACATGAATTCATGCTTACAAATTTTTATGCTGGGGGTGAAACACTATTAACTAATACTCTTTTTCTGGAATGTTTGTGTACATATAACATTGCCAGTTGATATAATAGCAGTTATGCTAAACCTGTTGAACACTGTATTTCTGTGTGGGGCTTATGCCGAGGCAACCCCTAAATTGTTGTGGTAAATGTATCTATACGGACTACGGTCCCTGCATCTTTGCAGTTTTCTTTTTGGTGTTCTTGAAATGTAGATTTTGAATTAGACGGTATTAAGTAGCTACGCAAGCATTGCTCGCGATGACAGTAAGATGTCCTTAAGTAAGGAATATTGATTATTGTAATATTTTGTTGACGTTTGATATTATAGTACATCCTACGTATTAATGTGACATGACATTTTACTAGAAGTTAGATGTTTTTGGGACGGTATGTTCTAGGGGAGGGCATATGTTGCAATCCATTTTAGAATTAACATGGATTTATGTATTTTTAACAACACGCCCAAAAACCCGAGATAATTGACTCTTAAAGTTGAGCGTGAGAAACTTGTTTGGACGGACTTAAATCCTTTCAGTCGAGGGACAGTTTAAATGGGAATGGTAATTAACCAAGATGTTTTGCTTGGACTGGCGATATATATCGAAGTTGGAGGCAAGTTGAAATTCTTGACCCTGGGAAACAGTCCAAGAGGGGTTAAATAACCATTGATAAATGGGCGTCTAGTAGTATACATTTCTGGCATGGGACAAGAGGGGAGTAATAACTCAAGAGTAGTTGAATACACCGTTGGAGGTCCCGCGGCCCAGAGTCAGGTGAGGTCAGACTCCACCCCTATTCTATCCCCCCCCTTTCCCCAACAGACCACTGGCAACCCAGGGTAACTGGATATGGTCCATTGTTCGCAGATGTTTCTGGCAAGCCTGAGAAACTGAAAATTTGGGAGGATAAATAGGCAGACAAGCGAGAGCTAGAGGGAGAGAGCAGACCGTAGCTAAGCAGAGACAGTCGCTAGATACACAGAGTCGAAGTAGGTCTCACATACACAGTTGACAGTTCGGAGTTACTTAATAGTGAGCATTTAAGTTAGCCGACTACACTGTACTCGATCGACTCTCATCTACCTCTATTTGTATATATTGGATGTATGTAACCTTTGATATACATATAGAAACTTCTTGTCAATAAACGTTGTAGAACTGTTGCATTTCGTCAATCCTTTTTGCTGAGATAGCTACTAATATAAATAGGTTTGAAAGTCGTCTCTCTTCATATCCTAAGACAACGACCTCACAAAAGCCTGATAAGCGTACGCACAATCTGCACATAATCAGAGCCGCGCCTTCAGCGTGTGACAATTATCATTAAAAGATGTATTCCTTCAATGTTTCATTTGAATCGAAACAAAGAAATGCTAAACAGCCGCAATTGCTTAGATAAAGAATTTGCCTGATCCACAATCTGCACCAATGCTGGGCGTCTGTTAGTTGTAATGGAACTAAGCTAATACATAATAATGATAATTGGGTTGGTGGGTCTGGGGGAAGGGGCTTTACTTATACCAAACTAAGAATAATAGGGTTCATACTTCTTCTTTGCCATATTCATGGGCATGCACGAGGGGAGCGGGGAGTAGGGTATATCTACATAAACTTCTCATCTACGACCGGAAATTAACAAAAAAAGTCTTACAGTAACTAGTCTATAGATGTATAACAACTATTTACATTATTGAGCTTCCGATAGTCATTTAAATAACCTTGCGGACGCTTATGCACGTTTTTTTTTAAAGTTTATGGAATATATTTTTTTATTTGAACAAAAAAAAAAAGAAATTATATCTAAGACCCACATCTTCTGTACATTAGGCCTAAGCCTGGCTTATCCCGCGGGTACCGGTACTTCCCTCATTCTTCCTCAGATGTTAACTTTGTTTTGTTAACTTTTGTTTGTTTGTGATATATGTTTGTAACGTGGGCTTGTTTTTAATTCCCTCCCCTTTATTTCTTGCTATTAAGTGTCTAGTTCACTCCCCCTGGATGTAAACCTTTTGATCTTTTGTTAAGAGTCGTATAAATAGCGGGGGAGAGTCGTATAAATAGCGGGCCCGTTCAACTTGGAAAACGGAGAAATAAAAAAAACATCAATAAAATAAACAAGCCCCCACCTGTTCACCCATCTTGATAGAGATGAAAGATAAATAGAATAGATGGGTGTTTGCCTGTTTGGTGTGCAGTCCTTCATTCAAGTATGATCACATCAACACTTGTTCCTTTTACAACGCTAAAAGTTTCAAGCCTCTTTGAATAAACAGTACGTTAATTTGTTAATTGAATTTTAACCTATAAACTTAAAAGTCCACAAATGAACGGATGTTGCTGAATCAGCGTTTTGGGTACCGGTAATTAAAAAAAAACCACATATATATTATTATGAGTGCATTTATCTCATTAGCCTACAGAATATTACCAGGTATCAATTGGGTCAAGTGAAGTTGCAGGGCCGGATCAAGCCCATTGGCCATTGTGGCTCTAAGCACTACAAAAGATTTTGGCGCTTCATTCCCTCAAATAAGTAGATTCTAGGCCTAATTAAAAACGAACACAAAATTAAATTAAAGGATAAAATATAATTTTATTTATTACGCAATTAAAGAAAACTTTTAGTAAGATAGAAAAAAATTTTTTTCTTTAAAAAAAATAAAATATACGGGTAGGCCCTACTTCTATTATTTATAGGCTACAATTACAGGGGTCGGCAACCTAAGGAACGCGTATCAAACTTGGCACGCAGAGCGATTCTCAATGGCACACGAGAGACCTTCAAGAGTTGTTTTTTTATTGATGAAAAAAAACAACAACAACATTTTCCGGTTCTAAATGAGGAATACTGACTGTTGAAGCCGATTTTTCTGAATTACATGGCGACACATTTCTGTGAGTTGAACTTGCATTTACAAGGACCACTTGTGAAATCAATTTCAGTCTGCTAGGCATTCGCTCTTCTACTTTCAGCTTTTGGTTTCAACTTACATTTGTGAACAGATTTTATCGCACATGAAAGATGTTTTAAGCATACAAAGAGGTCACCTACTATTGACCACTCAGAAGTGACTAAATATGTATCCGGCATTATATAATTAGCGAGGAGCATTCAAGACAAGACGATCAGATACAGATTAATGACATTAAAAGAAAATTATGCACATCTTTTTTAATTAAACATAAATATAAGTAATTCTAAAACAAATTTATTTGAATCATTAATGTAATAAATATAAGAGACTTATTTAAGAGCAATATATTATGCAATGTCTGCAATTATTAATGTTTAAAAGATATAGGGCCTACTCATTTAATGGGCATAGGCCAAAATGTATATTTACAACTGTTAAACGAGTATTTTAATCCTGTAATAATTTGGATTTATATAAAGAAATAGTAATTTAATTAGTCAGTTATATTTGTTAGATTACGGGGGGTACAAAACATAACTTGTTTGCAATTACTATTGAATCAAATGTGGAAACGTGGTGTAATTAAAGGGAGACAATAAACTAGATTTCTTTTCCCTAATATTTCTAATAATTATTTTCTATTATTCTTTTATAATAGAATAAACGACTTACAATTTAAATCTTACAATCGATCAAATTGTAAAAAATATTTGAAAAGTATATAAATATTACATAACTAAAGAAAGTATATGTATATTTTCAAACATTACAATAACTACCCAGTTTGTATGATAACTACATTATCTATTCTGCTAAAGCAATGATTCCTGTGGGTTTCGAAGCACCCGGGATAACATTTAAAAACAGTTAATGAGATCAAATCAAATCAGGTGATCCCCTCCCTTATGTGAGGGCACTGCCTCCATCATGGTCATACTTAGGGATATATGGAAGAGCAATATCATCTTCCCAGTGAAAACAAAATTATACTCATCACTGGTACTTTCGTATTGTATATGGCTGCGAAAGTTGGACGTTGAATGCAGAGTCTGAGAGAAGAATTCAGGCCTTTGAGAACAAATGCTACAGAAAGTCATTAGGGACTCGCAATCAAGAAAGAAAAACAAATGAATATGTCTTGCTCCAGGTCCATAATCTGGCGGGGAAACAGGAGGCACTCCTTTCAACTGTAAAGCAACTAAAGCTCACATGGTTTGGTCATACTGTAAGGCAAAGCCATCCTACAAGGAACAGTGGACGGAGCACGCAGAAAAGGTCGCCAGAAAAAGAATTGGTTGGACAACCTGAAAGAGTGGACCGTGTTTTGCTTCTGTAAACGGCTTCTGACCGGGACGAATGGAGAAATCTGGTTACGTGCACCGTCGTAGCACCCCCACGACGAAAAGTCACGTGGTCTGATGATGTTGATATAAGTGCAAATAAAAAAGGCTGATAATCACAAACACATAGAGGCCTATAAAACGTTTTAACGATTGTCTCTACAAATCTCTTTTGCTTTAGGCATTGGATACTTGGAGTTAAATTAATTGTCCAATAAAAAAAAAAAAAAAAAAAAAAAAGGTATAACAGAGCAGGTTGAATTTTAGTCTGTTGGCACGATGAATGATTTAGAAATCCTAGTTCGGCACACAAGTATCAAAAGGTTGCCGACCCCTGGGCTACATTATAAGTTGTTTTGTTTGCAATTTAATGTGGGGGCGTTTTTTGTTTGGGGGGGGGGGGGCGGGGATGGGGCTCCTGGTCAGCTGCACAAATTGCACCATACAAGCCTTTAACTACGATTCATTCCTGGTATGGAAAATTTCAGCAGTCCTTTATATATTTGTCTGGCCACCAAAACCCTTTATATTTGCTTTGGACATCATACCCTGTTATATATATATATTTGCCTCAAATATCAAGGCCTTTATAATTAATTGTCAAACATTACGCCTTAGTTACCAAACCCCTATTTTATATTTTGGCCATTAAACCCCTTTATGTGAATATATATATAAATATATATTGACTCAAACCCATTATTTATAGGCCTATGCCTGGCTGTCAAATACCTTGATTTAGGTGTCTGCAACCTTCGGGACGTTTGCCAGACTTGGCATGCAGAGCAATTTTCAATGGTACGCAAAAGACACCCAAAATGTAATTCAAGTAGTCAGTCAGACAGACTTTTTAACCAATGAAATAAAAAGCCATTAAGGCAGAATTATTACAACTTTCAAGGGTTGGCCTTTCTGAATATTTCTTTAAAATCTTTACCAGGCTTGGATTGACCACATCATTATAACACATTTTTACAAAAGTTATTTTCAATTCTCAAATCATGATGATTATAGCATTGTGCTTGTAGTTACTATACATCTGGACCAGATATATTAGTTTAGCTTTCTGGTTAAAAAACAACATCACAATTGTAATACATACAAATAAAAGAAACAAACATTAAACAACAATATTAATAAAAAACAAAAACAAGTTTAAATGGATATCCATTTTATAAAAATGTATATTTAATAGTTCACATAGTTTGAATTGATCCTTACATAGTTATTACCTACAGACTATATTTTCTTTTCTCTCGAGTTGACAATCCCACTTCCCTGAAATTCTCCCAGAGGCCAGCGAGTGTTTAAGTATAAGTAGAATAAAAAAAATAAAACTATAAAATCTTCCAGCTTTTGAAATCCATATCTGTGCTTGTGTGTATGTATGTCGGCGTGTGTGTGTATGTGTCGGCACGTCACAGTTCAAATAAGTAATTGTATCACACAATTGATTTCCTCGAGTTGCTCTATTCACAGCTGTGAACCCCCCCCCCCCCTTTTTTTGTTTTCAATTTTTGTCAGTGAATTGACAGGGATTTGAATATAGGTCAGTGATTTCTTGCTACCGCCACACAGAGAGACTGTATTCATAATTGTATGAATGAAAGCCTGGCAGGAGGAGTGTAATTGTCTATACAGCAAGAGGGTGAACCAGGTCCTAATGCTGACTATACATACAGTCAAGAGTGTAATTGTCTATACAGCAAGTGGGTGAACCAGGTCCTAATGCTGACTACCTACAAATGAACCCAGCAACTCTGGCAATGATTTGGGGAAACAATGTCTGCAGGGAGAAGGGGCAAAAGAGAGAGAGCAGCAACTTGTGCCCACTAGAAATTATTGATATTTGACTGTAAGAGTAAGAGCCTAATAAAAGTTTTGGTCTGTCCCCCTTTACAAATCTTTGAACACAATATATTAAAATTTTTGCTTACTTATATATTAAGAAGAGCTGTAACAAATAGAAATATGAATAACATTGATCAGCAGGGGAGAGGTGGGGGGGGGGGGGGTCAGTTTAAGGTTCATTACATAGTCAAGTTCAATAACAATTTAGACTTATACCTAATGTAAAACATAACATAATTAACGATAAAACATATGCATTAAAATGTTCATCTGCTTATTGCATGAGAGAACTGGAGGACATGAGCCGACCACCTACAGCAAGTTGTATCTTACAGGACTACGGCCTCATAACGAGCATATCGGCTTGTGGCCAAACCCCATCTTGAGCCCCCACAACACCACAGAGCAGTAGACAAAGCCTCGATGATTTACAAGATTTACATGTGGACATGTCCACACAGACAGGTCACATCCAACAGTCCACACAGACAGGTCACACCCAACAGTCCACACAGACAGGTCACACCCAACAGTCCACACAGACAGGTCACACCCAACAGTCCACACAGACAGGTCACACCCAACAGTCCACACAGATAGGTCACATCCAACAGTCCACACAGACAGGTCACACCCAACAGTCCACACAGACAGATCACACCCAACAGTCCACACAGACAGGTCACACCCAACAGTCCACACAGACAGGTCACACCCAACATGTCCACACAGACAAGTCACACCCAACATGTCCACACAGACAGGTCACACCCAACAGTCCACACAGACAGGTCACACCCAACATGTCCACACAGACAGGTCACATCCAACATGTCTACACAGACAGGTCACACCCAACATGTCCACACAGAGTCACAGACAGGTCACAGCCCCCACAACACCACAGAGCAGTAGACAAAGCCTCGATGATTTACAAGATTTACATGTGGACATGTCCACACAGACAGGTCACATCCAACAGTCCACACAGACAGGTCACACCCAACAGTCCACACAGACAGGTCACACCCAACAGTCCACACAGACAGGTCACACCCAACAGTCCACACAGACAGGTCACACCCAACAGTCCACACAGATAGGTCACATCCAACAGTCCACACAGACAGGTCACACCCAACAGTCCACACAGACAGATCACACCCAACAGTCCACACAGACAGGTCACACCCAACAGTCCACACAGACAGGTCACACCCAACATGTCCACACAGACAAGTCACACCCAACATGTCCACACAGACAGGTCACACCCAACAGTCCACACAGACAGGTCACACCCAACATGTCCACACAGACAGGTCACATCCAACATGTCTACACAGACAGGTCACACCCAACATGTCCACACAGAGTCACAGACAGGTCACACCCAACAGTCCACTCAGACAGGTCACACCCAACATGTACACACAGACAGTCTGAGACAGGTCACACCCAACAAGTGTCCTGCTCTACCAGAGGTCATCAGCCCAAAACAGCGTGTTCCACACACACGCACCGACGTTTACAAATATTCTTTTTTGTTCCCGTCAGCCATTTGACTGTGGAACTCATTAGACCATGCCTGCATCACTGCCGCTTCTGTGCCAACTTTCAAGCCATCTCTGAAACGTTGGACTAACAAATGAAACTTCGTCGTTGTATGTTATAAATATTATGAGTAGTAATGCACACTACTAATCCCAGAGTATTCGCAACTTATATTTACATTGTGGACTTTTTCCTCGGGTATAATGGGTCTCCACAGTATACGGTAATGGGGTCTCCACAGTATAATGAGGTCTCCACAGTATAATGGGGTCTCCACGGTATAATGGGGTCTCCACAGTATAATGGGGTCTCCACGGCATAATGGGGTCTCCACGGCATAATGGGGTCTCCACAGTATAATGGGGTCTCCACAGTATAATGGGGTCTCCACAGTATAATGAAGAAGAAGAAGTTAAGAGATTGTGAAGCCCTGCGGAATGCCCTACCAGTTTTACATTTCAGAAAACATTTAACTTATCAAACCCACCTCTCTACCACCACTCATCCAAATGACACCTCCATAACATTGCAGTGTTAGTCTAGGGAAAACATAAAATATATTTAAAAAAATAAATACGGGGTAAGGTCTAAGACAAGTCACTTGTAACAATTGAAATTAATTTGTCAGCAAAGAGACACGCCTATACAATCAGATACATGCCTTGGTAAACCATTAGTTACTTTGTAGTTCATTCAAACTAAGCAATACAATGACTATAAAAGAAATTGAAAAGTATAACAGTAACACTTAGTAACAGGGTTGTTACTGTAAAAAAAAATCATTTCGACTATAAAAGAAATTGAAAAGTATAACAGTAACACTTAGTAACAGGGTTGTTACTGTAAAAAAAAATCATTTCAAATTCCCAAATTTTACAAAAAATTCAAAAACCAATTTTCACTGTACAATGTGTGTATGTTTACTAGCAGTATATATAATATAAGTATCCAAATAAAATAAAAAGTTTAAAGATATTTGTAAGTATATATTTTAATAAAAACATGTTGGGAGGTTTTATTAATTACTTCTTTTAATTATACGGTTATTCAATTTTTTTTTTCTTAAATTTAAAATAAGTATTTATCATGGTGTTTTTTCTATTTCATAGAATATAACAAACTTTCACAAACTGTGGTCCATTTCGCAACTTTCCCAAACTTGATAAATCGGGTCAGTTTTCCCACACTGTATAAACCCTGACTAGAGTGTTTGAGGCTACAGCTAACAAAGTTAATACCATTGATGGCCACAGTGACAAAGGAAAGGACATGTTTCAGCATAAAAAATCCTTATTGTGACCAACAGGCCTGACACAGGGAAGCTGTTAGTGCTCTCTACCAGAGAAGCCTTATTTCCCTATAAAACATCTGACATGTAGGCCTTATACTTTAGGCCAGGGGTCGGCAACCTACGGTACAACTAATGAGGAAGAGGCCCTCTAAGTCAAGTCTCGTCTACAAGAAATTGAGTGCTACATCAGGATGACTTTAAGCTGTTGGCATGCTGAATGAATTAGAAATCATACTTTGGCACTGTTTATCAAAAGGTTGCCCACCCCTGCTTACAGTTAGTTAAGCCCGATTAAAAGGATTTTTTTTCACCTTTCCAACATAGACAATGCAGCATTATACAATAAATGAATCTGATTCAGTGAATAATAAATGTTTCTTAAAATAACAAAAAAAAACAACAACAATTGGAATGTAAAGGGTATACCTTGGGAGAAGCTGAAAAGAGGTAAAATATTCATAACATAAACTGTATAAAAATAATGTTACAAACTTCTTACACAAACGTTTCCATCGCTTTACAAAATTGTTAGAACTAAAAAATTTCATTCACTAGTTTGTAAGTATAAAAAATATATACAAAACATATGGCAATGAGTTTATGTTACATAAAACTGTAAGTAGCTTCAATGAGATTCCTCAGATGAAAAGAACAAATGCTTACTTAATTCTAGTAGTAGAAGTAGAAGAGTTCTTTTTCTTAACAAGTTTCGGACTAGACAGAAAGCCAGCCAAATTTGGGTCGACAAAACATTTCATTTTGGGATTAGTCAGACTGATTTTCCTTAAACTTGTAGGGAGGGATGAATTAACAGAGCTTGTTGATTCAGAGTCGCTGTCTGAGGACTTTTGAGTCTCTTTGTCGGCACAGGGGCACCAAGAACTTAGGACGTGCCTCGACACGACAGTCATGTCAGTGGAAGAATCTAGTATCGATGAAAGATGGGGCTGAAGGCCCAGCTGTTGTGACGGGTTCTCACAGGACTGGTTGTCACTGTGGTTGAGCCACTGGATTACGCCTTGATACGGATCAATCCGCGCACTGTTGTTACAGAGAATCGCCGGCGGTTGTTCTTGTGATTGTGTGTTGTTGAAGATTTCTGAACCTCTGATCCTGAACCCAGGGCCCTCCTGGCGGTGTGAAAAAACACTGTCGTCCAGTGTGTCGCTCACATGTGTGGTGTCCATATTCAGTGCATCCATATTTGGTAGTGATAGCTCAAAAAGACTGGCTGAATCTGCCCTTTGTGTAGTGTGTCCTTCCTGGGTGGCACAAATTTCTAGAGTGTCGTTGGCATGTGTCAGCGTGAAACTGCTGTCAGTGAACAGAGTTCTCTGTGAACTAGTGACACGTGACTCATCCCGATAGACCACTGGCAATCTCTTGCACAAAGAATGACCCCGATTTGATGTTGAACTATTTAGAGTTAAGGCTTGCCCTTGGGCGGCACTCGCCACATCAGCTAAAGGTGTACCTTGTGAGCCTTGTTCCTCTGGCGTCAAGTGTTGGTCATCCCGTGTCAGTGGTGCAATCTGAGAGCCACCACCGCCTGCAGGGGTGAGAACATTGTCTTTGAATAGCGTCTCACAAATGAGAGTCATGTCCCACTTGGCCTGCACTCCCAAATGAAAGTTTTGTAACAATGGAGTGATCTCAAAAGATTCGTCTCCAGCGTGAGTTTCTCTGGCAGCGCCAATATGCTCCAGGTCTGGCATCACCTGCACTTGTCCAGCTTCCCATTGAGAGAAGGGGGTACTACCCCCTAGTGCAGGATTCATGTCCATTCCTGCATCACAGATCATAACAATGCCTTCCGTTGAGGTTTCATTCGTTGGAAAGATCAACAAGTTAGTTTGTGAAGAATGTCCTACCCTTGTTTCAGTAAGGCTTGTGGGTTGGCTAGGTTTTGTATCTTTGCCTGACAAGTCAAAACTGTTGGATGCCACATCTAGGGTAGGGGAATTTACTTTCTGACAAGCCTTTTTTGGTTTTTGAGCTGAATGACTTCTCTTTGGCTTCCTTTTGTTGGGCGTGCTCGTGCAGGTAGGTGTCATACATTTAAAGAGGCTCGAAGTGGAGAGTCGCAGAGATTTTTCTGACGCGGATGCAGACGAGGACCTGCCCTTGGCACTGCGCACCTCACCTGAATCGGAACTACTGTCGCTGTCAATATGCTGAGTGAAATCAAACAGAGATCCAGATGAATCCAAACTCTCATTCTCATCCTCAAACTTGAGTGGACTGGGCAAAGGTGATGAAGGGGTCGATACTGTATTTCCACGCTTAGTGGCCCCTCTGAGTTGCCTGTCAGTCGGACCAATATGTAACGGTTCATGTATTGTCTCATCGCTCAAATAACTTATGGTGTTCATTTCTCCTTCTGGCTCGTCATCAGGAAATGTTACTCTTTTAGCAGTTCTCGACTTTCTTCTAGTTCTAGGGGATATTTTTCGTAAACTTTTATCTTTATCTTTCTTTAGAATGTTTTTCTCCCTCAATTTTTTCTTCTCTTTATTGTGGTAATTTTCCTGGAGAAAACAATGGAATGTTTAGTAAAACTACAGTATGATCACAATGGAATGTTTAGTAAAACTACAGTATGATCACAATGGAATGTTTAGTAAAACTACAGTATGATCACAATGCAATGTTTAGTAAAACTACAGTATAATCACAATGGAATGTTTAGTAAAACTACAGTATGATCACAATGGAATGTTTAGTAAAACTACAGTATAATCACAATGGAATGTTTAGTAAAACTACAGTATGATCACAATGGAATGTTTAGTAAAACTACAGTATGATCACAATGGAATGTTTAGTAAAACTACAGTATGATCACAATGGAATGTTTAGTAAAACTACAGTATGATCACAATGGAATGTTTAGTAAAACTACAGTATGATCACAATGGAATGTTTAGTAAAACTACAGTATGATCACAATGGAATGTTTAGTAAAACTACAGTATGATCACAATGGAATGTTTAGTAAAACTACAGTATGTTCACAATGGAATGTTTAGTAAAACTACAGTATGATCACAATGGAATGTTTAGTAAAACTACAGTATGTTCACAATGGAATGTTTAGTAAAACTACAGTATGATCACAATGGAATGTTTAGTAAAACTACAGTATGATCACAATGGAATGTTTAGTAAAACTACAGTATGTTCACAATGGAATGTTTAGTAAAACTACAGTATGATCACAATGGAATGTTTAGTAAAACTACAGTATGATCACAATGGAATGTTTAGTAAAACTACAGTATGATCACAATGGAATGTTTAGTAAAACTACAGTATGATCACAATGGAATGTTTAGTAAAACTACAGTATGATCACAATGGAATGTTTAGTAAAACTACAGTATGATCACAATGGAATGTTTAGTAAAACTACAGTATGATCACAATGGAATGTTTAGTAAAACTACAGTATGTTCACAATGGAATGTTTAGTAAAACTACAGTATGATCACAATGGAATGTTTAGTAAAACTACAGTATGATCACAATGGAATGTTTAGTAAAACTACAGTATGATCACAATGGAATGTTTAGTAAAACTACAGTATAATCACAATGGAATGTTTAGTAAAACTACAGTATGATCACAATGGAATGTTTAGTAAAACTACAGTATAATCACAATGGAATGTTTAGTAAAACTACAGTATGATCACAATGGAATGTTTAGTAAAACTATAGTATGATCACAATGGAATGTTTAGTAAAACTACAGTATGATCACAATGCATATGTACAGCCCTGGTTAATAAACGCAAAATAAGATATAATCTAATTACAAGAAGAAATGTGCATGCTGAAACTTGAAGTCAACTTTAGACAACATATTATATTATGTCAGCAATGTTTCTAATGCTATAAATGGTATCAGTACTACAAATTCAGACATTAGGTTTGAAGGTTTTCAAATAAATTGATGCTTTTATATTCATTAGGATGTGTGATACACACATTTCATAAGAAAGAATCAAGAATGAAAATAGTGCAATTAATCAGCGATATGGATAAGTGCAACAAGGAAACCAATATAGTGTCTCTTTTACATCACACAGCCAGATGCCACTGATATGATCCTATACACCAAGGGGCGTACAACATTTTTCAACATTGGACCATATAACAGCAAGACAGGCCACAGATTCTGAAATTTAATTTACTTTTTTTTTCATACACAAGTACAGTACCCTTTGGACCAAATTGATCATAGGGCTAAGGATGCAGTGTTCACCAGTTTTTGTGGTCACAGCATACAAGGGAATATTGTGACCAGCACAATGCCCAGCCATCTCTAATATACCCCATTGAACATCAGGTACCCATCAGAGCAGGGTAGACCCAGGGACACACTACAGTCCTGAGAACAAATCCCAGCTTTCACCATGATTTGAACACAGAACCTTTCGGAACGCCAGCCAAACGCACTGCCGCTTGGCCACCTTTTCCCTTTTTATAAAACAATGTATTTGTGAAATTGTCATTAAAAGCTTTGTTGGGAGTTAAAATTAAAGGCTTGGCAGGTCGTGTTGTAGCCCACGGACCGCCAGTTGCCCACTTGCCCACCCCTGCTGTACACAGGGGGTCAACCTGTGAGCTTCATGAGGTGAAGAAAAAATAAGATTCCAGTTAAAAATTTAAATGAGTAATGGACCTCAACAGCTGATGGACTTTTTGAAAGCTCAAATACTAACCCTTTCTTTTAAAGGTTCTGTTATGTCTGTCCCATCACGCAGAGCCAATAGTAACTTGGTATTGGCCCCTTTACTAGGAAGTTTACTATGGTGTTTCAGTATCTTATGCAATAGAAAAGGCTTTGTAGAGTAACTGGCCTCCTGGAAATAGAAAAAAGTGTGTAATGGACTGCCTTTTAAGCAAACCACAGAATAATACTAGGGACAAGCACACTGCATATGTCTTGGAGATATGGAAATTGAACACTAAGATAACTTACAGTATGAACACTAAGATAACTTACAGTATGAACACTAAGATAACTTACAGTACTAGCATCTAGAGGTATGGACACTGAACTCTGGAAAATATCCTTCATTAGGCCAGGGTCTAAGAATCAACAAAAGAAGTGAACATTACATGACCTATATAAATGGGAAGACTACATATACATTAAACTAACAAGGACAAAAACACTATTAATAAAAAACAAAACAACTGGTTATATCTTAAGTGAATGGCTTTAAACCCTTATAAAATAGTTGCCCTTATATTATTTTAAAATCATTGAGTGAGTGTTCTTCAATAATGCAACTTGTAGCATGTAGTTGTTTTTTGTTCTATTGCATTTCAAATTTACCCAAAAATGATAATAGTGTAACACCTAACTCTTCAAATTTTCTTGTGTTAAATCATAGACGCCTCAAATATCTTTGCACCGGTATGTCTTTAGGCCTAGACGTAAAACGCACAAAATAATAGCTACTTTGTTGTACTTAGTCAGGAAAAAGATAAGTTTGGGAAATGCTAAATGTATGTTGTTATAAATTTATAAAGTGTCTGAAATAACAATTATTTTGTTGAAGTTAATTATTAAAATGAAAACACATTGATACAAATAGGATATTGCAATATTACATTTCAAAATATTTATTGTGTTTTATGAGTCTAGTCTTTTCAGTGATGTTTATTACAGTAGCCTAAATCTATTGATGTGCAAACCTAGACATTTTTATTATTTTATTTACACGTTACAGGACATAAAAATTATAAAAAAAAATTACAGCCTATATTTGGGATTTTACAGTTGTCAACTGAGAGAAAAAGTCTAAAACAATGTAGATGTCATTGTGCTATTAGTTTCAAGATATCTTTACCAATAGTTTGTACTGGAATTCTGAGATCTTGCTTGTCTCTGGATTGGACCCGGCCATCAAAGCTTCTAAGCCAATTTTCCACCTTGGCCCTGGCTTTCTGTTCCTCAGAGTTTGAGTTTGCAGCCACTGAGGGCGACGCCATGGAGCCCTGAAGATTGACTGACTGATAGAAAATATCTCCGTAGGAATCCATCTAGAGGCGAAAGGATTTACAAAGAAAAATCATTTAATTGAAAAGCATCATCAAACAACTTTAATTTATAAGTAGTCTCAAATGGCATCATATACATTATTTTTTGGTTCAAAGTTTCTAAAGTTAACTTGTAAGAAATGCAAATGCAATTATTCATTATTTTTTTATTGACGCCAATTTAAAAATGCATTACACATGCATAAAAAACAACAACTATTAGCCAAACAAGAACAAGTTCATTTCGTTACTAATGGCGCTTGGAGTTTCTTTGTAAAAATATTTTCTGCCCTATTTGCTCTTATTGAAGTTATTGCACCACACAAAAAGCATCAATTAAAGTCTAACCTGAAACATAGTAAAGCCATTAGTCCTTGCATTCCCTGAAACAGCCAAGCCAGCTAAGGAAGTATTAAATTTTCTACTTGCTATATTCATATCACAAACATAGTCCTTGTGTTCACTTTGGTTGAAATCTCTACATGGAACAGCAACAAATTATAAATAAATAAATAAGTCTTATATCACTGGCAGCTGGGTATCAGTATTGGATCACCTTGAGAAAATCAAAAACTGAACAATCATTTAGACAACTGTTATACTAAAGCCATACAAAAAAGGTAAAGTAATCTATTCTAATCAGTTTGATCCACAGGCCCCGAGGAAGCAGCGTTTGCCTGTTTCCATGGCCATGGCATAATAGCAAAATGTCTGGCTAGCACAGTACCCAGCAGCCTTCACTTTAACCCCAACTAATGTCAGGTACCCATCAGAGCTGGGTAGACCCAGGGGCACTCAACATACCTGGAAATAATCCTAGCTGTAACCTGGATTTAAACCCAGGACCTTCGGTATGCCAACCGAATGGGCTGCCACTCAAGTACCGTGCCCATATACTAAAGCCGTGTAGATTGTTAATTTGGAGAAATAATATCATTTCTATGCATTAATGAAATCAGACTGATCATTTCTATGCATTAACATTTTATTTAATAACTCTTAAAGTCAATGATGGCAAATGGAACTTATTCAATAATTTGTTGACAAAGAATAAAACATTTCTGCAGTATTAGATTTTTATCTTATGATATGATTTTCAATTCCAAGTTTAATTTAGACATACAGAAAGCAACATGGACAACGAGCTGCACAAAAAGTCATCTATGTTACTCAATGTTAAGAGACAAATCCTCAATCAATACATAACTCTATTAGATCAGTAGGAAGCTTTTTATTGTGGCACTCAACATACATTAAAAAAAAAGCTTGAGACATTCAGTCATGGATAACATTAGCTAGATGAGGTCTGAGTTTTTCATATGGGCTAACCATTCTAGCGCTTAGAGCTGTAAGGTGAGCGCTATATAAAAATGCCTCAATAATAATAATAATAATTCAAACTCTAAACCAGGTCTTTTAGGTTGCCTTACACCATTCAGTCCCTTTGTGCCAGATAACAGAATATTTGATAAATAAGGCAGGTTTGATCTGCATGTGATATGTGCACATGCAAAAGGTCCTAACCTTAAAATTCACACTTTAAATTGTCATTAAGTGATGGATGCTATCTATCAGGATCCTAGTATTTGAATTTTCGTAAAGAACAGAAGAAGATGACACATAAAATGTACTAACATACCTTAATGCGGAAACTTTCCATGGGAGAATACTGGATCTAGGAACATCTCCACCGTTGATGTTCACAGGAAAACAAATAACTTCTGCAGGTTGCTGGCTGGCTAGAAATATCAGTTTTCCTATAGGAGAGGAAAGAAACAAATTTGCATTATATTTTCTGTGCAGCTTTTTGGGTCCAGTATAAATAAAATTAACAAATGCATTACAGAATTTAAGCTGTATAATACATTACAATCTTATAAGATATAACTTTAAAAAAAAAGAAAATTTACTTCTAGTTTATCCCTGGCGGGCTACAATTCTGCACCCATGGGCCTTAAAGCTGGTGAAGTGTGTGAACTACAAGTAGGCTCTCGTTAAGAGTATGCTGGTGGGCTAATGCAAAGAGGGCAGACCCTGTTGCACCTCCGAGATTTCATTGCACTGACGAGAGCCTAGAGACTCTGTGTGGATGTCCAGGCCTATAGTCTGGAATTTGTGCTACAAGTTACCAGGCAAAATTGCAGGAATTCCAGCGAGCCACCATGTTAATGAACCGGGGGAAATCGGCAGGTGGGGAGAAGAAGAATAGTACATGTGACTGCGGAGACCATACCCTTTTTTATGTAGCATGCCATTATAGGAACAGGAGTTAGGTGTGCCTCCTTTGACCCATTCTTTTTCCCATTATCCCATGAATCAAAGAGCCGGAGGGCTCATTCGTTGTTTTTTCTTAGAGATATATAAAAGGTTGAATGACATTATTGGCTACTTTAGTTAATTCAGCAAATATATGTAAACATACAGTCAGTTTTGAATTACAATACTAAAATTAGAAACATAACTTTAAATACTAACTTTATCTGCCACCAAACAAAGTAGAAAATTGAACTGAAGGAAAATGTTTATCAATAATTTGTTCTTGTTTTAAAATATCAAACATGCAACATACTTTGCTTCATCCTAATTGAGTTTTAGTCACAATATTTCTTGTGGCTTAGTTTTTAAAGAAATATTTCAATAAAGCCATAATTTCAAGATAAATGCAGCCCATTCAGACTTTTTTTCCTCAAAAAAGCTGGCACCATTGACTAAGTGATTCTAAGAGTATTCAGACAGAAACTCACCTGGCGTAATATCATTATCATTGTTAATAATTTTCAAATACTGAGGTGCCGCTTTAAATTCAGTATACCACTGAAAGACCTGGTAGAATAATGAAACGAACAAGTAATCAATGAATTTATAACCATTCAGCAAAGTTAACATAAAGGAATCTAGGTATACAAATTTTAGATTGATTTGTGAGGGACTGATTCATTTTTACTGATTGTTTTGATTTTAGAAAAAAATAGTGTAGTTTTATAAAATTATGATAAAAATTGTTTTTAGTAATGTCTTCATAATAAAAAGATATTTAAAACTTGCATACAAAACCTAATGTGTAATGTGTGCAAAATATTAATGATGAACAGAATTCACTAACTGGAGCAGCAGTGAATCTTTGGTCCATTATAAACAGAGCAAAATCAGTGGCCACGGCATGATAAGGGAAGTCCATGAAACCAGCGGCCATAACCTTTTCATCATCGGTAATCAGTTTGCTGGACAATGAGAATAGCTCCTGGCCAGTCTTGAAATGAGACTGTCAAAAACAGAAATATTATAGCAATCAAAACAGAATATAATCTATTTGTTTTTTACCCAAGGAGTTTTGTATGACACGATATGTTAAAGAACAAGAGAGATAACCAACCCTGTGATCAAATATTTCCACAGAAGTATTATCAGCAACCACAATCTCACGAGGGTGACCAGCAAAATATGCACAGCTCCAGCTGTCAGGACATTGAAAACGAGATGCTTTTTCAATAAGTTTGTCCGCACTGAAAGTGATGCATAAACATAAGAAAAGTTATAAACATATAAACAGCAACAATATTAACTTTAGACTAAATATATAACTTTATGCAGGAATTGTTTTAGAATATTGTGTTTATTTTTTAGAATAAAAAAGACCAGAATGATGTTACAAATTGATCAAATATAGTTTAGTGGTTTAAAGCAATATAGTAGCTAATACACTATTGGTTATGAACTATATAATGTGTCTACAGTGACAAATTTAAGGCCTTACTTGTGTGTAATATCCCAAAGATAAACACCACCGCTGGAACTTGATAGAAGGATTTCATTTTCTAAATAAGGACTAGAGAATGGAGACCATGTTAATTGCTATATACAACATAACAAGTTGTCAAATTGTATATCTAGAGTTAGTTCATACATATATCTATTACACATTTTCATTTTATTTTCTGACACCTTTGGAAAAAAACATTCTAGAGCTTTCTGCTCCAAAACATTCATAAGACATGCAGAGGTGAAAATTTTTATATTTTTTTTTTCATAGTGAACTAGAACTAAGATGAGTATCAGAACACCAGGGCCATTCAATTCTAATGACTAAATAAACATAAATGCCAAAGAAATATTTTGGAACCAAATACTTAGAAAATATTTAAGTCTAATATAAAACATTTCTCCATGCCTTAAATCTTGTATTTTTTAAAAATCAACACTTTCACTATGACAGTTTCTACCTAA
This sequence comes from Anisus vortex, assembly GCA_949126835.1. Taxonomy (NCBI): domain Eukaryota; kingdom Metazoa; phylum Mollusca; class Gastropoda; family Planorbidae; genus Anisus; species Anisus vortex. Next base: position 11,884,262 of record OX421492.1, on the reverse strand, counting down.
CTACAGAGCTCATTGTACATTGAGTCCCATGGCTTACTTCAAGAACAAAACTTACACATTTAACCGCTTTATCATATTTTTAATGTATGCTTTCTTAAAGCTGTGTCACCATTTTCATAACTTTTGTTTACAAATCGTTGCCTATACCAGAGAGTTTACGCTATTTAAAAAAAAAAAAGTGGAGATAACAACAATATCCAGATGAACAAAGACACCCGAGCAGTGTCACCATCACATATTATTGCGAGGAAGCCTGTGATGGGATTTAGATGAGATTTCAGTTTGTAAACCCATGTGTTAAAAAAAAACACAAAAAACAGACATGCGGGACAATCAAAATGTTTCTAGATGCTAACGCTTAACTTAAAAACCTGCTTGTTTAGTAAAAAAAAAATTACTTTTTTTTCCATGTAGTTGAAAAATGTTTACAAACTAAACATATACTTTATACTACTTACACATCAAGTTTATACTCACCTAAAAGAAGTTGACGTCCAACAGTCCTCAGCTATGGTCAATTTATTTTGAGGTACCAAACTTCTACCAGAAATGTCCGCTATATAAAGCTGACAATTTTGTTTTTCTCTAGAACAAACTAGTACTGTAGATAGACATTGAAGAATATATAGTGAACTGAAAACACTAAAATTAGTTTTTTTATTAACCAAATTATATTCTTCCAACAGATTCTTGTAAATGGTTTTCATTTGGGGAAAAATAAAGACTGTAATAATATCACAATAAACATTTAAATATATTTTCTAATTTTAAATTTATCAAAGCAATTTAATAATTTAATATATTATTTTTGAGACATCACAATTATTTTACATTGTTCATCCTTAGAGTAAGACATATCGATTTGATACACATTGTCTCCAGTTGAGTGTTGACAAAGCACAGCAGGGGTTTTCAGACAGCTGTTTGGCTCTCTAGATACTGTTGCAATATCTAAGTTTTAAATTCAGAACAAATAACATACAGTGGCCCAATCCTATTTATTCAGTTAATAAAATTAAGTTTCTTATTAAAGAGCCTAATTATTTCACACAAATATTTAAAAAAAAAAATACAGCAAAACTAGTAGATGTAATTGGGTTGTAAGGTGAGGCAAAGGCTGTTGGCCTCACATGAACACAACTGAGGAGAGCTGCCCAGACCGAGACCAATGGAGAAGTGTAGTTGCGGCGCTATGCTCCTATGGGGATCTGCAGCCTAAAGTCAAGTAGATCTAATAATTTTTTTTACAACATGCTCAATTATTTAATGCTTACAAGGCAGACAAAATTATGACATCAAAGCTTCACAGAGAAGATAGTAAATCATGCAATATTTAAAGATTGCTAATGCAATGTATAAAAAAATGTTTTTGGCATTCTAGCGCAGAAATTTAAAAAAGAAAAAAAGACTGTAAAAAGCATGTAAATAAATATATTATTCGACTTATGACATAAATTGCCAGTTCCTATTATAAGAAATGGCTTTTTATGGAAATGGACACATTAAATACTATAACAGAAAACTATTTCCAGGCAAAGTGAATCATATCTTGACAAGAAACCAGTCATTTAAAAGTATGTATTTGATGATAAGCAATAAATCAACAATGGATCATTTATTTATGTAAAAGTGACATTAAGGATACAGATATCTTTCATTTCTGGTCCTCCAGCATACGAAAGATATTCTAAACTTTTATCACAAGATACTGCCACGGACAAAAGACCACCATAGAAGTCCCTGTTGAAGCCATTTAAACACTGCAAATATAATGTTGTATATATATTAACTCAAAAAGCAAAGATAGTTTCATCACTATGTGAAGGAATGTAAAAACAAAATATAAGACAAAAATATATACAATATATCACAGGCATTTTTATAGAAATGCTTAACTTACATTCAAATTATGAGCCTTGGATATTTCATTATAGCTTTCTGCTAGTTTCTTTAGAGTCACATCATCATTGAAATATTGGCCAAATTTTCCAGTCTCCAAGTAGGTATTTTTCAACTCTCTGAATGTCTTTGAGAATTTGCTCTAATGAAATAAAACAATAGCAACAATCCTTTTTAAAAGCAAGCCAGGTTACATTACTGTTATCATATATTTAGTTAGGGCGGCCAAGGACAGACATGTTCAGTTCATTTAATTGTATATGTTTCAAAAAATGTATAAAATAGCTCTTAAGGATTAAAATACATACCTTTTTGTCCTTTCTAATTGAGCCTTTCCTGTTATGTATAAGATTAACCAGGCTTTCCATAGAGCTGAGAGTATCACTGGAGTTCTTTACCCCTAATACACTGTCGCTTTCAACATAACGTTCTGTGTAACAAATTGAATTGGAGAAAAAGCATTTTAAACGTGTTCAATCCACTCAAGAAAAAATATAAACTAAAGTAAACTCCAGTCAAACCAAATTGATCCATAAAAGGCAGATGAAGCAGTGTCCACCTGAGTCCTTGGCCAGCCCAATGCCCAGCCGCCTTCACTTTGCCCCAACTAATGTCAGGTACCCATTACAGCTGGGTGGACTCGGGGTTAACTTCCAGACCTGGGAAAAAATCCTAAACTTCACGAGGGTTTGAACCCAGTACATTTGGTACGCCAGCTGAACAAGCTGCCGCTCTGCCACCAATCCTCATACTCTTGAAAGTAGTAGGCCTTAGCCTACATTCTTTGTTCTTAAATTATTTTGCTATCCCATAATTATATTATCAATATGTATGAATTTTACTAATATAATTAAAGTCAAAGTAATTGCAGTGATTTGGCAAGAAAGAGGGCCTACTAAATCTATAATTCTAAAAAATTCCAACGTAACATTTTTTGTGTGAAGCAAATTTATTGCCTACGGAACGGCAGCTGCAATAGGCTACTAGTTGTGAACATTTTCAAAACAATGGTTAAAGTGCCCTTTTTATTATCAATAAAAACTAAAAAACATGTTTTTGTTAACTTCTACCCTAAAAACTAACCATTATTAGCTTTAATTAAAACAACAACTTCTTCTTTAAAAAAAAAATCAGTATCAGTATCAGTAAAGGGGGATCAATTACTTGTTCAGTAAGATAATTGCTTTTAATATTTATATAATGGTGATTTTCATAAGCCCCTAACTCCTAACCATCAAAATAAACAAACTTTCAATATATTTTCAAAAGCCTTAGAAACACCAGGAATGACCAAACCAACTGTTTTGTCTACATACAGTTACAGTTTACACAACAGTGAGGCCGGCTGGTCCTGCGGTTAGATCACCAGACTGTCAACCAACTTGTTGCGGGTTCTATCCCTGCCGCCCTGCAGGAGTTCTTATAAGTTTACAGACATTCCTTCTAGATAGAAGATTAATACGTCCACTAGGCCCAAAACTCCTACAGGGCGACAGGGATCCGTCAGTTGGTTTTTGGTTGACAGTCCGGTGAACTAACCACTGGACCAGCCGGCTTCACTGTTACTGTTGTGTAAACTGTATGTATAAAAACAGTTGGTTTGGTCGTTCCTGGTGTTTCTTGGAGTTTAGGGCCTAGTGGACATAATAATCTACCTAGAAGGAACATATGTAAAACTTATAATAAGATATAACACATAACAGTAAGTGGACCTTTGATATTTAGTCCTATAAAATTTAAAAAACAACAACATGATACATGTGCCCCCCTCCCCCTTTCCCCATTGCATACTTGCACATATGATAAGATTTGAGTGTATTAAACTTTTCAAGAAAAAAGCTGTTTCTAAAAGCTGTTGATCAAAATAAACTAAATATTCTATAAAGAATAGGCCTATTTAAAATATTATTAATAACAAATTATTCAGTACTGACCCTGAAGAGGTTGATCAAATAAAGGCAGCAATGGCAAAATGTTATTTACATTTTTAATAGTGCTTTGGCCCTTCTGCGGCCAACATGAAATACTGTCTTTAGAGTCCATTGTTTCAAAAGAAATATTAACATTTTGGTAAGATCCATAATCAGCAAACAATACCCTTGGATAATTATCAATTCCAACATGTGGACATGTGCGAACTGGTAAATAATGTTTAGGTAGTTCCATTCCTTTTAAATAAAAAGTGCCTATACTATATGAATATGTTACGGAAGTACATTTTATAATGTGTAAGCCTAATAGTGGTAACAGAGCAAGAAGGGATTAGGCTTAGCATTAGCCATTAGTAGGCATTAGCTCATTAGCGGAAAAAATTTTTTGCAATTTTAATTAGCCTAGACTCTAGACTAGGCCCTAGGCTTACACGTGATGAGTGTAATACAAATACAAGTCTTTCAAGTTCGAGTTTAGTTTACAATTAACAATTACCCAGCCATAAGTTTTCCCCTTGGTAGCGATTAGGATATTTTAAAAAGATTGTACTGCATTATCTCGCATGATTTCCTCATATTCAATCTAATGAAACGCGAAACAGTATTGTTATTATTGTTGAAACTCGAAATCATTGTTACAATTATAATTTCTATTTTACGAGAGCATTTTCGCTATTGAAATGTCTATCCGCACGGATGTTAAAATTAAATAATAAATAGACTAAATAGATAGACTATATAAATCAAAACATATACAAACACATGACAACTACAAAAACATTTAAACAATGAAAAGTCCAACAAATAGAAAGTAAGATGCTTATAGTATAGGGCCTTATCTTCTATTTGGATCGTAGGCAGCGATAGCGGTGCAGGGCAAGACTTATATCTTATAAGTTTACAGACGTTCCTTCTAGATAGAAGATTATTACGTCCACTAGGCCCAAAACTCCTGCAGGGCGACAGGGATCCGCCGGTGGCAGGGATAGAACCCGCGACCTGTCAGTTGGTTTTTGGTTGACAGTCCGGTGAGATAACCACTGGACCAGCCGGCTTCACGTAAGTAAGTATTTACGATGGTCTTGTGCAGGGCAACCCGTCGGTTTTGGTTTCCGTCACTGATCTATAAAAAGAAAAGTGGTTCCCGTGCATTCAAAATTCAAAGTTGATCGTTTACTTTGTATGTAGGCTATTGTTAATGTTTAGGCTATGAAAAATTAAATTAAAAAAAAAGATTGTAAGCTTGAAGCCTAGGCCTACTTGTATCAAATAAAGCCTTGCCTATTCAAACTTAAATTAGCACTGAACATTGGTAATCAGGATTTCTCTCATGTGCCATGACCCCATGACTCCATTCAATAGCCTACCCCAAACAGACACATTTTAACTCGTAAAATGGGGAGGAGGAGAGAGGCCCAATGGTCTTTTTATGAGCGAACAAATGCATATAAGTAGGCGTAGGCCTACTCTTTCTTCTGGAGTGGCATTCGGGCATGGAATGGGTTGCCTGAACAAATCAGGAAAACCAGTAACTTAACATAATTTAAAACATTAATAAAGATCTAAGACTATAATAGACTTGGATCAGGATGAGCGTACGACGCAATACTCTTCTTTATAGAAGGAGCGTCTGTAATATATAGGCCTATAAGATAAGATATGCTGTTCCTTATTGTGATAATTTTGGCTTTAGGCCTACATAGAAATGTTTTTGTAGGCCTAGACTATTTGCCGCGTTTTCTTTATGGCTTTAGGCCTAGCCATCTACTCTGTGCTGTTATTAGAAAAAAAAAGACAATAACTTAATTCTTGAGAATTATAATCACCAATACATGGTGGATAAGCCTACAATTTTTGTTCTAGAATGAGAATGTAAATCGTTAAGATATAGGGTAGGTATTATATGAATATTAAATATGAAATTACATTGATAATTTTATATTCTTTGCACAATTTGCCTCCATCCACCTTGCAGTATGTAGACCAACCCCTATCTATATCTTCCCACACAGGCCCCGTTTTACCACTAGGCGAATTTTCGGGCGGCACTAAAAGCTACGTAAAAAAAAGTAAACAAAATTGGATTGAATATATATTTTTTTTGTTGTTATAGTGGATCGACGCCGACATGCAAGCGGAGGAAGCCAAGGAGACGACAGTATCATAAGTAGGCCTATCATAAGTAGGCCTATCATAAGCGGTGGAACCGCAAAATAAAATGCACGGTACGAAACAAAATCTGAAGGACTTAGAAACGATAATTTTACTGGTTTCAGCTTATATGTTAACTACGGCGATTCCACTACTTGGAGCGACTTGGTTGATAAAATATGGTAAAAATTTTGATAAAATATGTGTATGAACAAGTTCAGCAGTTTCAGTTTCCTAAAGAGAGTAACGTAGGCCCTATGCAAAGAAAATTATCAAAAATTCATTACAACCGTTAACCGTAGGTTTATCAAACGGAGAAGACATTCTCAGACATTTTGGGTGAAGTAATCTGTAAGTAATGACTCTGTTGCTTCGGGTACAAGCTATTTACCAGTAGCACAATATGGATGTGTCTCGTCTCTTTCTTATGAAGGTTAACATGATTGGAAACACATGTCCGCAATTCTGTTAATAAGGCACGAACAAAGAAATGAACATCTAGCGAATTCTCAGTCATGGAAGCAACTTTAGTTGCAAGCCACGTGAAAACAATTATTGATTCCGAACCGTAGTGAATATAGATCTAGCCTAGTGATGGAAGCAAATCTTGACTCGACTGATTGCTTTCGTAAGAGTCTACCTTGTGCTATTTGCCCCCACATCCGCCTTTTGCACAACTTGCTCCCATCAAACTTGGACTGTTCGCCCTCACCAAGACCATCGTAAGTGTTTACGTAGGTCTTGCCTCCCACCCAATTTTCACCATTCTCTCCCCTCCCCTCTCCCATCCCCTCTCCAGCCTTATAATTATACTATTTACAGTTTTCTATTAAGCACTAATTTCCAGCCCCACCTTGAAAACCTGGTCACGTCACTGATCTCACTACCCTACATAGAATAAAACAATTTAAAACGTTAAATCTCTAATATATTATATGATATATCACGACCCTCAAAACAACACACACTTTTTGGTGAGATTTCTCTTTAATCTGAATTTACACAAGTTAAAATTGAACAAAAATTATACACATCCTTATAACACGCCTTCAACATTGCTTGATTATGTAGACATATGGCAGATAGCCGACTTTAATAAAACAAACAAATATAATAATAATATGTTAATATTTGGTAGCTTATGAAAAAATTAATGTCGATAGGCCTATACACGTTGTATTAGTGAACTTCACATCTAGAAAATGTTAAAACTGGTACTGTATACAACCAGGTTAGACAACTTTCATCAGTTACTGCTCATTGTATTTTTTCTCCTTTGTCAAAATAAGAAATCGTTTTATTTATATAGATCAGTGCACATGCATTAGCTTCAGTGCACTCGGACATTTAAAATTTGTGAAGCACTTACAGCTTAAGTCTGACAGTATCGTATGGTTAAAATTAATACATGGATCATTTTAGTTTTTAAATCTAAAAAATGAACCCCCTTTAGCATTGACCAACCGGCAATGAATGAATGTAGGTCTACTTAAGCTTAAATAGTTGAAAACGTATAATACATAATTAAGCTTACATGATCATCATGTAATAGATAGACATGTTGACGTATCAATATTATAAATTTTATATAATTTTAAACAAAGAAAATAACTACAACAGATCTTATAAACCATGCTGTAACAATACGCTTGTTGAAAATAGTAAAGTTGTAAATAATTATTTTGGATATTTAATGTGCGGTTCATGTTTTTTTAAACTTCATTGCGTTACATAAATATGTTACATTTGTATAGCTGACACAGAGTAGTCAAAGAAAAAAAAATGGAGATTTAATGAAAGAAAAATTTATCTAATCAATATGCAGGTTTGTTAAAAAATACAATTTTTTTAAATATAATCACACACACTCATACAAAAATGATCACACCCATAAAAAAAACATTACCAAACAATATATAGTTGTTGAAATATAAATAATAGAATAACTGTACAATGGGAGAAAATATAGTTGTCTAGTTCAGGACTCGGCAACCTTTTAATAACAGTGTGCCAAAGTAGGATTTCTAATTCATTCAGCGTGCCAACAGTCTAAAAGTCATCATGCTCTTTTCTCATAGAAGAGACTTGAATTGTCTTTATAGGTAAGTGGGAGGGGGTCTTCCGCGTGCCATTGAAAATCACTCTACGTGCCAAGTGTGGCAGGCGTGCTGTAGGTTGCCGAGCCCCGTTCTAGCCTATATAAACCATGCACCGATATATGCGGGAATAGGGTTGCCAGATGACAGTTAGACTGTCTTGTATAAAATAATAAAGAGATATCGGACATCTATAACAATATATCCACTTTTCCAAAGGGTGGATACACAGGAGGGTAAGGATAGGAAGATGTTCAATATTTTCTGAAAAACCCTGCATGGGAATAAACGTAACAAGGCTGCACTAAATAGTTCAGTATTAAGTAATAGATATTATTGTTCAGAAAGACTAGTGTCTTGAAGCTTATCATATTATGCGTAAGTCTTTCTCCAGGGAAAGGAAAGGAAAAAAAAGAGGGGGGGGGGACGGGGGTAAGCGAACTATCTAGAGGCGTCCCACCCCAAGTCCATGCTATACTCTCATAGAAATTTTGTCAAAACTTTGTTGTTGTTTTTTTGCAAACTTTTTCTTTTGGATTAAAATGTTTGAATTACACCACCTTCCCAAGGGATGTGTTGAAGAACATGGACAGATTTATTGCCAGATACAGTGCAGTTGCTTATATAGGTTACATAATATACCATGACCATATTACTATTACATTATTAGTTCTTTTGTATTACAATGTTAACATTTTTTGAAAAAAAAACAACAACCAACAACTGGTTAAATACACTTCATCAATGTATTTTTTGCTTTAGGTCTAATTAAGGCACTGATTAGCCTAGTACAAGAATAAGAAAAGATAACTTAAAAAAAAAAGATAACACTGGTTAACCATGAACGGTTGTTTCCCTTGGCCTTGTTAACATTTCGCGCCAATCGTCTTTGATGTGGAAAGGGTTAGAAGGATCACGTTGACCCAGGGCGTCAGACATGTAGTCAGGCCTTAGGCTCTTCTCTTTTGGGGCGAAATAACCGACATGGGCGGTTCTGTATTCTGTTTTATCCTCGAAAGGCAGAGAAGATGGGTGATAGTGGTTATCTGGTTTCATGGACTGTAAGAAACGATCATTTCAATGTTAAATATTGGAGACATAAAAAGCAAAATATAAGTGACCATTGGTCAATAAATCTATTTAAAGATTTAAATACTTTATCGTAAATTAGTTCGTAAGAAATGAAATCAATATAAACGCATGCTTTCATAGTTCAATATAAAATTTCAACGTGTAAATAGACTAATGTCAACTTCTTAACTGTAAGTCTATTCCAATTATATTAACATAAATGGGTCCATCAAAGGGCGCATTAACAACAACATAAATAAACTACAAATTCTAATTTGTGTTAGGTCTAAGCTTATGTCTACAACAAAGGCCCGTAATTTAAGAAAAACAAGAATTACGTGATCTTAGAGTGATCTCATTAAGAATTTTAAAATATTTTGTTAAAATGTTTAACCAAATGATCGTGTTGGCTTGTATATTTTGTATTTCAATGTCTAGACTTGCCTGTCGCTGTTGTGTGCTTTTGGTCACAAATGTCGTGTTGTAAATTGTGCTATCATCAAACTGACCGGAAGGCATTAGGTGCGAGGAGCCCAAACGAACTGCTGGCTCTCGATGACCTATGACCTCTTTGTAAGACTCTCTGTAGAAAGAGGAAAAAAGTATTTTTATATGTAGGCTATATATCCCTGCTATACTATTTTAAAATCTTCATCAAATTATAGACTATTACTGACTATTGATACTCTATGATTAAATCAAGAAATCACTACAAGGAAAATATTCAAATATTATGTTTATATTTTATAAAAAAAAAAATAAAAACACTGTTTTATGAATAGACACTGTTTTGTAAAATACTGAAGCCTCTCGCATTTATTTTTACCTATTTGTTGTTGTCATATCCATTGTTCCATCAGGCTTAACATACGGCTCCTGTCTGTGTTTGAACCTTTCGGACGCTGGCCACTGCTTGTATGCACTGCCCATGGTCGTATTGCTCTCTACGGCCACGCCTGGCTTCACGTAGGCCTGATCCGGCCGGTAGCTCTCCCTCATTGGCTGATAGGCGCCCATGTAGGATGTATTAGTTATGGTCCTTGAATCCAAGGGAGCAGTGGTCGGCTTGTAAGCCTCCTTGGCCCTCTGGAGTCTGGGGGAGACCTGGTGCTCCGTGAACTTGTCCCTGTAGTCTGTGCGGTCGTCCATAGGAATGGAAGGCGTGACGTAGTCATTGATTGGCCGGAAGTTAACCCTTGGTACGACTCCAAAATCAGCGTAAGTTGCCTGGTTAGTGGTGGTCGACTCCATGGGAGCCGCTGAAGGGCTGTAATCATTCTTTGGTTTGATAAGTTCTCTCTTCGAAGATGGATATTCACGATAGTCTCCTTGGTAATTGCTTTCTTTCGTCATTTCCCCAAAGCCTTTAAGCAATCCAGAGGACTCAGGTCTGTGAATGGTGTGTTTGGACAAGGCATGTTCTTGGAAGTGAACAGAGTGGGTTGTGCTTAGATCCATCTTTCCGTCCGGCTTGATGTACGAGTCTGCTTTATGCCTGTAGCGGTCTGGAAGCATGTGCTCTTTGAAATCAGTGTTGGTGATAGTCTTTCCATCAAACGGGCCGTCCGGAAGCTGAAGATTTAGGTCAGGTCGAAAGCTTTCTCTCTTGGGCTGCACGGGGCCTCTGTAGGAGTCCCTCACCGTTGTCCTGTCTTCCAGCGGGACTGTTGGCGGCTGATGAACCTCCCGCGCCCTCTTCTCTCTAGGCGTAATCTTGTGTTGGATATAGTCATCCCTATATCCGGTCCTATCATCCAATGGGACATCGGAATTCATCGGCTCTGCTTTCGGTTTAAAATTTTCTCTTTGTCCAATCGGCCGCTCGAAGAAATCTGCCCGGTGCGTTGTTTCGCTGAGCATCGGTAAAGTTGGCGGTTGATATTCGTTCTCAGGCTTCAACGGTTTCCTCTTTTCATATGGTCTCTCCATGTAGTCTCCTTGATAGTTGGTCTTGCTGCTCATCTCCCCCGTTCCACCAATCAGATGAGAAGAACCGGGCTTTTCAATTTTCTTTTGCTTGTCCAGAGCATGCTCAACATAGTGCAGATTGTGGCTCGTTCTCAAGTCAATTTCTCCAGAAGGTTTCTCGTACTGGCTGGGTTTGTACATTTCCCTTCGTCGCACTTCGTGTGGCTGAAAATCTCTGTTCATTGTTGTGCTGTCGTCGAAAGGAGTTTCTGATTTGATCAAATTTTGATTCGGCTTAAAGCTATCTCGTTTTGATTGGAAGATCCCTAAGTAAGAATCTCTTGCAGTGGTTCTTGAATCTAAAGGAGCAATGGGACCCTTGTAATCTTCTTTAGGTCTCTGTGACCGTGGGGTTATTTTATGCTCAACGAATGTGTCCCTGTAGTCAGTTCTGTCATTAAAAGGAGCGTCAGAGAGCATGGGCTCGTCCTTGGGTTTAAAGCTTTCTCTAGGTCCAGGTTTCCGACCGTAGAAATCAGCCTGGTATTCTGTCATTGACTCCATGGGGACTGTAGGAACATGGTAGTCATTCTTCGGCTTAATAGGTTCCGTCTTATGGAGAGGGTGCTCCTGGTAATCTTTTCCGTAGTTCGTCTCTTTGGTCATTTCTCCAGAGCCTCGAAGCAGGTGGGAAGATTCTGGCTTCACAATGGACTGTCTCTGCAGGTGGTGTTCCTTAAACTGTGTAGAATTAGTTGTATTGAGGTCCATGAAGCCTTCAGGTCGAGCATACTTATCTGGTTCGTGGCGGTAGCGTTGCGGCAGGTCATGTGGCTTGTAGGCTAGCGAATGCGTTGTCTCTCCATCTAGAGGGGCGTCTGACATCATTGGGCGATCGTCTGGCCTGAGACTCTTCTGTTTCGGGGCATACGCCCCAACGTAATCTCGTTGGTGGATCGTGGTGCTATCTACTGGAACAGTTGGCTTCATCCACTTCTCTCTCTCTCTTTGATGTTTTGCAGGTAGTGGGTGTTCTCTATACGTGTCTTTATAGTCGGTGCTGTCATTAAAAGGTACATCTGACTGGATCGTTCTTTACAAAAGATATAGACACGTTCAAAATAATATAAGCTTATTTTTTTATTAAATGTTTATAATGTTAGTCATATTTTGGTCGGTCAATATTTTTTTGAAGAAATATTTTATTTAGCTAGATAACACAATGATTACAATTCCATAAAACGTTGATAATGATATGTACCTAATAAGTAATTAGCCCAGAGTTATAATTAGTAGCATTTAAATGTGTAAATTATAAGCTAGCGAATGCTGTGTATTGAGCAGTAGTAACTTTGGGATAAATAAATGCTATTATAGCATAGTAAAAGTGCAAAAATGGCGGGGAAAAGACAATGAGAGTGAAAGAAAGATAGGGAGAACGTTATAAATAGAGAATGGAGCGATAATAAAAACAATAATTATAATTTCATTTGTATATTATAAACATATAATGTAAGCTCAGAGCGTATTTAGTAATTTCTTTTATTATCTCAGATCACACTGAACTTACCTCTGGTTGGGCTTATGATCAACTCTGGGAGATACTTGATGCTCAATGTAGTCGGTCATTATGGTTGTCTGCCCTACGAATGGTTGCTGCGGAGGGCGCCATGGTTCCTTTTCTATCTGGTGTTTTTTGGGGAGATCCCACTCACGATAATCATCTAAAAAGATAATAATGCATATTAGTCACATGGTTCGCATAATTAAGATATTCTACCGTATCAATCTCGATAATCAACTAATAAGATAACCATCCATAACAATCCACTCATAATATTCCTTTCAATAGCGTAACCATGCATATAAATTATGGTGATCCTCTTAACCAATAGGTCCTACCAGTCCTACCAATAAGAAGGACAAACGAATAATCTTCTTTTAATCATAAACAATTTAATTTAGTTTAAAGGATGCTTTTTAGTAATGATGTTTAAAATAACAAAAAGTATAACATCTTTATTATGCCTCAACCAGGATTCGAACCCAGGACCTTCGGTTCGGCAGTAGAAGGCGCACTGCTCGGCTACCGTGCACCATACCAGCTCACTAAGTAGAAAGGAAAACTATGGTAAAACTAGTATAAGGTTTGTCTAAATACCTCGATATGACGGCTGTGCATCAAACGCAGCCAGCGCTCCTCTCTCAGTTTCTGGTTTGAAAGGCAGACGTCTCTCAGTTGTTCTTTCTGTTCAGGGTTGAAATAAAAATTGTGTACAGCCTTTAATAAAACGTGAATATGTCTTCCCTTCATTTGACAAACTGCACACTGACACATTTCATCAATAATCGTTTTTATGAAAACAATCAAACCCCATTGAATGCGCCATTTACAAAGCAAATTTAAATGACGTATTTTTTCATAATTAACAACTCCCTTAGGATAACCAAGTCAAAGATGGATTGCATTGTCTAAAAAGACTATCTATACGATTTGTTGTCAATTTAGCCCAAATGTTACTTCAATAATGTTGTATCTGTATATATAAAAAAACGATGTCTTAAAAGAATGACGAAAAAAAAAGAAGAGAAAACTTTAATGTACGCCTCCCCCCACCCACCCCACTCGTAATTAAACTTCGTTTCCATCAGTTTGACACTTCGTAATGCTAGATATTTTATTTAATGGCAGCTGGAAAAATCGAATCGAAAGAGGAACTTGATTACAGTAAATTACAGTATAAAATTGTTACATTGTACACTAGTCTATGTGTTCAGCATTCTAATGATGACATGATCAATCAAACAAATTACGCGATGTTCAATATATTTTCAATATATCTATTTCTAATTACTAATAGCAGTTGTTGAGGTCTTTAAAAAAATACTTCGTAAACATATTTCTTATTCTCATACACTACTCTTTGGTTAGGACACTAGTACTGGAGTTCTTGCCCTTTGTCTCTAGTCGAGGCAAGAGCAAAATGTTGACGACGGTTTTGACTCCCAAGTGCGTTGTTAATTTTCTGTATATTTCTTTACATTTTTTTCATGCCTTAAAACGGGCCTGAAATGATATTTATGCTAAGCGTGCTCGAATATTACGGGACAACGTACAGTGTACACAGAGCAAATACAGTGGGTCTTAACAGCCTTTTGTTGTTAATTTCGAGATCTAGTTTAAAAAATAAATAAATCTGTTTTGTCAAAATTTTAATGGAGATGATCACGACCAGACTGTGACGTACCTGGATATTCTTTTTGATATGAAGACGTGAAGTCATGCTGACCTTCAGATTTCAAGTTCCCTTCAGCTGGTAACGGTCTTTCCCGTTTGGTCAATGGATGTTCTGGAAAATCTCTCCTGCGAGATAAATAGATCGAAAGTTGGGTTAGGCTTAGAGCATAGAAAGAATAGCTATGGCAGTGCGCAGACCGCGGTGTCAGGGGCCCTGGACTTAATATGGGGCCTGTGATCTTAATACGAGGCCCTGATCTTATTATAAATGACTAAACTTAATATGGGGCCCTGGTTTTAATATGGGGCCCTGGTTTTAACATGGGGTCCTGCCTCTTAACAAGGCGCCCTGATCTTAATATATTGTGCTACATATTATTTTTTAAATAAAATTCACACTAGCTAAATTGTGAAACAGTTACAAAAGACTAATATTATATGGATTTTACATAAACCAAATGCATGCATCTATAAATGGGGGGGGGGGGGGGGGCCCACAAGTTTCTAGACAATCTGACAGACTCTCGACCAAAGAATAAAACAAATAAAGTCTAGTAGTTTCCAACGATACAAAGAATAAGCACATGCGCACGATGAGACTTGTTTTAAATCGAAGTCAATAAGAAGGGGCACACACACACACATACACACAAACGAAGAAAACTTAAGTAGAGATTTAAACGACAGTGGGTAAATATTAACTAGTCACCTTAAGGTGCTTCGCAATTAGAAATAGTGGCTTTTAGGAATTATTATGACTGTTTTAACTGTTATATTAAGGAACTGATACAACACAATATCAAAAAATATTAATTGATAAAAAAATTACCTGAACACCGTCTCAGATTCCACCTCACCTTGACCTTTGATCAACTCATTGGAAGGTCGAATACTTTTGGTCCTCGGCACAGAGTACTCCTGGTACCTTTTGACATACTCAGACCTGGGTCCGTTGACCAATAGGCTATCATTGCTCGCCTCACTGTAAAAGATTCAAAGGTCCAAGAGTTAGCCTACCTTTTTTTTTTAATGAAAGTGTGGGGCATTTGTTTTTTGTCTTCATTTAGTGTTGAATTCTAGGTAGTAATACTTTTATTTGAATTGTAGATAGTAATACTTTTAATTTCAGCAAATCAGCCATGCTTATGACAAAAAAGAAGAAGAACTCTGGCAACGAACTAAACAGAGGCCCGTGGAAGAGGAAATTTCACAAAAGAGATGGAAATGGATTGGCCACACCCTCAGAAAACCGGCATACAGTGTCACTCGGCAAGCGCTCACTTTGAACTTTGAACCCCCAAGGCAAAAGGTCGGCCGAGTAACACCTGGAGGCGCGATATAGAAACCGATATTAAAAAGCTAGGGCTAAACTGGGGTCAGATAGAGAAATCGGCCCAGGACCGGGATACCTGGAGGACTTTTGTTGGCGGCCTATGTCCCAGGTGGGGCGAAAGGCATAAAGTAAGTATGACAAAAAAATTGTTCGTATCTTCTGCTAATGAAGGAAATCAAAGCTTTAGGATTTGTACTTTTGTCCAATCATATTTTCGGACTGTACAGAAATTGATTTTTTTTAAAAAGGAAATAATATTCTTGATTCTGTAAGGAAATTATCAACAATAATCAATTGTACTATTTATGACAAACTTTGAATGGAGTCGATGCCACAGAGGGCTGAAATATCGAGCGTTTCCTTGACACACAATCAAAACATAAAGACAACAACAGAGGAAAAATTGACAGAAAACATTTACAATAATACAATTATTATAATGCGACAGCAATGTATTGTGAGACAGTGAGACATACACACTTAGAACAGAAAAATATACGCCAACGAAACGATTCTTAGATTCTATGTGTAGATAATGGAGAGCCATTATAATGTCAATAGTGTGAGAAAACGTCTTTTGTGAAATTTTATAATCAGGTCTGGAAATTTAAATTTAAATGCAGACTCAGGAGTAATCGAGTAATGGAGTGAGGGGCTATTGGCATAGAGAGACTATGAGAATAGGGTCACATACTTCTATTTAAAAAGTTAATAAAAAAAACAGAAAGTACCCCCCCCCCCCCTTTTTGACAGTTTGTCCAGCACTGCCAGATTGCTCGGCTATTCCACTCATTTCATAGGGCCTACAGTCTACACACTACACACAAACATCACCAATGAAAGTGACACGGGGTTTTACAGTAATGTATTTAAATAGGCCTACCAATACATTTACTGATACGAGCACGAGTTCGTGGTTTAACAAATAATTAGCAGACTACAAAATGGCCAAATTACACATTTTGTACCACGCATAACACTTTGGTGATTAGTTTTTAAACGCGATCTATAAAATGTTTACAGTACTTCTTTAATAAGCTGAGCGCACGCAATGTCTACCTTTACAGTAAGACTTCTATTTATACTATTCTTGTAATTTGTTGTACTAACACTGAAATATGTTCTTAAAATAAGTAATGAACTAACAGATAAAAGAATCCACTTTAAATACCACTGGTTAGGGAAGGCTTAAAAGCCAAATAATCCAAGCGGATTGTGTAGCCACCGAAATTTCAAACCCAATTTCCCCTTTTTAATATTAGTCGTATAAGCCGGGAGTTGGGGTTTTATTTAGACCAAAATGAGAAAGCAATCTGTTACAATGCTCAGATAAACAAAAGGACAAAAACACTTCTCTTAACGTACATGCAAGGATAAAAACATATAGGCCCTAAGTACTCTTTCCCCCCGAGTGGCATTGGAATATGGAATGGGTTGCCTGAACAAACCAGGAAAACCAGTGGATTGACATAATTTAAAACACTTATTAAAATGCAAGACTAGACTAAGACTACGGATGAGCGTAGGACGCAATAATCTTCTTTAAGTAAGGGGCGTCTGTAATAGACTATATAGGCTAAGTTATCCATGGGTGAAATGAATTAGACCAGTGGTTAGCAACCTACCACACGTGCGCCAGATTCGGCACGCAGAGCGACGTTCAATGGCACGCGGAAGACCACCAAAAATGCAAATTTAAGTTAGGCTACTTCTACAAGAAAAGAGCAATTTGAATTTTAGTCTCTTGGCACACCGAATGACTTAGAAATGCTACTTTGAATTAGACTACACATGTAGGCTACATTCATTGCAAACCAAATACCATTTTATAGACCAAACTTAGGGTAGGAGGCTATCGACTTCCAGTATACACATATACATACACAGAGACACTAGGATACACGCACACACACATATACATAGAATATTATATATAAGTATTTATCCTAAATAATAGGCCTACTTTTTTCTTGTATGATAAATGGTATGATAGTGTGCGTGAATGTCTATTGTGTTTGAGTACAAATGGTTCTTTAATATTGTTTTAGGTATGCTGAAAGACGGAATTTATGTAGGCCCTAATCAAGTCAAATTTCCATTTATTTGGATCAATAAAGCAATCTAATCTTATCTTATCTTATATTTATATGTATATATATATATATATATATATATATATATATATATATATATATATATATATATATATATATATATATATATATATATATATATTTATATGGCGTGTATAATAAATATATATATATATGTATTTTACGCTCAGGCTTAGATTCTATATATAAACCCACACAGACAAAGTATTCACTGTTTGGTAACTAATGATCAATAGCAATATATTTTCATATTATCTTTTTCTGTTTTAAATAACTGTTGGGTAGATGGACTGTTACTAAACAAAAGACAGATCTATATAGTGAAATCTATCTGTCTCTTTCTCTATCTATATATATCTGCATATCTGTCTATAGCCTATCTATATATATCTATAGGCCTATATGTATATCTATATCTAGGTCTATATATATATATATATAATATGCCTATACAAGACAGCCTTTAACTTTTCATAGTAATTTAAAGCTTTTTGAATACCTACTATGCTTCATATACTTATAAACCTGATTAATTGAGCTGATATCACGTAAAACTTCTTAAAAGCTAGTTGTATGATTTTAAAGCAGTGTGGTGTTTGACTTAAGCAAACAATATAACAGTAGCCTTACCGTTTTATGGGCATGTCCTCCACTGATCGAAGAAATATATCGAATCGTGATCGGAATTAATCAACACGATTTAACACTAGCACTGTATTGGGGATCTATAGGCATACACGGTCTATCGTCTGGCCATTGTAGTCAGTGTAAATAACTTTTGGATGCTTTGCTATTCATACTTCTCAACAAATGTACACAATACGATGGGTCTAGAAGTAAGAAACAAGGAATAGGTGGGAACTTAGAGAAGAAATATAAACGAAGAAGAAAAAAAAAGACTTTGAAATTAGGCCAAGCTCGTAGCCAAGGACGCCGTTTGTCTATGTTTCGTTCTTCAATCCCCCTAGCTACCAATGACAGGCAGAGTTGTAGACCTTTATTATAGTTCTTTGGAAAAGATTTACAATTGTTTTAAAGTTGCGATATTTATTGATTTATGTAGGAAACACATATAATATTTGTTTCTGTTTTTTTTTAACGAAGCTTATTGAATACCCGAGTTTTCTATGAATTGAGCCGCAATGTTAAAACTCGGATGCTAGTGACCTTTTAAGAACATATTAGGTTGTAGCCTAATACTATTACAATATGCCTAAGCTTATATCCTGCAGACCTCGTCAGTTGATGGGACATACGCCTACTGGACAATAAATCCATTTGATAAGGACAGCTACACATAGATCTAGATATAAGGACCTCTATGCATGAATACAAAATATTTTGGGTGAATTAGTATAGTATTAAAATAGTGCTTAGCACTGCCTTTTTCAGAGATATAGTCTACACTTTTAGGGTAAGTGACACTTCATGGGCGGCAGAGTAATTTTTTCCAGGGAAGGGCGATACATCCACACAAAAATAAATTGTGTAGTAAAAAAAAAATATTACAGAGGTGAGGATGCACTTTCTTGTTCCGTTTCTTCAGGGAAGAGCTGAAATACCCACAGATTAAAAACCCTTATTTGTTTTCGTAGGCCTATGTGTGGGGGATTGGGAGGGGTGGGGGATCGAGTGCTCGGCTATTGCACAGGGTTTCCACTTTATTTTTAGCCTACGTATTGGCGACTTATAAGAACTAAATCGTTTGCGTGACAAAAATCAACCTTTTGCATTTAAACAACTAAACTAAATATATTTTAATGTCACGATTGACGATTATGTCTTTTCCTTTGGTCAAAGGATAAGTTGCTGTAAATCGTGTGCAAATATTTCCAATTAAACTTTTGTTGAAAGGTACACAAGCCTCTCACAGTGGTCCACTGATTTAGCTCAGTATTAGCCTATAGGGCCTATACAAATACGTATATCATGCCTTAATTTGTTTATCGGATTCAATGCAGACAAATCTATTAGACGTTCTTTTATTCATTATGTTAACTACAGGACAGAACAGCTCAAAAACATTCACGGGCGCTATACAGCGTCATCAACGAATCAATACACTGCACGGAGTTTCGTTTTAAAAAACAGCAGCACACTCAAAGCGCACTGCCTTGTTTCAAGTGTAACTGTTTCTATTTCTGTTAGACTGTGCCAGAGTGCACACGTGTGTGTGTGTCTGTGTGTTTGACGTACTTGTCTGTGTGTCCTAAGGTCTGTATTGGTGTGTATGTGCTTTGCTGAGCAGGCTAACAGAATCACTGCCATAGGTAACATTCCAATCAGTGTGATCGATTTTACCTTCGGATCAATAAAGATAATGGGACATGATTTCTATGTGGCGAAATTCTAAAACACTTAGAGACTTTGTATTCTATGTAGCCTCATAATGCACGATTGTTGTGGTTCTTTTTCTCTTGCCCATAATCTGAACTTTTAGTTAAACAGTTTTTTTTAATCTGTTGAAGTATAGGGCCTAGAGATCTAGTTTGAGAGAATTGTGGTTGATGTTTGAAGCACAATAGTAGATGAGAGGTTGAACACATGGCAGACACGCACATACTACGTACCCACATACACACACAAAAAAATCGCATACGCTTTACCCTGTACTTCTTTTGCACCATTAGCAGATATATGTCTTTACAAAATCCTGAATAGGGTGATTGACAAGACGCATGATAGATATCTGTTGGAGTCGTTCACATATCACGCATCACAGAAGAAATGAAAACAAACAAGGGGAAGGGTGGGACTTGAAGCGCATGTCATTTACAAAAGGAGGAACAACATTACCTGTATCCAATAGAAGCAAATATTTAATTTATACAACAGTATCTTCAAACTAGCAGATCCATCGTGCTACGGTAGGGGAATGCACTTTGAGAACACATCAATTATTCCCCTTTGGTGTCAGTCGCATTGGACTTGCATAATCTATGGGATTCTCTGTCACGCCATGATGATAATTTTGGTATCAATCTTAAATCATTGACTACAATGCACTGTAGTAGGTGGACGTCGGAGAGGCCGTCAGTGGAGATGCTGGTTCAACAATATAAAATATTGGACAGGGCTGCAGTTGACTCAATTATTGACAACCGCTCAAGATAGGCAAAAGTGACTTCTGAGGTGTCCATTCGTTCCACCCCCCCCCCCCCTAACGACCACAACGGTCAAGAGATTGTGATGATGAGTGTGCATAGTTTGTAGTCATCCGACAGAACTTAGAGCTGTTCTTTTTTAAAATACATACTGTACTATTAGTACGATTTTCACGTTTTTAGCTTTAAGTTATTAGAATTAGAGTCCTAAACTTTAGCGCCACTAAACTTTAAATAAATCAATTAAAAAAACAACAAAAAACAACAACAACACAACTTTCAATTGCAAAAAATGGGCACTTATTTTGTATTATGTAATTTCACGCGAATAGAGATTAGGGGGTGGGAGAGGTGGGGGGTATTTGCGGAAGGGCATGTCAATGTTTTTTTTTTTTATAGCTACAGTAGGATGACACGAAAATCCTCAAAAATGGTTGCACTGAAACCATCCAGACCTCCGCTCTGTTAACATAAACTTGGACGACATCAATGCCGTTACAGCAGCGGTTACGGACAGAGCCTACTGGAGAACTCTCATTGCCCGATGCGCCTAACGGTGCGAAAGGATCTAAGTCTAAGTAAGATATACCATTCACAATGAAATACAATCTGATGCATTGATTCTTGTAACAATTTGGGGCAGTAGCATTTGTTTCCCATTCGTGTAATTAACTCTTAATCTTTCTTTTTCTCTAGACCTGTTTGTTGTTTTATTTTCTCATCAAAATGTCCAACTAGAAAATGTCGCAATAAAGTGGTAGGCCTATAAGACTTAGGCCTACAACGTGAAGAGTTGAAAATGTAAAGATTAATTTGACCAAGCTATAAGCTTAGGTCTACTTTATATGTATGCCTATCTAATATTTATATAGTTAGGTCCAGGGCCGGACTTCACTATAGGCTATCAAGGCTTCAGTCTAGGGCCTCAAGATAAAAAGGGTTCTCAAGATGCCTTAGACGAACTCTCTTTAAGGGATAAATTTAGGATTAAATCATTTATTCCGATGTTAGAATCAATTTTTGGAAGAAGAGCTTCTGTTTATGATGATGTTGTGAAAATATTTTCATTTCTTGTCAATCTTACATTATCAAAGGTAGAACTTCAAAGAGGTGTTGAGCTGTAAATGCAAGAATACACAGAAGATGTCAACCAAAATCTTACTGAAGAACTCTTTTATTTCCACACATAATAATATGTGAGACAAATGCATTAGTCTTCAAAAAAATTCACAATGTCGCATAGGCCTACAGAATTGTAGGCCTATCAAATAATATTTAAAGAAAATACCTAAGTGGTCTACCCCAATGTGGAATCAATCTTACGGTTGTTTCTCAGTATAATAATCACTAATTGTAGGCCTACTGGAGAAAGGTCATTTTCAAGAGTTAAAAATATCAGAAATCAATTAAGAAGCACAATGACCCAGACGAGGTTGTCTGCATTGAGTCGCCCAATAAGAATTGAGCATTTTAGCATAAGGATTTGGTTTAAATCAGGGGTCTCAAACAAGTGGCCCTCGGGCCACATGCGGCCCACCAAGTGGATTATTGTGGTCAGCCAGTAAAAAAAATGTACTATTCGTGAAATTCAGACAGCTAGTACTGATACACATACAATTTATTGTTAATTGTATATATGTATTAAACATAGGCCTACTTATTAAAATAAAATCTTATTTAAGCAGGTAGGCTAAATACAGATAACAATGGTAGCCTATATTATATATTAGTGATAAGTAGTAAAATGAGTTAAGTTGTATAAAGTATTGTTTTTTTTACTAGGGTCGGGTTGTGGGGGGAGGGGGTGCGGCCGCTGACACACCTCTTAAGTGATAAAATGGCAACATGCTTTCATCTGAGATCCCTGGTTTAATAGTAGGCTACATGGCAAAAAGTCATTGTTCAGTTATAATTATAAGGCTTTGTCAGGGCTAATCATTATTGTGAATGAAGCACATGTGGCCAATGATACTGCGTGATATCTACTTGAATTATACATCTGAAATTGAACTTGACTTTGATTGATCGTATACCTAGGCCATGAAAACTACGTTTAGTTTATCTATCAAAGACTACCGGTACTTTATTGTTACAGACGTTTCTTATAGACAGAAGTAACAGGGGAAAGAACATTTTCTTTTGTTATCTTTTTAAGGGGATACATGAGATACATACAATTGAGGACCACTGAAACAGTAGGGGGTAGGCTTGTGTCTTATCAAAG
Source organism: Anisus vortex (assembly GCA_949126835.1). Taxonomy (NCBI): domain Eukaryota; kingdom Metazoa; phylum Mollusca; class Gastropoda; family Planorbidae; genus Anisus; species Anisus vortex. Next base: position 11,861,193 of record OX421492.1, on the reverse strand, counting down.
AAGAACACTGATTGTTTCTTGGACACCTCAAGTGTTTAAAGGTTTTGGAGAAATAATTTAAACATAATTCACAGATACATCTATCATGCCTGGTTGTAAAAATAAATTACCTGTAGTGTATAGTGTACAAAAGTATAAATATACTCAAGATTGCAGGCCTATACATTTACTTAATAATAATATTTGTATAGCGCTGCCAACAAACATAATGTAAGCTCAGTAGCCTGCAAGTCGATAAGAGTATAATAAGCCTACAAGTGGTCTGAACAAATCAATTTCAGCAAAAAAGTCAACATTTCATTTTTGAACCTTTTGTTTGTTGGCTGTTGTTCTTTTTTTACAATAAAAATAAATGATCGAAATACATTTTTTTTATAATCTAGTTTATAATTTTATTTAAAGTAAAAAAAAGAGTGATTATAAGTCTACATAATGTTCATGTTTAAGATTATTTAATTGTTTTCAATGAAATCAACTTTTAGAGATAATGTACATATCTCTTATGTCTGAAAGATTTCAGAAATGAAAAACATTTATTAATACTTAGATCTATAATATATATAGTTACCTGGATTGATTGATAAAAAAAAATCTATTGCAGGACTATTTTCTAAAATAAAATGTAAAAAAAACAGAAAGTGGGAGTGGGTTTAGCAGTGGAACAATACATTTCAAAGACTGTTTTATTGCAAGAATCAAGAATGATATAATTTTTTATTGCATAATATCTATATATTATTTTGTCTTTTAAATAGAAATTAAATATCAAAGTTTTTAACAAAACAAAGCAACAGAAGATAGTTGTTTTTATTTTTGAAAGTAAGAATATGAGCTCTTGTTGTAAAAACTTGAAATATATTTGTAGAATAATTTGTTCAGCAGTTTAAAATATAATCTTCTCCACATTTAAAATACACATACATGTATATATTTATATATAAAATAAAAGACTGAACTACTAAGTAAAATATAGCATGTAACAATGTAAATCAAAATAATTTCAGACTAAATGGCAAAATTTAATACGAAGAAATTAATAGCGATGTTGCATAACAGCAGTTTTATTTACAGATTCTGATTTTAAAATGAAAAAAAAAATGAAAATAGCTAATTTTACAAAAGTTATCTTAAAATGGCCAAGATTTATAATTAATAGATTACACATTTATACAATTTAAAAATGTAAAGGCTGATATAAACAAAAATTATCACAGCTTTTAAAATCTTGTTATAGTGGGCCAATATATAATTTATAAACATACTTTTTAACCATTTTCATATTTAAAAAAAAAAAAAAAATAAAAAGAGTTAACCGAAACAAGCAGCTTCTCTATTAAAAAAACAACAACTTAACAGTTAAACAAATAAGTATGATGGCAAATGTATTGCTGAGATCACCAGAAGAAACAGATTTGGTGTTGTAAATGATGAATTACACAGCTTGCTCACTGAACCATATAAAAGTGTTCATAAAATGGAAGTCTCTTGTTTCAACATTTAAATAACTGTATAACCAGGTAAAATAAATCTAAAGTTTTGGGTCTTAAACATTCTAAAAAAATAACATGGTTTAAACATGAGAGTAAAAGCTTGCATCTAAAAAATCTTACATAATAACATACCTATAAAAAGAAATCAATGTAAAAAGTATTATTAAACAATTTTTGTTTTGCAAATCTTATACTTCAGCTGTTTTTTTAATACTTTTACTAAAGTAACAACCTTTCATAGCATTTACAAATTTGATTTCCTAAAACATAAGTAAAATCCAGTTAATACAAAGTGAAAGTAACATTTGTTGTAAGTTGTATATTGTAGATCATTGTTACTAAATGGTGCATTTTATTAAAATAAATATTTTAAGATCCTTTTTTATAAATAAACATAATTTTTGAATAGTTAAAATTCTGAACAGATTCAGAAATTATCCATCTTACCTTAAGGCAGAGTGAATATAATTAATTTTTGCTTTTGTTTTATTATTTTCTTTGCAAATTTCCAAGTGAAAAAAATCTTTGGCTATCTAATAATTAAACATTATTTTATGTTGTTTTCAAAGTGAGTAAAAAATAGAGTTTCTTTATTAAGCTGCAACCATGGCAGCTGGTATTTTTGGCATGGATGGAGCAACGTTACCCAGAGCAGTTGTCTGCTCATATACAGGCAAATATTGCCTATGACCACGGCCATCTGTTTCAATATAAGTATACCTTGAGGACTTTGTGTCGATGATTGCTGCAGGGCACAGCTCCGCATGCTTCCTGACATACTCTGTACGGTACATGGTCTTGTCATCGAATGGTGCATCACTCATCAAGGCAGAAGCATCTGGCTTCATGCTCTTTGAGGGCGCAATAGCATGAGGGATATAGTGGGCCTTGTAAGTAGGGGTGCCATCAAATGGAACGGTATTGGGCACCCAGCCATCTCTAGCTTTGGGCTGCTCCCTTTGAATGCCCCAAGGCTTGTAATCGCTTTTGTAGTTTGTGAGTCCACTGAACTCTCCAGGAATCATGACCCTGCCTTCACCAGGTTTCATCAAAGCGACCTTTTGCAGAGGGTGAGGCTTGTACTGTAGACGGTGAGTGGTGTTGTGGTCCATCTCACCTTCTGGTTTTCTATACTGGTCAGGGTGGTGGACATATGGCCTCTCCCCATTCCATTTTCTATAATCATTCTTGAAGGTTGTAAGATCATCAAGTGGTGCATCCGACTGGAAAGCCTCTGAGTTGGGCTTGCAAGACTCTGTTTTGGCGCCATTCTTCTTGGTGTAATCTCTGTTGAAAGTTGTCAGACCATCAAAGGGGACGTTAGAGGACTTGTACTGCTCCTTCTCTTTGACCTCCCTTGGTTGAAACGGGTGGCGGATGTAGTCATCACGATAGCCGGTGTGTCCATCAAAGGGTGCATCGGACATTTGATTAGCCTCATTTGGTTTCATGCTCTTACGAGGTGGCTCATTGTACTTACGGAAATCGCGCGTAAATGTGCTTTGGCCTTCAAAAGGTTGTGTGGGAGGAGCCCATGTATCTTGATGCTTAGCTTGCTGCTTTTCAAGTGGCCATTTGCGATAATCAACTACAAGAAATTAAATTATCATAAAGGTTACAATAATGATACAAGTTGAACTGTTCAAAAAGTGTTTGAAACAAGTAAACATTAAAACTGTATTTGAATAATGTCATTAAATTGTTTTTAGAGGTACATTTTCAAACAAGTGTTTTGAATAAAAAAGTTTTTAAGCTAATGAACAAAATGTAAAAAGAAACATTTACTTACTTTTATAGGTAGGTTCACCTTCAAACTTAGCTGGCAGTTGTCTTTGACCATCATGTTTTATCATCTGAGCAGGTGGAGCATGTTTCTCTGTTATAATGTTATAATGAGTAAAATAAAATTCTTTTAAAAAATCTTTAAAATTACTTCAACTGAATAAAGAATGGTTTTAAGCACTTTAATTTCATTTTAGAACCCTAAATTATATTACGGTAAGTGCAATGAAATGATTAAAAACCCCTTTCATCTACTAAAATAAAAATGAAAAAAACATCTGAAAATTTTTGGTGTTGAATGGCATTTTTTTATTACTGTATTCAAGATATTTAATGTATATTTTCATTTCAAAAGTAAATTTTGAAGAATTTATATATATTTACTTTTTTTTTCTAGCAAATGGATCAAGTATGAATCCAGTTAATCAAGTATTGTCTTGAATTATGTTTATATCATAGCAAATTTTAATTTTTAACATTTATTTTTAACATAGCCATTGAAAAATAGATAGACATTTAATTTTTTTACAAATGTTTAGAGTTCTTAACTGTTATACTTTTACACATGAAAAAAATAATGTTTGTTAATGTTATAATTATTTTTCCAATATTCTGTAAATAGATGACTCACCTGTATAATCTCTATGATATGATGTAAGTGTGTCAAGGTCCCCTTCTGGCCTTCTATAAGGCTCATGCTGATGAAGGTAAGGTTTATCTAGAGGATGCTTGATGTAATCAGTTCTGGAAGGAGATAACAAATATAACCATGCTAGAAAAAAAACATTATACTAATGTTATATCCCCAAAGGAATGCAACACATTGGCATAAATTAAAGGGTAAAATATTTGTTTTACAAAGTTTTAATATGGCTGTCTCATATAATAATTGTGTTTCAGTAACTAAATAATGTAAACACTAGTAAAGAGTGTTAAGTCTAATCTTTTTAGATTATATTAGATTTGTACTGACACATTTCTTGTGAGTAAACTTATTAGAATTACCGAAAAGTAGTCTTGTCGGAAAGTGGCTCATCACTATGAAGGGCAGATTGATCTGGTTTGCAGCTTTCTCTAGGCTGAAGTGGATGTGGCTTATAGGCTGTATTGTAAGAAGTAACTAAGCATTCACCATAGTCACCTCCTGGACGCCATGGACGATGAGGACAATGATGACGGCTGATGTAAAAGTTGAAGAAATAACCTTTACAAATATGTAAACATGCAATCTTATGGACACTATAATTAATTTTCATGACTTTTAATTGAATATTTCTTATACTAATAATTAACTTAGATGCCTTGTTACAATAGGAGAAAATTTAATGGCTTCAATTCAAAAGGTTAGTTAAGGATATGAAAAGTCTGCCAATTTTCAATATTTAATTCTAGGTAAGCTATGCAATATAGGCTTACTAGATTATTTGTATAAGTTGGCTACACTTCTTTTTACAAAAACCAATATAGAAACAATTTAAGTATAGGATAGACTGTCATTTAGGATGATTGTGGGCAGGAAAATGGTGCAGTTATAATCATTTGTATTTAATGGGGTCTCATTCCCACTGCCACTATCACTAAGTTCATTAAGACAAGATGGAGAGATTATTTTAATTTTTTTGAACAATCGAAAACTTTATTTGCAAATTTTCAAAGATAAGAACAGATTTATATTGTTTTGTTTTTGTACTTTTAATATTATGAATATTTAAATCTATATGATATAATAGCTTTATCAAGTATGGGGGTAATATTATAAATGAATCCTACATTCGTTTTAATCTATTTCTAAATTAATGAACTAGTATTTTTAAAAATTGGGAAAAGTATATGTTAATTTCATTTTAAAACCATTAAAATAATAATAGATTACATCAACTTAACTCTTTGACTCCCATGAGCTTTTTTCTTTTCATTTTTGTTCCACAACCTGATTTTACCGGCTCACGATTAATTAATAATATAGGGAAAAGTCTATGCAGTGTAAAGATGTAATTTTACTTTGCCGTTTTAAATAGGCCATTTTCTTTGTTATTATTGCAATCTGTTTACATTTGATGTGCAAATATTTTACATTTTTAATTGATATTTGTGTTCAATTATTTTTGTAATGGAGCCACGCTGTCCACGGACATGTCCACCTAAGATATTTACCTCTAATAATGCTCTAGAACTAATTTATTCATTACAAAATGATTATGACTATTTAGTTTAACTTCTAACAAAGAAAACTCTGTAGAAAATAAATTCATTATAATTTGGAATAAAGCAAAATAAATGGTGAATTAGGAGCATCCAAAAAGGGGGCATGGCCCACTTCAAAAGATGGCAAATTTTGACTACATTAAAAAAAATATATAATAAACACATTTTTCAATAGATTTATCGAACACTACATTTAATTTCCTTTCCATTGATCTATTACACTTCATGTATTTTTTAAAACTAGGCCAGTTTATGAGAAGGCCTATGATGAGATATTTCTATTTTTCAACTTTGCTGTGGTGATATTTTTATGTTGGCAAATGTTTTGCTTAGGGGCACGGTGGCCATGCGGCAGTGCGCTTGTGTTCAATTCCTGGTGCAGACCAGGATTATTTCCTGGGTATGGAGGGTGTCCCTGAGTCTACCCAACTCAGATGGGTACCTGATCTGGGGTAAAGTAAAAGCAGCTGTGCATAGTGCTGACCACACAATCACCTAGTATGCTGTGGCCACAGAAACTGGTGAACGCTGCTTCACCAGACCTATGTATCAATTAGGTCAGACGGGATACTTTTTGTAATGTTTTGCTAAATAATGTTTAACTTTTTTATTTATTATTTATCAATCAAATTTGTTTAAATTTTGAATTATTATTATTTTTTAGATTTAATATCAACGTTTAAAATATTTTGTCAATTGGTGAACATGTTTTAGAAATAAATAAACTTTAATTAGAAACCTAAGCATTAATTTTGTATAAACACTTTTTTATTAGTTGTTGTCCACTATAAAATATTTAATATAGTTTAATAAACATATTTCAAAAGTACTTTAATAAAAAAACTACATTCATTTTGCTTTCTTTTGATACTAAAGGTCTAGTCGTCTAGGTTAGGCCGCTATCTTTTATATTTTATATTTGTAGGCCTACTCTTTTTTTTATGTGTAAAACGGCCTGGTAAAACCAGGAAAAAAAGCCCAGGAGACAGGTGTTAACGATTAAGTAGCTCAGTGTAATATTTATAGGACCTAATAGTGGGCCCTGTATAATAAATTTATATAAAATTATTAAAATTAAATTATTAAAAATAAATTAGTAGGCCTATCTATAGATTGTAAGATATCAACTTTAAATATTAATTTAACATTAAATAGCCTACCAAACTAAATTAAATAGCCTACCAAACTAATGAATAAGGGTTTTAAAAACCACCTTTGGTAAATGCAACTTTAAATAAAGTCCAACAATAACTAACCAACCCCTTTGCTTTGACTACCTACGACAAGGTTTTTAGTTAGTGTTTTTTGTTTTAGCAAGGATTTAATATTTATTTAAGTTTTATGTCATATATTTAAATAAATTGTACTTACCCGCAAGTACATATTTCACAAACACATCTTTTGCCCATTTTAGTGAATAAATAGACAGTGGCAAAATTACTTTAAGGGGGCAAAAGATTCTAATGCCGCTAGATCGCCACGGCTTAAGTTTGGCCTCCTATCGTCACTAAGCGCCTGTCTGAAACTGTTTATCCAAAATGGCGACTCCTAGCAACAGACAACTTTACTTTATAAAAAAGGGATCGTTCATTTTTTTATTTACGTTTCCTTCAAATTAATAAAATATGTAACTTATAAAAAGCAAACAACTAATTTAAAATTTCATATTTAAAAATATAATAAATACAAGCAAATATTTTTATATCAAATAAATTTAGGTAGGCTACCAAACGTTGTAAGTTAAAATAATTTATCGTTTTCTTTTCATTTATTTTCTGAATCTTTCATAATCACAAAAGAAGCCTAACTTACATGCAGTTAAGTGGTTCTCAGTTTGAGGAAATAACATCACCTTACTTACAAAATATATAACTTATAATTCTATTAGCCTTATATAGGCTACTCTGCATAGTTGTTTTATTTTAGACGAATTTTAATTTACATAGATCTAGGAATATTTAAATACTTTAAATACCAACCCCAAACATTAATACAAACAAATACGCAGTGTAGTGTCAATTAGCTCCCTCCCCCCCCCCCCTCCCAAGCCCGTCAAGGTCATAATATGATTAAAATAGAATATTAAAAAATACAAACATTTAGCTTTTGCATGGCAGTTTAGTTTATTTAGTATCTTTTAGTATTTTTTTTTTTCAAGGAGTGGGTTAAATTGTTCCCAAAAAAACAGGAGGGGGGGGGGGGGACTAATATAGGCCTAGTAAATTAGGAGCGAATTGTGCAAGGCGTTGGGAATGTATGTTATGCAGGCTAGTAGGCCTACCAGTGAGGCAATAGCAGGCGAATTCTGAAATAGTTATAAATTTCATCCCATAGGCTAATCTAATGTGCTGTAAAAGTCAATGAAAATTAAAAGGCTATATCACAGTAGCTTAAATTTGCTCTTGAGGCTAAAGGTTTGATTTGATCTAAACAATTTTTTAACCAATTACTAGGGATAACAAATAAGGGATCGAGTAAGTAAACTATCCCAGTCGGACCAATGTGGTCTGTGAATCGTTCAATTCTTCTATTAGCCAGTCTGCAAAGCCGCGTTTGCTCTCTTGCTGTCTATGCCAGACAATTAACTTAATTACCTGTCGTCTTCAGATGTTCGATCAGTATTTCTGTTGGTAATCGTAGGTTGAGGGAAAAAAAAAGGGGGGGGGGGGTAGGCATATATAAAATGTATGCTGGGGGTTGGTAAGTTTTGACCATTCAAGTAGAAAGTGGTATATACAGTTTCTTGTGGGTAGTGGAAGTGTCTGCAGTTGGGCGGGTGAGTTGGGTTTATTCTACTTAGGCGAGTTGTTCTAAATGTCCTGTTATTAACAGGAATATGGGGCTGTATTCTTTGCGGGGGAAAGACCTTTAATAAGGTGTTCTCAAGTTTACCTGGCCACAGAGCATACTAGGATTATATTTTTCGCTAACCAATTGTCAGGGATCCACCAGAGCTGGGTAGACTGAACGACACTCTCCAGACCCAGGAACAAATCTTAGCCTTCACCTGAACTCGAGCCTGGAACCTTCTGTACACAAGCAAACCGTACGCTAGGTTACAGCGGCACGCCACACCTTCGGGTGACTACCGTCCGGACCAGAACATTGGTTTGCCCCCCCCCCCCCCCCCGGTTCATTCGTGAACAGCGTTACGCCCTAGACATAAGAGCTGGAAGGCTCGTCCGGTTTTCTTTTTTTTTTTTAAGCAATTACAGTAGGCCTACACATTAAGAGGTCGCTGCCGCTAAAGCCGACCATCCTTTTTTTCTGGCCTAAACAATACTTGGATAACTCAAATAACTGAGACATAGTTCATTGCGGTCCACGCAGATTGTCAACCTCATCAGGGAGCTCGAGATGGAGATGTAGTTAAAATTTAGACAAAAGGTTATATTAACTGGTCGATTTATTTAGTTTATATCTTTCTATCCACCACTGAAATATTCGTCCAGTAAATCTTAAAGCATAAACAAGAATATGTCATAATTTGGCTTGCATTGGCCATTTATTTGCAGATCCCTGCCCAATGCCCATGCACGACTCGCAGGGACGATTTGTGACCAATTTAAAATGAGTCTAAATGCCCTTAATTAGCCTACATGCTCGGTACGGCCCTGATAAATGCAGTTGGACGGGATAAGAAATCATATTTATTAAAGATTTGAGCGTATTGCGTGGTTGACCCCATTGTACACCACTATTAACAGAGAAGGGTAAAGAGGGAGATGGTAGCCGATAGAGCCCAAACAAATCATGATTCGAGTGTTTGGTATATTCGTAACGCAAAAGCCTATGTTTAAAACTGTGCACTAACCGTTGCATACATATTCTATATCTTCACGCAATATTTACAATGGACCTTGTGCAGAAAAGGTTGCAACCGTAACCCTTGTAATACATAATATGCCAGCACGTCCGTTTATGAACTAGTATCGTATACTAGTACAGCCTTTGCCGAATTCGATTTTGGAAAAACACCCACACAGGGGACATAATTCTACATGTTGCAATACGCTTATATTTTAGTATTGTGTAGATATAATGTATTTTACCTTTGAGTGGACGTTTGAAGTATAGCCTACATCAACGTTTTTAAAACAGATTTTAAAGCCATATTCTATACTTGTTTATTTAATCTCTAAAAAATGTCTGCAATGTGAACAATGTAATATAATATATTTAGCCTACTTTATAAGCTTAAAAAAAAACACCACCACCAAATCCTAATTTTACTTTTGACAATTAATTGTGCTCAAAAGTTAGTTAATCAAGGTAATAGTGTATTATGAATAGTGAACTAAAGTGCTAGCATTCAATGACCATTGGCTAAATAAATAAAAAAAGTATTGTGGTAGGCCTATACTGCTTTGTTCAATGTCACCAAATTCACAAACTTTCCCAACCTGAATGAATTCTATAAACCTTTAAAACTTCCAAAATATGCAAAATGTAATGCCAGGCTAGATTTGTCATATCTTGTTTATTTTTAATTCAAAATAGTGAAATAATTAGCATTATAATTACTGACTCTTAAACTAATAACATAAAGGAGATAGCCCTGACCATAAAATCAGGTGATGGAGACTGCACTATCTCTCTTGACAACTTTTGTGACACAGAGGGTCCCAAGCTTTTTCAGCATTAGCAGAGCCCATGGAACTACAAGTGATGGATTTAGACAGGGTCTCATTGGCATATCAGTGGATTGTGCAGTGCACAGGGGCTTGTCAGCAACAAAGACCTCTGGCAGTCAGCAGAGCCAATTTGTCCTTTGAGACTTAGAAAGTAAGTGGCCCACAATTGACGCTCTGCACAAAAGCCCCACAAAAATTGCTATTCCATTGCAAGGTTTTCTGCATGGTCAACGAGTGATATGCCTACTACAGGCTATTATGCATGGCTATCTACGCTATAGACCATTTCAGATAGATGAATGCAATTATAATTCATAACATTAAGTAGTTAAAGCTATAGAATGAATAGTGTCTACAAAGAGTTACAACAATGCATATTATATCATGAACATTGATGTTAGTTTTCACACCACATCATTAAAAGAAAACAGTCGCTGATATTAAATATAAAGATTACATATTATGCAATGGGTAAAGGAATAATATTACAATGTAGTCATTACAAAAACTATTTTTTTTTGCAATACAAACACCTTACACATTCTTTCTAACAGCCACAGACGTTTAATTTCTCTTTTTTTTTTTAAATGAATATTATAATTTAATTTTTTTTTATCCAAAAATTGTTGATATACAAGAAATAACCATGAAAGAAAAAAGCTTGACATAATAATTGAACAAAAATAAAATTGAAATGGTCAAAGAAATCAGGATTTATGACATGATTAATATTTCTAATTTTCTTTTCCTGATTAGTCTAAATGTTATGAATATTGTTGAAATTATCAAAATGCTAAAAAAATGTAAGTAAGGAAAACATTTTCATACATAAAACAAAATTTAACAATAAAAAAACATGAGCAGTAAAAGTTAACAATGGTCAATTCAAAGCTTTTAGAATGGAGGAATGGAGTAAAATAAAATGTTCAATTAAATATGGCAGTTATATATATCTATAGCAAAATATTTTAATTGTCAATTTAAGAGAGAGAGCTTAGTGGGACTGTGTCATTGGATTGCCCTATAGCTACACAGTTTTGCATAGGAAACTTTAGTTACTTCATTTAAGAATTTAACACACATGATGTTAAACAAATTGTAGCATTGAGATTTTATTTTTCTTATAATTCTTTGTCAGTTCCATCTCATTGTTTAAAGTTTCCAACGATTAAAATTATACATTTGTAAACAAAATGCAACAAAAAAAAAAAGCCAGAACTTGGGTTCAATTCTTCAAGCCAGCCCCAAACAAGTTTTCAGACCCAAAACCTGCCAATGAGTAGGCCTATATGAAATCTCACTGGAAAAGTAGTTGGGCTAAAAAGGATCTTATAGACATTTCTCATTACACAAAGGGAGACAACCCAAGAAATACAGGTTGTTCTGTCAGTCAGCTCTGACTGCCATTTAAGAATAGTTCAGGAAATGTAGATCTGCAGGCCATTATGAGAGAAAGTTTATTTTCCATCTAAAGGTTCACTTGTGTCCAGCATAGGATTTTTGTACGTTGTAGTAGCCCCTTTGTAAAATGGATTATCTTGCTGAATTAAAACAAAATGGAAATAAAAAAGATAATTAATATCAGTTCTCTAAGTTATTGATAATTGTTGTATATTCTTTAGAAACAGAGTACTCTCAGTTATCTGAGCATGAATAGTAAAAAAAAATCTGTAAAATCTGTAAAAAAAATTGGTAAAAAACGTATGTACCGTATATACTCGCCTATAAGTCGCTCCTCCGGTGGATAAGTTGCACCACCAGTTTAAGATTTTTTTTTCTTATATGTTGTCATTGACCCGCGCATAAGTCGCACCCCGACTTTCAGGGGTTACATTGCCTTTTAACTTTTTAAAAATGCATTCCTTTTAAACATAAAAGTTACTAATTATTCACCCTTATTTCGAAACTTTCCTTAAAAAATGGTTTTAATCGTGTATAAAGCAAACTTAATCAATTAAAAGCAGGGCTTCATTTATTTTAAACTACCGATCAACCTACAGACATTAGTGATATGGGAAAGTAAGGTATCTGTATCTCCATCTAAGTCCCTGTCCCTACTCAAGTTCTAGCCCTATGTATGGTCATACTATAGTGGGTCAACAAACAAATTCGTTTGAAGTGCGTCAGCCTAGACTGTGTGGCGCCAGTATTGATGACGCTATACAAGTGACTAGTGACCTAATTACCATTAACATTGTTTGTTAATGCGGGGAGGGGGGGGGGGTCTGAAAAACCTAAAATATTTGTCCATTTCAATTACATAAAGATAGTAATATTTAAAACTACGAAAGTTTTCTAAATGTAAAATTGAGGCCTACGCACATCCTAGTAATTCTGCATCACTACAATCAACAATAGGGGTTATGTAGGAAACTTTATGACAGAGTAATGCTATTTTTCGAACTTATCAAAAACAGTGTTGGGTGTATAAGTCGCACCCCTACCTTTTGTTGAAATTTTCTGTAAAAAAAGTGTGACTTATACACGAGTATATACAGTATGTAAAATCAATTTTCAATGCAGATTATCATTTTTCTATATTCAGGGTTCTTACTCTAAAATCAATGTAAAATGTTCAAACTTTCAGAAAAAGTCTCAAACCAACTTTCTTAATGATTACTGGTAATATAAGCAATCCTAGTAAAGAAAAAGGTTTAAGAATATTTTTTTTAAATTACAGTACTTTTTAAAGAAAATAGGACAACATTTTAACTTTAAATAGTTTTTAAAAAGTATTTTTTCATGTTATTTTGCCCTTTTTTGTAAAATTCTTAAACTTTCAGTTTTCCAAACTTTCTTTGCATTGTTGATTTAATATGTAAAAAAAAAAAGAATATTTTAATTTACAAGAGCTGAATTTTCAATAAAATTAATATTCAACACGGATAATCCGTATCCATATAATCAAGAGCACACTGTATTAAAACTGTTTTTATGACTGTAGCTTCAAATGTCCTATACTTATAATCATATATAATAAAGTATCATGGATATAAAGGTAGTGGGCAATAATTTTCTCTATAGAAGGCATGTCTGTACAAGTTGGGAGGTTAATTCTTTCTCTATAAAACAAAGTTCATTAAAAGTGTTTGTTGTACTTTTTATTACCTGAGCCCATTTACACTGCTTGAGATCTTCCTGAAACCTGGAGTACTCAATCCTGTCAAATATACTGGTCAAGATTTTCCACAGGAGCAACAACAACAGCCCGATGGCCACGACACCTCCGACGACACCGGCCACGATGGGGAGAATATCAACTGGTTCAGGACATGCTGCATATTTAGATAGAGATAATCATGTTTTTGATTCAGGATTCATACCGGTACTCAAATCATTTCAAAATACCCATATGTTAAGAAAAATTCACAAACCAATATATATATGTCTGTGTGAAATTTCTTGATGTTAATTACCTCTCCAAATAGAATGTTTTTTAGTACTCTGACAGGACACAAAAAAACCATGATAGGACTCAAGAACTTCTTAACTTAACAACATAGATGCAGGATTTTTACATTAAAAAAACAACAACAGTGAAATTCAAAAAGTTTTCCTAAAACTTTGTCAGTTTTCACAAACTTTTCCAGCCAGAATGAACCCTGAGTTTTCTACCATCATCTGAAGTAACAGCTGCCCCACATTATAGAAAATATCCAATTGTGATAGTAACCATGGGACACATGGTAGAGAGTGCTCTTTGTGACCAGCAAAGGCTACAATCTAAACTACCACAGCTTTTTTATTTCAGGTTATAAGGGCACTCATTATATTTCATTCTGACAGAATTTCTCCCTGTTAGGGAAAGTAATAAAGATCAGGGGAGATAAATGTTTGTCAGATGTTAGCCTCAGGTATTATATGCCTAACTTAAAGATTAAATAAATATATATTTCTATCACAATTGATTTATATTTAATTACTTTTCAAATAAAAGTTTAACATTCTAATTTTGAATAAATAATTTATAACAAGTAAGTTTCTTTCAGAAAATGCGATGAGAAACTCTTTCTTACTTTTAGTTTTTTGGATTATGATTGTTTCATTTGTTTCAGATGTAATAACTTGAAATGATATAAAACAGCTGTCTTCTTGTTTGATAGAACATTGACTTGAAACCTGGTAATCTAGACACAATATATAACAACAAACATTCAATAGCAGAAACAGCGCTGTTAGCTTTAGAATAAATGTGAATACATATTATAAACGATAGTGAACTCTTTCTTCCAGAGTGGAATCCGGGCACGGAATGGGTTGCCTGAACAAACCAGGAAAACCAGTAACTTAACATTATTTAAAACACTAATAAAAATGCAAGACTATACTCTAACCACAGATGAGCGTAGGACACAATAATCTTCTTGTAATGTATAAGGTAAGAAAACAAAATAAATGTAAAGCACTAATTTCAGATCACTTTGTTCCATAGAGCTAGTGAAGTCAGATTCTAAAGTTACTTTGGCCACAACATATAAGAAGATTGTGTGGCAAGTGCAATGCCAAGCTACTATTAATTTCCTCAAAAGGTGCTATGTACCAATAAAACGGATACCTTTAGAGACAACTTTCAGAACAGTCACAGTTATTCTACTAAACCACATAAATAATAACCCAAAGGATAGTATAGTAAAGTAAAGTAAAGAACCTGTCGGACTGAGTTGATTCATAGGTCCGATCAAGCAGCGTTCACCAGTTTCTATTGCCATGGCATACTAGGTGATTGTGTGGCCAGCACTATACACAGCCTCCTTTACTTTAAGCCAACTAAGGTCAGGTACCCATCAGAGCTGGGTAGACTCAGAGACACCCTCCAGACCCAGGAAAAATCCTAGCCTGCACCAGGATTTGAACCCGGGACCTTCGTCTCGCCAGTCGAACGCGCTGCCGCGTACAGGAAAATATAGTACAATTTAAATTTATGAAATTGAGCATAGATGAAATAAATACATCTCACCATTTTACCACCCATGTCACCCCCCACTTCAGAAGAGTTTAATAATGGATGAACTAGCGGGGTTCTTACTCTAAAATCTTAATCCTTTTTCTAAGCTTAACCGAAAATTTACATACCAATTTATACTGTATGTGTAAAATGTTTTAATGCCTGGCAGTGTATATAGATTTTTGTGGAAGTCCCTATAGAAACATTTTAGAAAAATGTATGATGGGACTAAATGACTCTTTAACTTAACTATATGGCTATTCATTTTGCTAGTATTTAGAATTCTCGCTACTTTGTCCACTTTGTAAAAATTCTAAAACTTTACCGAACCTTATTCTGTTTTCCCAAGCTTTCCCAAACTCGAAAAAATTAAGTCAATTTTCCCAAAACGGTATGAATCCTGACTAGAAAACTATTTTGAATACATTGCCAATAGTTACATGATAATAGCTATATGGCTTTAAATTTATTTTACTACAAAGAACTGAATTATTGAATTAAGTAACAAGTGATGCAACCAACTTTTGAGAGAATTCACTATTTCCACACTGGGACAGTCTGCTGGGCATGTGTCCAGCTTCTTATCAAAATAACACTGAGCACATTGTCTGTATTTGATATTGTCACAAACACTGTCACCACAAAGCTGAAGTAAAAGTGAGTCAATGTAAATATAATTAGGTAGTTCTTGACATTACAAAATACATACACAGAAAAACAACAACAAATTTATACAAATAAATTGTTTAATACTAAAAGACAATATGAAATGTATATGAAAGGAAAATTAAAGACTAGTATGAAGAGTAAATGATCTTGCATGTAGTCATTTACATTTTTAAACATTCTTTTTCGCATATTAAGAATGGCATGAAGTTGAGGAGGAAGGTGTTTGGAAAGGGAATCTCCCTTTATGAGAACTTTATAAGGTATCAACAGACTATACTATGGTCAACTTCCCTTCTTGGTCCTTTGGCACTAGGATAAGCTTTAGAGTCAATGAGAACCAAGGAAATCAATGAGAAAACCAAACAAAATTTTTGCAGAAGAAAATCGATGACTTTCGGTATATATACACATATACACAAATTAGTTTCCGCTTAAAACCAAAATATAGACAATACAAATTGTTACATTAGATAAACAAAAAAAGAATTAAGAAAAGTATTTTTTTAAAAAAAGAGATAGGAAACACACCAGTACAAATTATAATACAACTTAGGTAGATGTTACTTACAAAGCAGTTCTCACAGTATTTTCCAGTGTATCCCTTTTGACAAATGCATGTGTCACATTGACACACTCCTTTATCACTGCACACTTCTCCTGTCTGTGACAAGAGGTAAATTCCAATTAAATATACTATCAACTGGATGATGCGCATATTGTTTTCTCATCATGAATAAGTAGAAGGAAATGTAACTAAAGAATTTTAGACCATCTTCATCAGAGATAGTGGATCTGAGGTCAGCAGTTTATTTGACATTGGCATACAAACAAAATTATGTGGCTATCACAATGTCCAGGTTTAAAGGTTTACTACAGTCAGGTAACCATTTGTTAGTGACTCAGCCACAACCAACATCTGGAAGTGTTTGAACCACTGCCCAAGCAAGGGATATGAAAATCTTTCAGGCAAGACTACTGACTGCCAAGTCAGTATAAGAAGCAAAAAAAAAAGGTTTTTGACCCAAACTTTTTATCAGTTTTGTTGCGACATTAAATATATATATAAGGTTGTACTTACAGATGGTGATTTACAAGTATCATTGGAAGTGCTGCACTGACATATCGCTCCGGTGTATCCCTCCGCACATTTACACTCACCACAAACACATTTACCACGAACACCTTGAAAAATATCAGGCAAATACAAACAGTAGCTTATTCAACTGGTGCACATAGAAAAGTTGAGAAAACTTTACTTAGATAGCCAGAGAAATATATATAGCTCAACAGATAATAGATTTCATATTGCAAAGAAGCTGCTTCAAGATATTACAGTCAAAGCGACCACAGTGATTTGTATACTGCTATTGTAAGATCAAGCGTTTACTGAGATGATGGCCCAAGATTGAGTTAAAGTGGTCATATAAATGACTTCTATTGTAAACGTCCTGGGCTAAATCAAAGTTTTAAATCCAACCTACTTTAATGAGCACATATCATTAGTAAATTTAGAAGCATCTAATGCATTTTGTTGGCTTTACAATTAGGGAATGTTATCATTTAAGTTATAAAAGAATTATGGAGCATGGTGGTCTGGCGGCAGCTAATTTGAATTGGAATTTAATTCTCTGGTTCAAATCCAGCCAGAGTTTTTTCCAAGGACTGGAGGATTTCCCTGAGTTTTCCCAATGGATAACTGGCATTAGTTAGAAAAAAATTAAAGACGGCTGGGCATTGTGCTTGCTGCACAATCTCCATGAAAACTAGTAAAGGCTGCTTCACTAGCCCTAACAATTAACATGATCTGTAAGGGATACCACTGTTATAGAAAGATTATCTATAGTAGATGTCAAGTCATTTATTTTCATTAGAGTAGTTGAGTAGAGCTAAAACTTAATTCTTTATCACTGGGTCTTAAATAGAAATTAGAGTATATCATAAATGTGGCGGTTGAACTTGACGTGAATTTCATTTAACTGAAAATAATTAACTGATGATTTGAAAACCACCCTTATCCATTACCAACAAGAAATAAATGTTGCTGACCAAATCCATCACTCAAAATAGGATGGTTGTCAGCATCAAAGCAAAAAGTGAAGTTGGTCAGCTGATATGGTGAGCTTATGCCGGAGTAGGTCTAGAAGATTCACGCTATGTGAACCTAGTAACTAGCACAGAGCCTCAAGACGACATCAGAACCTTATGATTTAGGAAGAACCTTGTGCCCTAGAAAAATGCATCACTTATCCATGGCTTCTTTTGCAGCCTAGAGAAAAGAAACCACCTACCTAGGACACTTTTCAGTACAGTAAGTAGACAAGAGCATCAGAAATAGATTCAATTCAGTCCCCCAACCAATACTTATTTTAATGCTAAAGCACACTGTACTCACCTCCGCAAACTTTTTTGTCATAGAGGTCACAAGCCAAGTCATTGCATTCACAGAACTGCCCAGAGTAGCCTTCATTACATTTGCAGACTCCACACTCGCACTGACCTACACCACTGCAAACTCTGGTGGAATTTTCCCCGGGTCTGTCAAGCAAAACATGGACGTAATACAGCAAAATAATATATAATAGTGTCAGAGACGTGATCACTGAAAGATGGACGTAATACAGCAAAATAATATAATAGTGGCAGAGATGTGATCACTGAAACATGGACGTAATACAGCAAAATAATATAATAGTGTCAGAGATGTGATCACTGAAACATGGACGTAATACAGCAAAATAATATAATAGTGTCAGAGATGTGATCACTGAAACATGGACGTAATACAGCAAAATAATATAATAGTGTCAGAGATGTGATCACTGAAATTGCCTTTTTTTTCAAATGGGCTCAAATAATAAAATAATAGTCCATTTTTTTTTCCATGGCATGCTGCTAGGTTGGCGACAATTTGGTCTTAATCAACCTTAAGTCCTATCAGAGCTTAGCAGGCATGTTGAACATCTAAAAAAAAGTTTAGTTTCGTTTTAAGAATTTGATTGTTTATGGTTGGGACAAAGCAAAGTTGCATGGGCATTGTGCTGGCTACACAATCCCATCACATGAATGAAACTTGTGAACACTGCTTACCTGTCCCTACGGACCAAGATAGTTAGACTGGGTTACTTGATTTTTTTTACTTTAATGGATAGTCTGTGGTACTTTCTTAAAGAAAAGAATCCTTTCGCCTGCTTGGTCTCTCCTGATTCAGCCTGAATTACTAAGATTTTTAATTTGTGTTCAGCAGTCTAAACATACTGAGGGTGAAGCTGAATTCTACAATGTGTTTTGATGTCACACACAATACCTCATATGATTAAGCATAAGAGCAGAATACAGACTAGCTTTCGTCTAGTCCGACTGTAGAGAAGAGTCCTGACCACTTAAACGTGTTTATAAACATAGGACATACTCAGCAATAAATCTACCCAGATCTTTGTCAAAATGCCCAGCAACCCATAGAATGTATTTAAAATATACTCTTTTCATTGAATATGTTTCTTCAAGATACTTTACTTCATTTAATGTAAATATATTTATCATTTGCATATTTTCCGTTTTTTTTTATGATATTGCTAACAATATCAGTAATAATACAATAAATAATAAACACACATATGTTACTCAATTAAAGTCATATATATTGAAATATTTTTTTTTTAGAATTAGAAACAAACTAATGTAAATCTTACTATCAACTAAATGTGTAATTTTCAATATTTTTTTAGTTTCTATTTCCTCACTGGCAAGTAATGAATGATTCTACCTGTTACATTGCGACTGGCCAGAATTCAAATCAGTGACATCACACTCACAGGTCTGACCAAAATGATTTTTGTTGCAGTCACACAGACCACACTTGAGAGTTCCGTTGCCACCACTACAGTAGTCACTGTTCATTTCCTGTTGGCAAAATGGGGCATTAGAAAGTTAGATAAATAATACATTTAGACATTGTAAATCAATCATAAATCAATCCAAAGATAATTTAAATAAAAAAATGTTAATCAAATTACGCAGCAATTAAAAGGGGAAGACAAACCAGCAAAAGATTGTGGTAACTAAGTTTTTAAATTCTAAGCCTTAACTGACGCTAAATTCCTGATAGTATGTCCCAATGATAGTAAGACTAATTCCTGAACTTACCATAAATGAGATTTTATATGCTAAACACAAACAGTTAAGTTAAGTAGAAGTCACAATGATGGTGAGACTAATTCTTGTACTTACCCAAGTTTTACTGTTAGTTTCGCAATCACAGCCGCAGATTGCTTCGATCTCGACAACCATTTTATCGTTGCTGAGAGAATCTGGAAAAATCTCAACCATCAGGTTCTGTTTAGGGCATTCGGTTAATTTTATGACCACATCAAACTTAACCTGGTTTAAATAGATTTTACAAACATACAATTTAAACTTGATTGTTACTAATTAATTGTATTAAAAAATTCTAATATGATGTGTTAAGAATAAATGTACCATAAAGGTCTGAGTTAAGGCTCACTCAAAAGTGATGTCAGAATTTTAAACTTGGCATGGAATACTAGGCACATCATAGACCAGCATTTCCTTAACTTTTTTTTTCATGACACAATAATTTTTTTTTTTAACTTTTACTTTATGACCATTTAACATTTTGAACAATTATACTAGTCTAACATAGAACAGATATACATTCCATATATTAGTATTATTAGTAGATTAGTGATCTCTATACTCAATAGCTATAGCTAAAATTGTGTCCAATATCACAAAATGTCCATTTAGGGCAAAACATAACAGCTTCAGGTCAAAAGAATCATCTTTCAGCCAGGAAACACAATGGCTCAATAGCTGACTCCTAAATGATAGGCCTCCTTTTTTCTTGTATGATAAATGATATGATAGTTTGCGCAAATGTCTATTGTGTTTAAGTACAAATGGTTCTTTAATATTGTTTTAAGTATGCTGAAAGATGGAATTTATGTAATCAAATCAAAGTTCCATTTATTTGGATCAATAAAGCAATCTTATCTTAATCTTATCTTTTCATCAAAATGATAGTTTGACTTTAACTTTTTTGTTCTTTTTTTTTTGTGACCCAGTAATTTTGCTTTCAAGACCCAATCCAGGGTCACAGCCCAAGATTTGTGAAGTGCTGCTCTAGACCATATTAAATAAATCTAGGATTTAGTTCTAGGACACACAGTTTGGTCAATGAATATTCTGCCACAAACAACACCATTTCCCATTTCAATTACAAGTACAGGGCACCATCTCAGCTTTAGGAATACAAGGGATGAAAACACACAAAATCCCAGGCCACACCAATGTAGGGGAGAAGAAAAGTCCATGGGCCTCTATAACATCCACCAAAAAAAAAAAGAGTTTGATTATACAATCCTTGAATGCCAATGAAAGAAATGGTTATTGGTATAACATTCTAGTTGTTCAACAATGAATTGTGTCTTTGTCTTGTAAATATTACTGCTTTTGTATAGCACTATTTTAGTTTTGTTTTGACAGTAAAATACCAGTAATTACTTATGTGTATGTTTATGTAAAAAATAAAAAAGGGTAAACTTTACTTACTGACTCGCCAATTGTAATACCTTTACAAACATTGGTCCCTCGACTAGAAAAAAAGATTTGAATAATGAGCAAAATTTTAATTTGAAATTTTTATGTTAAAAAAAAGATTCTGAAGTGAAAACTATTAGGTCTAAGAATGATATAATTAGAAACTTACACCTCACAAACATCACTTTGTGCCTTGATTTGTACATCGACTCCTGGTTGGTTATTATGTTTCATCTCCACTTTGGATATCATTTCCTGCAAGAAAATGTTTCACTTTTATGTGTGTGTTGTATTAAATTTTCAAACAATCAGAATCCAGAATTGTTTACACTTAACATAATAAAATGAAAAAATTAGAAAATCTTGTAGATGTTAAAAAAAATATGACAAAGTATTTTGTAATGTTTCTGTATTAGAAAAAGAAAAGCCAACCATTCTCGACACATTAGTGCTTAGTTTTGTTTGACCGTAATAAACCCAACCATTCTCGACACATTAGTGCTTAGTTTTGTTTGACCGTAATAAAGCCAACCACTCTCGACACATTAGTGCTTAGTTTTGTTTGACCGTAATAAAGCCAACCATTCTCGACACATTAGTGCTTAGTTTTGTTTGGCAGTAATAAACCCAACCATTCTCGACACATTAGTGCTTAGTTTTGTTTGACCGTAATAAGCCCAACCATTCTCGACACATTAGTGCTTAGTTTTGTTAGACCGTAATAAACCCAACCATTCTCGACACATTAGTGCTTAGTTTAGTTTGACCGTAATAAACCCAACCATTCTCGACACATTAGTGCTTAGTTTTGTTTTACCGTAAAAGGTTAAGTATCCCTTTCTGACCATGTTGTCCAAAGGGCAAGTGCAAAAGCATTCATAAGTTTCCATGACCAAGGCATACAAGGAAAATGTGTGGCCAGCACAATGCCCAGCTACCTTTACTTTTGACCAACTAATATCAGGTACCCAACAAATCTTAGTTGACTCAAGAACACCTTAAGAATTCCAGACATGGAAATAAAACTGGATTTGAACCTAGGACCTATGGAATGGTAATCCAAGCACACTGCCACAAAACTACCGTGTCTAATAGTTTTATTGTACAAAGATTATTTTAAATCTTACCTTATACTTTTTCTCAATAATTTCTTGCATATTTTTGTTGGAAGTATCTTTGGCTTCAGCCAGAGTTTCTACAACTGACTGTGGAACCCTCTCAGCCAGTTTCTCAAAAAGCTCTTTCTGGTCCTTCACGGCGAAGATGATGTGCACCTCATTCTTGATAACAACTTGTCTGATCTGACTTACTGATGGATAATCCTGTACATGGGGTTCAGAGACATATAGAACACAACTGTTGACAGGTTTCAATAACAAATTACAAACATCATGCTGATCTATTTTTTATATCGAATGTGATAGTTACTTTTTTAATGATGGTTGTTTAAAACTTATGACAAGATATTTAACAAGCACAATGCTTTAATATTTGGTATTATTATTACTAACTCATTCACCAAAAGCTTACTGCAAGGTTTCACAATTTGATAGCCGACCATTCTCAATATATAAATGTAAGTTAAGGGTAGGTTATAACATTTTATAGTGTCCTTAGTGTAAAAGTTTCAGAAAAGAAATGTTATACTTTAAAAAAACAACTATTTGATTTATTAACTGACAATGTAAATTTCACTCATAAACGTACAGATAAAATTTGTTTAAATTGTTCATTTTCTATATATAAATTCTACACAACCTTTGTATAATTGTCTACATTTAGTTAAGTTAACGCTATTATAATTATGGCTAAAAAAACATTTTTAAAAAAGCATTGTATTTTAATAATTTATCCTTCTATCTAAAATTCAAAATCAACAAAACACCCTAATTGTTTTAAAAATTTAAATGAGAATTCAAAAGTACATATTAATAGTTTTAATTTCACTCTATGAAGATTTTATGTTCCATAGAGGGTAATGCAAAAAAAAGGTTCCCATACCTGTTCAAGCTCTTTAGCATATTTGTTAGTACTATCTAGATGACATTTACCATCATTGGGAATGACAATTCCTGCCAACTGGAAAATGTAAAGAAATAATTTAATTTTTCATTTAGTTCTCAAATTTTTATTTTTTTCCCTTAAATTTCAGTATTTTTAGTCCACACACACTGCAGCGCATTAAAATGTACCTGGTCTAGCTTATCTTTTATGTTATGACAAAAGTAGTGAAAAGCTAATGGTTTATATTATTTATAGCTATAATTTAAAAATGTGTACAACTGCCAACAACATTATTCCACATTTTAAAAAAACAGCCTTGAAAGAGTTTAACCATTAAACATGCAGATAACCACAAAATCACTCTGTACAGTTTAGAAAATAATCAAACATAAACCACAACAGTATTTTTGCCCCACTGTGGCACAGTTACAATTATTGGGTCATAAACACGGGATACCTGGTTGCGTGTTGACCACTTCAGTCAACTGGACAACATTAAAGTCCTCAACTAACAAGCCATAATTCCAACACACTTGGCCAAGAATGGATGAGGTGCATGTGTGCACATGACCAAAAACATGTTTTACATTGAGTGTTGTTCAGTTGACCATAACGGTCATCAGGACCAGGTATCCAGTGAATTCATACAGTGAAAGTGAGGGGGGGGGGGCAACTGGTCGCAAAGTTTATGACCCAATAATTGTAACTGTAACACCCTGGCAATATATATATATATATATAATCAAATTAAACAACATTAAACAAAGATGTGATCACTGAAATTGCCTTTTTTTTTTTCAAATGGACTCAAATAAACAGACAATGAGTCATTGAAATCCCACCTAATTTACAAAAAAATAATTTATATTAACAACGTTATTATGAAAATTACTTACCTTTCCATCACCAGCTAAATGAAATCGATCATTTGAGGCAAATATCAACAATTTTCGACTGGCACTTCTCCATCCAATTTTTTCCTGAGAAGAAAATTGTTCATATTTCAAAACTTATTTTTTCTAAAGTATAATATTAAAATAAAATTACTTTTGAAAAGATGTGTTTTCAAATTAAAGTCGAAATTTGTTTTAAAATTTTTTTTTAATGTGTAGGTAAATGTTAAAGCTTCAAATTAAAAGTTTAGTGCCCAATGTGATATACAAGGTAATGTAAACTTAATCATTTGTAACAGTAGAAACATAGTAAATATTATGCCATACCTTGCATGTGATGGCTTGCATAATGGCATCAAAAGATCCTTCGGGGTGATCCAAGTTTCCAGTAATATTTGTCTCTTTAACTTGTTTCTGTCAAGGAAAGGTTTATGATTGTTGTTCAAAAAGTGTACACAACAAGTATTACAGCTTTCTCTGGTCTGAATAAATTGTGCATCATTACTAGATTTCTCTACGCAGATTTGTAAAACTAACTAATATTTCATAGCTATATTATTGATTGATTAAATGCAGCTTTTAGTTGAACGGCCCTGAAAAATTTTAAGTCACTTTGGTATCTTGTAATAAGTCTAAAAATTATGTAAATGCTACTTTTTTTTAGAACACATTTGATAAAATTTATATTGCCATAGAATCTCGTGTATAGGCCGCACTTTTGTCACCAAATTTTTTGGTCTGAGAAAGGGGTGCTGCTAATACATGGGTATAATACAAAAACATTTTATCCCCTAAGCTTGGATATCAACTGAAATTAAAGTTTATGCTACCACAAACAGTAGGCCTGTTGTAAGTTTGTAAGTAGTGTAAGACTAGACTCGTAAATAATGAAAAAAAATCTAAAATGTTATCGACTGCTACAATAAATCTAATTTTATCAATGTGTTTTATTGTAATAATTAAATATTTGATCTTCCATACTACAAATAAATACAATTTCACTAACAGAAACAGTGAAAAATTAAAATATGGATCAAGAAATTATACAGGTAGCCTATAACAAGTAGATTTTTTCAAGTGCGGATTACACACTTAAATTTCAATTTTATTTGTTTTTCACCTTCCAAAGTATATCTGGGGCTTATACATAGGTGTGGCTTACATTCAAGATTTTATTGTACTATAATTTAAAAAAAAAATTGAACAAATTTGAAGTTTAAATCATCATATTTAACAAAAAAGAAAATAAAAAATCCCCCAGCTAAACAAATATGGAAATAATAATAATCTAACAAACAAGAACACACCATACCGTGAAAAGGCTTGTGTTACGTGTCATTGTCAGCAAATGTTGGAATTCAAAAGGTGAAGAACAAACTTCGGTTTTTGTTGCAGTTATGCATGGGTTGACTAGTCTGTGGTTAGCACAATAATAAAACAGTACTGAAAAAGCGTGTATTCAGGACATGCATGTTGTGTGTTTGTTTGTGTTCTTATTTACTTTTCAGCATTGCATATTTTGGAACATGGGCGATTGCAGTCATTAAAATATAATTCAAACATAAAAACAAGCAAAACAATTACAGTTGCAATTGTTAAAATTTAATAAGAAATTTATTACATAAATATTTTACTATCTGTATTTGAAAATCATTTATATTTTTTATTGTTATAATAATATAACAATAAGTAGATTTAAATAAGTATTGTTTTAAGCATCTATTACAATAAAAACTGATAACATTTCAAAATTAATATTTAAAAAAAATTTTAATATTTTAGGATTTAAAAAAATGGCTTAAATATTGACAATTTAGAGTTGGAAACTAGTTTACGACAGTTTGTAGTTGGTTCACTATTCTTGAAATAAATATTGACAATTTAGAGTTGGAAACTAGTTTACGACAGTTTGTAGTTGGTTCACTATTCTTGAAATAAATATTGACAATTTAGAGTTGGAAACTAGTTTACGACAGTTTGTAGTTGGTTCACTATTCTTGAAAGGAAATATGTTGATAGAATATTGTTGCCGGAATAAAGACCAGCTGCCTTTATTTTTTCCTTAATGGTGCCAAGACCCCTGAACAGTTGGAGGCCAAACAGGATATGCATCTTAAAAAAAACTCACATTTCTTTGCAGAAAAAAATATATCAAAACAGCCCATCAGAAAATATCTTAGCAGAACAGCAAACATATCTAAGTAGATCAGCAGACATGTCTTAGCACAACAGCAGAATTTCTTAGCACAATAGTACACATCTTAGCACAACAGCAGGAATGTCTTAGCACAACAACAGACACGTCTTAGTAGCACAACAGCACACATGTATTAGTCCAACAGCACACATGTCTTAGCATAACATCAAACACTGAATCAAGAATAAAAACATAAATTCTATGCAGTCAATCCCTAATTGCAGTAATTGCAGTGCAATTATTAGAACTTACTTTATTGGTGTTGTGTCAGTAAAGGGTAAGATAACTTTATCTTGAAAGACTCCGTAGCCCATTTGAAAATTACTAGATATGTTTCCAATGCTTTTGCCTACAAACAAAATTAGTTTCATTATTGAAAGCAAATCAAATATGGTCCCATACCAAACACAAAAAAAAAAATACATAACAAAAGACTGTCCTGGATGCAAAAAAACAACATCTTATCTTATCTTATACATTACAGACGCTCCTTCTATAAAGAAGATTATTGCGTCCTACGCTCATCCGTGGTCCGAGTCTAGTCTTGCATTTTTATTAATGTTTTAAATGATGTTAGGTTATTGGTTTTCCTGGTTTGTTCAGGCAACCCATTCCATGCCCGAATGCCACTCGGGAAGAAAGAGTACTTATATGCATTTGTTCTCGCATAAGGGACAAGGAAGGTGTTTTTGTCTTTATGTTTATCTGAGCTTTGCAACAGATTGTTATTGGGTTGTATTTCTAAATTAGAGTTTAATGCCTTATGTATTATTACTACTTTACTCTTTGCCCTTCTGTCCTCTAGTGTTTCTAGGTTTAGTGATTTTACTAATGGTGTTACTCTTGTCAATTGGGAATATTCACTAGTTATAAACCTTGCAGCTCTTTTTTGAATTTGTTCTAATTTTTTAATGTTTTCTTTAGTTGATGGGTCCCATACAGATCCTGCATATTCTAGTATAGGCCTAACTAATGTGAGATAGCATTTTAGTTTTATGTTCTTATTACATTTGTAAAAGTTCCTTTTTATGAATCCTAATGTTTTGTTTGATTTTTTAATTACTTCATCAATGTGAGGGTTCCAAGATAACTTATCATTTATTATTACTCCTAGATACTTAGCATTGCTAGTTTGAGTTAGTTCTTTACCATGAATGAAGTAGTTTGTTATTATTTGTTTCTTTTTCTTGGATACCCTTATTAGTTGGCATTTTTCTGGGTGAAAAGACATACTCCAGTTTGATTCCCATTTTTGTAGTTCATCTAGGTCTTTTTGTAAGAGTTCACTATCTTTTCCTGTCTTTATTATTCTATAAATTATGCAATCATCAGCAAATAATCTTACTTTTGTGCCTGTGTTGATGCAATTTGGCAGATCATTAATGTAAATTAGAAATAGTAGGGGCCCTAGAACAGTTCCTTGTGGAACTCCTGAGTTTACTGTTATTGGTGATGACTTAGAGCCATTTATTATCACTGTTTGTTCTCTGCCTATAAGAAAGTCCTGAATCCACTGATGTAAGGGACCAGAGATGCCAAAGTATTTAAGTTTTTTAAGAAGACTAGAATGATGAACTTTATCAAATGCTTTTGAAAAATCTAGTAATATAGCATCAATTTGGTTGTTATTATCTAATCCCTTAGACAAGTCATCTATTAAGCCTATCAATTGAGTCTCACATGATCTATTTTTCCTGAAGCCATGTTGGTGTGGGCACAGTGCATTTAGTTTGTCTAGATGGTTTACTATACTACTATATATTATATGTTCAAGTAATTTACATGTTATGCTTGTTAGAGAAACAGGTCTATAATTTCCGGGGTCAGATTTATCTCCTTTTTTGAAAAGGGGGGTTACATTGGCTAATTTCCAATCTTTGGGCACTTTGCCCTGGTTTAGAGAGGCCTGAAAAAGTATTTTAAAGATTGGAGATATTTCATTAGTTAGTTCTTTAAGCAGTCTTGCTGGTATTTCATCTGGACCAGAAGCTTTGTTTACTTTTAAGTTTGTTAGGAGTTGTTTAATGCCTTTTTCATCTACATTTATATTTCCTATCTCTTCTAGTTTGTTTAAATTTATGAATATTTCTTTGTCACCTGGATTTGAAAAAGATGATGCGAAGTGAGTGTTTAGGATATTAGCTTTAGTTTCATTATCATTACAAGTTTTGTTGTTTTGGCCTTTTAGTGGAGCTATGCCTGTAGTGTCCATTTTTCTTGATTTAATGTAGGACCATAAGTTTTTATTATTATCTTTAGAAATTACATTGTTTACATATTCATTCTGCAGCTGTCTGCTTAGTTTCTGAGTTAAATGTTTAATTTTTAGGTATTTTTTATGTAGTCTAATTGAATTAGTTGCCTTAAACTTTTTGAATAGATTTTCTTTTTGTTTACACAGTTTCTTTAGTTTAGTGTTAAACCAACATTTGTTAATTTTATTTGATGTTTGTTTTGTTGGCACAGAGTCAGCCATTATTGCTTTTAAGTTGGTTTTTATAAATTGCCAAATATCTTCAACTGGACTATCTATATTGTATTTAGTAAGAAAATTGGTTTGGAATTTTATTGCTGCTTGATGTAGTTCTGTTGTGTTACATTTATTCCAGAGATAAATTATTCTTTTAGGTTTCTTGCTAATTTGGATTTTTATTTTGTTATTTACTCTGACAATATCATGATCTGAAAGTCCAGGGATTATTTCATAATCTAATACTAGTCCTGGTCTGTTCGTTAAAAATAAATCTAGTATATTATGGTTTCTTGTTGGTTTTTTATTAATTTGGTCTAAGTTTAGATTTTGGATGGTATTGATAAACATTTCATTTATTTCTTTTGTGTTTTGGTGCTTTTCTATAGAGTAGCTATTCCAATTTATATCAGGGAGGTTGAAGTCCCCCATTATCCAAATTATAGCATTTTTATATTTAGTTTCAATACTTGTCAGCTGATTACACAGATCAGACATGTACTCTGATGTTGAGTTTGGTGGTCTGTAAACACTGCCTACAATTAGTGGTTTGGAATTAGGTCTGCTTATTTTACAAAATACTGACTCTATGTTATTTTGAGGTTCTAATTTAATTTCTTCAGCTATTAGGGTAGATTTTATGGCTAGTAAGACTCCTCCATGCCTGTCTGACCTATCTTTCCTAAAAATTTCATAATTATTATTGAATATCTCTGTGTTGTAAATATCTGGGTTAAGCCATGTTTCGGAACCTGCAATTATGTCTGGTTCTTCCTTATTTATTAAAAGTTCCAAATCAGCTTTTTTATTTTTAATGCTTTGGAAATTTATTGTAAGAGTTTTGAGGTGATGCTGATTTGGGGTTTTATGGGATTTAGTGTTAAAGAGTGTCTTTTTACTTTTTTTTATTGGTGTTACATGTGAAGACATACATAATATATAATTATTTAAATGATTAAGATTTTAATTAATAACCTATTGTATGAAGTTTTGGATGAAATTTTCTTGTCATGTTATAAAATTAATCTTTAAAGAAATCAAATTAAATTTTTCCACTTTATTTATTAGACTATAAAAAGAAGTGATAGTGTAATAAACAAAAAAACAAAACATATTCCTAATAATAAACAAATAATGAATAAAAATCACTTAAAAAAACATTTACAGCAGGTAAATCACTTACCTATATTTTCAGCTAAAGCAGCTATATCACTTACCTATATTTTCAGCTAAAGCAGCTAAGTCACTGATATAACGTTGCATACTTTTTGAATTGTCAAAGAGAAAGTAAAGGTCTACAGGGAAATTATTGGCAGCACGAAATGTCATCGCTATGGGACTTGTCTGATCATCTCCTACAACACACATACACAATAAGTAGTGAGTTGTTTTTGTACATTTGGCACAAGAAAAACACGACTCTTAAAAACAAAAGGTCTTCTCTACTGAATAAATCATATCAATTTAAAAAAATAAAAATTGTTCACACTCAATTATGAGCAATAAACAAAGTCCTTTCATAAAAGATATAATCATCTTTAAAAATACACTTTTAAGAGTGTAACAATTTATCAAAACAATACAATCTAATTCAGTTTACACTTTACACATTTTTTTTTCAACTTAAAATATAGAAATGATGTACTTTTTAAAAATTGTTAAAAGATAGATAGCAGGATTTTTTAAAAATTGCTGCCATCTTAAATTAGTTAAATGATTGTCTGTAGTTACTGCAACAAGATATTTAAAAAACATAAGGATTACTAAAACCATTGACTGAATGAACTCACGAAGCCTGACTTTCAACTTGACTTTCTGAGGTGAAACTTGAACTGGAGGATCATTTCCCTTTCCATCAGAAACCTTCAGTGATTGCTGAGAATACATTTATATATGTATTATATAATATTATGCTAATTTAATATTAGCAGTATTTAGACATTTAGTATAAAACTAGAATACAATGTTACCATATATAGATAGATAGTTAGGACTGATAGTGGGTGCATGTTGGGCTGAAATTATCAGGTGAGGGTGGTGTCACTTCTGTACCCATGACCTCTTAGCTGGCAAAGTGTGTAAGCCGCAGATACAATCCCATTAAGATTACACAGGCGGACAAACGCATTAGGGGACAGCTCCCGCTGCGGGTCCAAGACCCATTGCACCGCTGAGAGGCCACAGGGTCTTGGTGGGGAGGAAGCAATGGACGCAGCAACCCGTCTCAAGAACCTCCCGGTGCCTGGATGTCTGTACCTATAGTATAGGATTTGTGTTACCAGGTGACATTGCAGGTATACGGGCGAGCCACCACAATAATGATCCTAGGGGAACCGCAGTGAACAATCGCTTGCTGCGGAAACCTTACTGTTACACGGCACGACACCCCAAAGGCTGGGTTGCTGGAGCCCGGACAGAGCTTTGGAGTGCCCCCCCCCCTGAGCTCAACCCTGGACTAAATAGCCCTGTGGGCTCGTTCATTTATTTTAGACCTTTTAACTTGGTGAGGGTGGTGTTAGACTATGATGCATACTACACTATAAGACCTGTCCAATATAATTCACCGTCAAGGTAATGCTTGATGTGGACTGGACATTCTCTATGCTATGTTAACCCTTACAGTCCCGGGCGCGTATGTAGCGGAACTGAAGGCAGCATAGATTGAAGTAGGTCGGTACGGGAAGGGTTAAGGCCTCCTTCTGCCTCTGTCCCCAATGTAACCCAAAATCCCACTTTAGTCATGATTTATATAATTTGCTGCCAGTTTTAACTGATTGTAGCCAACTAGAGGGAGTTTATAAGTGCTTACTTTTCTTTATCTCAAAATCTTATGTTGTGTTTTTAGATTTTTTCATAATAGTATATAAATAAAAGTAATAATGCTTTTATTGTTTTTTTTTTTTTTTGGACGTATTTAATATATATATATTTCTTAATAAATGACAAGTCATTCCTATGTCCTATCCAAAAGTGACCGGTACTTTACTTTATAAAAACAACAATGTTGAAAGCTTAGACTTATTATAATCACAAAAACCTCCTAATTACTATTTGTTCAAATGTTGCTGCAGGAAATTGCATCTCTTGGCATATGCCTTGCAAACTTTTATAGGTCTGACATCGTGTGCCATTAAAGTTCTGAAATGTATCATACAAAGAATATGTTAATGAAGCGACAAATTTGCCCTGTAGGCCTACATCATTCAAAATTAGATTTACTAACGAAAGGTCAATATGATGTATGTCTTATGTCTGTGTAAGCATACAGCAGTAGAAGCATATTCTAAATTTATAAATAGGTAGGCTTAGACTTTACTTTAGGCTTTAGATTATTGATTATAGATAATAGTTATTAAATAGAAATAAATTCTTAAAAAAAAAACCTTTACACATTTCGGTGTGCTTTCAAAGAAAAAGATAATTAAGTCCTATACATAGTAAAATTAGTTTGTTGGTTTGAGTTTGAATGTCACAATGCCTCTTGCATTGACTCTCATCGGGTTTAAAGAAAACGTAAAATGCGATGCTATTTTTTAGCACTTTCCTACCTTTTAAAACTAGGTAGGCCTACTCCCACGTTGAAATCACTGACATATAAAATATGATTTTGTCCAAATATGAGCCCATATTTTTTAATATATTATAATATTTTGATTTGCTAATAACAAAAAAGTTATAAAATTTGAGTTACGGTAATTTAATGTTAAAAGTGAGACCATATAGACCAGGCGTGTCAAACTAAAAAAGCACCGAACATTGCCATACCTAATCCTAGTTGAAAAGTTTGTAAACTTTTCAGGAAGGTATGAATAGAAGCCAGGTATCCCGACTTCTAGATACTTTGCTTTGAGTGTGGAATCAGACTGCATTTCTAATAGCTCCATCTGCAAGTTTTCCTCTGCTTTGACAACATCAAAGTTGAATGGTGCCGAGAATAATGCAAAATGATATTCAAGAGATGAGAAATCACTAAATATTTCCTGGACAATAACACTATTTGACTCTCATATTTAGCAAACGTAAGTAGTACAGATTCAACATATTGGCCTGTTTTTTTTTAGTTCTTTTCAGTTAGGAAAATGAACCAAAATTTTCACGTGACAACTGTGTCTTCCATAAGCTTAGTTTTGTAATGAAACACATGATGTCGTACAACTGAGTGATGAGTTTGTTTTTGCCTTGTAATTTCAAATTAAGATTACTTAAATGTGCAGTAATGTCCACAGCAAAGGCTAGATCCTGGATCCAACTTTCATCTTTTATTTAATCTGTGATTTTACATTTCATATCCAAAAATAAAGTAATTTATGGTCTCAGCAAATAACATCTTTTCAGCAATTTGTGACACGACAACAAATGGACTGCTGTGTAGAATAGAACATCGGTGAACTGACTATAATATCCATGTCTTCTATAACAGCTGAATGAATTGACTATAATTGAGAGCATTGCATTTGATAAAGTTCACTGTTTTTGTGACCACAATAAGCACGTGATTCAATTTTAAAGTCTTTGAACACAAATTTTGCTGATGAATAATGCAGTGAAAATGTGCAAATGATGAGTCTGGATACGAGTTCTCAATTTTTGTTCGCAACATGGCAGCAACACCATTATGTCTGCCAACCATATTCGCATCATCTACCGTCAGTAGATAAACATACAAGTTTACTCAAATCCAAATCATAGGCCTAATCATGCAGAAACTGCTCGACATTTTTCAAAGATGTCTTCGCTTGCTGTAGTGTCATGCATTGGAATTAGTTCAATCAGTTATTCATAAATATTAAATTCGCTGTCACAAGGCCCTAATAAAAACTGCAAGCTGTGCTATTCCAGTAATGTCAACGGTCTCATCAAAAGCAATAGAAAAATGTTAAAATTTTGATGATGCAGCCTTCAACTGTTGTTTCAAATCATCTGCCATTTCATTATTCCATCAAGCAACAGTGTTCCTGGTTAACGAAATATTCTTAAATAACTGTGCCTTCTGTGGGCACACAAGGTCAGCCGCTTTCACAAGCAATGCTTTACAAAATCTCCTTCACTGTAAGATTTCCCATTCGGCTGAGTTCATAGCTTGCAGTAACGGAAGCGACATAGGCTTGATCTATTTTTGTAAAACATGTCTGTTGCTGTATCAAATTAGCCTTCAATTCATTGAGTCTTGAAACACGCATTAAGCCCTCATATTTATCGCAGGATCGATGGTTGGTTTCATAATGTCTTTTTAAGTTGTACTCTTTTGGCATGGCAATGCTGTTATTGCATACTAAACAATGTATCTTTCCATTTACATCATTTAACATTGTAAATCAAGTGTCCTTTTCTTCTTAGCTGAAGGTGCTGTAGCCATTTAAAATGGTGTCACTTTAAATACAATAACATAATAACCAGCACGATTCCACAAGATACAATAATTTTTTAATATTGTTTGAAACTTTCCGGTCAATGTTGCCAAGTTTCAAAGATAGAAAACCCTTACTAGCTTAAAATAGCCGTATTGTGGCACCGTGCCAGATTTCTGTTTTATACATCTAGTTTAAAGTATGAAAACTGCAATTTTCGCCGTTAAATGAGACAATTTCAGTATCCTTTGTGCGGGCCGCACACGTGCTTGCAAAGGGCCGCATGCGGCCCGAGGGCCGCACGTTTGACATACCCGATATAGACTATTATAATATGCATTTCTTAATATAAATTTAAGCCACGCAATACAATCAGTTGGCCAATTTGTACAACACAAAAACAATTTGTTACAATGCTCAGAAACACAGTTTAAAAACACTTTCCTTATCCCTTATGCGAGAACAAATTCATATAAGTAGACTATGCCTACTCATTCTTCCCAAGTGGCATCCGAGCATGGAATGGGTTGCCTGAACAAACCAGGAAAACCAGTAACTTAACATCATTTAAAACAGTAATAGAAATGCAGGACTAGACTCAAACCACGAATGAGCGTAGGACGCATAATTTTATTTATATGGGGAGCGTCTGCTGTAATGTAGGCTTAGAATATAAGAAAAGATGCGAAAAAAAAAGCTATAATAAGGCCTAATATTGGCTAAATAGATCTACTACCATTGCACTATTGTAAAATCAGTACATATTGCCTACATATTGGCGCAAATGTGCTTTAAAAAGTAGCCAGAAAATCTAAAGATTGACCTTTTCTGAACACCAGGCGCAGTTCAATCCAAATCTGATGCATTCTCCGCAGTCTGATCCTTTACATTCATCTTGACTAGAACACGCTGTAAAATTAAAACTTAATAATAAAAATATATATATAAATATATATATATATATATATATATATATATATATATATATATATATATATATATATATATATATATATGTGTGTGTGTGTGTGTGTGTAGGCCTATTATTGTATGCAAATGCGAGTATCTATGATTAGTTTGGAGGTAGTTGGAGATCCTTACTATTGTTATACAACAGTAATAGATAAACCTTATCATCGGCGTCACCAGGTTTTGACACTAGGGGGAGCAAGTAGTTGAAAATCCTTATTGCCAGCCTATAGGCTACAACAGTATTAGATTGGTCAATACATGTATTAATAATAACTTACAACTCATAACAGTAGGCCCTCGAGATCTAATGCCTAATTCAATCAACATTGTCTTGTTGGTTTCATTCTTGCACATTTTTCGATTAGGCTTACTTAGTGAATATTTACTTCAATAGCGCATTTTTTTTCCAATCACATCCATTAAATCCGACCATCTTCTGTCCTCACCCATTGTACGTACGATTTATTGCAGTTTCTGTGGAAAGTCTAGGATATAGATATGTAAACCTTATGCCATTATTGGTCATTATGAATTTTAGTACATTATTGTTGATGGTCTTTTCTAGAATACTGAAATACTTTCCTTGTTGATAATACTGATAATTTCCTTGTACGTGTCTCTAAATGAAAGAAACGTTTCAACAATTTCAGTTCGACTTTCAACGATCATCTGATCATTATGCTAAGGATTCTAATTTTCTCACATTCGGCATTATTGCTAACATGCTTGAATCTGAACAACCTAATTTGTAAGCCGTACTTTTCAAATGCTTAAATAATTTAGGTGTACTTTTTATGACAACCTATAATGACACTATGCAGCCTTCTGATGTAAAATTCCATCATGCCCTGCTATTTTCTCATGGAATCTTATTTTACCAACTCTATATGCTGCTTGTAGTCAGTAGGAATATTCAACTGAGTTGCTTCTTTCTCAATATGTTAAAACTCGTATTCAAATTAGTTTCACGTGTTTTACATAGTTGTTTTTTTCAGAATATTAGAAGAACTAAAACTTGGTATGTATAGAGCGATTGCAATAGGCGTGGCTTAGGTTTTTTAATGACGTAGTTGTGTAAATAGCAGCTTACGGAACCTTTTCCAATGATTTATAATGGTTAAAATTTTAGCTTTGAATGTTAATTTACATCGTTTGACAAACATATATGTTTTACGTTAAATTGTTGAAATGATCACATTTAATAATAAAACCTTCTTAAGGCTGTAGTAATACGGCTGCCATTTATCACCACTAGACAAAGTAAACAAACAGCACGCGCTTTTTGTCACGTGATTGCAATCGCTCTATTAAGTGTAACTAGAATACCTTCCGCTTCAGCGAACAGTTTAGCAGTGCTGTTTTTATTTTTATTTATCCACAATAATTCTTTACAGAGAAATTTTTTAGAGATTGTAAATTCCACAAAACTGCATCTCCTGCTGATTTCCTGAATGATCATTCAGTATTGCAAAGTCTTTTTAGAGTCAAAGTAAAAGTCAAAGTAAAGTCAAAGATTCTATACGATTGCATTGTTCTTCTTTTAGAATTGAAAGACAAGGTAAAGTGCCAGAAGAAAAATGTATAGACTAACTAAAGCTTAAAAGGTAGTTTTGAACGGTAGAACTTTGAACTATTTTAATTGTATACACAATAGTGCGAAAAGCGCACATAGTGAGCAATCTCCCTTACCCTTGTTTGAAAACCTTTTATTTCACCCGATATTTTACTAGCTCGGGTCGTATGACTGACTATAACACATAGGCATAGTTTTACTGATAAAAGAACAATTAATATTGTAAAAACATCTTCAGCGTTAAAACTTGCGCCAGGTATTTCGCTGAAAGGTATAGAGTATGGAATAGTATAGATCTAAATAGTCCACTACATTGCAAATAGCGATTTTGTGGTAGGCCTACATTTTGTACATTTCTTGCAACCTATTTTGAATCACTCCAAGTATCCGGCCGATTAGCCTAAATCCAAAATAATCAATTATTATTAGCTTTCGGTGAGTAAACTATATTATAGTGTCTGTCAATTTCACGACCATTCTTTACCATTTTAAACCAATGAGCACCAAAATGACGCCCAATTTCCCCATAATATGCAAGTCTGTTGAAGTGATCTGCTTTTCTATGGACTCAATTTCATGAGCAGTCAAAAGAGTCGAACCAATTATTGTTATCAGTCTTAGCGAGATCTTTGTTTGGTGCAGCAGAGGTTGTGCTGAATGAAGAACTTGCATCTGATTTCACATATTTGACGACTCTTTGCTGGATCTTCATCCTCTTTCTTCTTCGTCTTTTCGGGCGGTTCAGGTTGGTTTTTCTTTTCTTCTTTTATACAAAGCCCATACTATTATTATTTTAAAGGATCCACCTCTTATGAAAAGGACCCACATTTTGATTGAAATGAACCCCCTCCCATTTTATTCCAGAAAAAGCCTCGTATTTGATTCTTCTTAAAATACTCTATACTTTTCGGAAAAATGTCCGACCCCCACCCCCCTTTGGTCCTCCAGCCATGGCTGCGCCACTGAGCCATATACAAATGAAAATCATGTTAAAAATATGTATAGTTCACTGCTTTCTATTACAGAAGCCATTATTGTTTTTTAAGGCGTTCTATGGGATTTCTCTTTTTCTCTCTACCGAGTGCTCTTTCTTAATTTCTCTCTGTCTTCCTCTCTTTGTTATTTCTCTCTCTCTCTCTAACTCTCTTGAAAGTAAGTGAAAGGTAGGAGGCAGCTTAGGCACTTTGTGGGGCATACAATCCCAAAGTCACGAAAAATTAGGAAACTTTACTTTTAACAATCAAGGCACTAGCCCTATGGACTATGGATCTACACGGTCCGAAAGGGACAGTAAACTTTCAATGATAGTAGACCACTCAATACTTTCAACTTTCAATGATAGTAGACCACTCAATACTTTCAACTGTCAATGATAGTAGACCACTCAATACTTTCAACTTTCAATGATAGTAGACAAATCAATACTTTCAACTTTCAATGATAGTAGACCACTCAATACTTTAAACTTTCAATGATAGTAGACCACTCAATACTTTCAACTTTCAATGATAGTAGACCACTCAATACTTTCAACTTTCAATGATAGTAGACCACTCAATACTTTCAACTTTCAATGATAGTAGACCACTCAATACTTTCAACTTTCAATGATAGTAGACCACTCAATACTTTCAACTTTCAATGATAGTAGACCACTCAATACTTTTAACTTTCAATGATAGTAGACCACTCAATACTTTCAACTTTCAATGATAGTAGACCACTCAATACTTTCAACTTTCAATGATAGTAGACCACTGAATACTTTCAACTTTCAATGATAGTAGACCACTCAATACTTTCAACTTTCAATGATAGTAGACCACTCAATACTTTCAACTTTCAATGATAGTAGACCACTCAATGCTTTCAACTTTCAATGATAGTAGACCACTCAATGCGAGGCCTAAAATTATTGTTACATCTGGTATGCTCTTACATTTAACAATATTATATTTGAGCGTGTGTGTCGATATCACAAATTAATACATACAATGTTTTTTTCGGCATAAAAAACACGAGGATATGATTTCTTTTATATGATATAGTTCGATTGTTAGTTTAGCCACAGCCAGTTATCTCTACTTGACCTTAATGTCACATGAATGTTTTGTTCTCCAAACAGTTTATACAAATGTATCTATTTTACAGTCGCACTGATTGATCGTGGTCACTTGACGAGAGGCAGCGGAAATTAGGTAGCCACCATTTTACACCTCCTTCACTGATCAAAACTGTATTAAAATGTGTTATCTTACGGTACGTGACGTTTTGGCGCAGCCGTTTTGGCGCGACCGTTTTGGCGCAGCCGTTTTGGCGCGAGACGTTTTGGCACGAGGAAATAATTGAGAAAAACATTTTTTTGTGTTGTATAATAAATGAAACTAATAATAATTAATAATAATTTAAAACGATGTAGGCCTACTTTAATGCATTTACCGTATTAAACTTCAAAAACTTAGTGTTTTATGTATGCATAAAGACTTAAGTATCTATTTGTGGGCATAAAATGCTTATCTATTTATCTGTTTATGTATATGTCATCTTAATAAGGACGTTGTTTGTTGTTGTTTTTTATTCAACCCCTAGAACGTTAGGCCTATATGCGAAAATTACGCGTGCTAGTTTTTCGATACAATTTTAATAACTACACATGTTCATGAAGTAACTCAGTGGCCACACCTTTAAAAAAACTTGACTGTTGTAAAATAGTTGGGAGTGATTAAAACCAGGGTCAATCGTAGACAAGATGGTCAGAGATTTAATGATAACAATGGATGTTTTAGAATACTGGGTTGGTAGTAAAAAGATAAAAAGAAACTTTTTAAAAATTTGGAATGGTCAATGAGGAGTGGTCATCGCGTCCAGTCAATAACATGCGTGCAAATCAGATATAATTATTTGGTTGTGGTTATCTAGATTGGGAGCGGCAAATAAGCAGTTTCAGTTGTCATTATTTAATATTATTACATTATTGTAATTATTTACATTATTTATTATTCAATCAGTTTATAAGAAACTAAGTTATTAAAATTTAATAATCCAATAGATACATGGTTTTAATATGTTTTTATTTCATATTTGTTTCATTTATTATACAAAAAATATTGTTTTCATCAAATGAAGTTATTAAGTTAATTTGATTGAATAATGTGATGTGTTTTCAGTCCATCGAGGCAAAACGTCCTGCGCCAAAACGTCCGTCGCGCCATAACGGTCGCGTCAAAACGGCTGCGCCCAAACGTCCTGCTTCGGTTATCGTATACCTTATAAGGCACATATCGTACATCTTCTATTGTACAGGGTGAAGGTTATTATGACATACACCGATTTGTGGTTTAAGCCTTAGATTTCATTTTGATAACATTTGTACAGAGTTGCAAGGTATGTATTTTTCCCTATCTTGTTCAGGCAACCCATTCCATACCAATCGAGAAGAAACAAAACGTATTATTTGTCTCATCATATATCAAATAACCCTCCAATTCTGACATAAGTTTCATAACTGAATTATATATTATATATATATATATATATATATATATATATATATATATATATATATATATATATATATATATATATATACACAAATATTACTTATGGGTTAGACCTATATTTGCATTGATGTTCGCATGTTTATCTCCTTGTCTATTAGAGTAGGCTATTTCAGTGGCGTACCGAGGGGGTGCGGGGGGTGCGAACGGCACTGGGTGACACCCTCTCAGGGGGTGACCTGATCCAGTCATTCCACGACAACATGAAGGGCACTGTACAATAGGATGGTGAATATTCTAGCGCTTTCGCCATACGCACAGGAGTGAAACAAGGATGCGTTCTTGCCCCAACTCTCTTTGGGATCTTCTTCTCAAGCTTGCTAAACGATGCCTTTAGAAAAATCCAGGGAGGGGATTTACTTGCACACCCGGTCAGACGGGGGGCTTTTCAGATTGTCCAGACTGAGGGCAAGGCGAAAAATCCGCAGAAGAACAGTCAAAGACTTGCTGTTCGGGGATGACGCTGCCTTTGTCAC
Source organism: Anisus vortex (assembly GCA_949126835.1). Taxonomy (NCBI): domain Eukaryota; kingdom Metazoa; phylum Mollusca; class Gastropoda; family Planorbidae; genus Anisus; species Anisus vortex. Next base: position 11,820,422 of record OX421492.1, on the reverse strand, counting down.
ACACACTGAGGAGGAGCTACAATCCTTGATGGACCGCTTCTCCAAGACATGCCAAGATTTTGGTCTAACAATTAGTATAAGAAAGACCAACGTGATGGTTCAAGGAGCTGACCCACCCAACATATACATCAACGGTACCAAATTAGATGTTGTTGATCAGTTCACATACCTTGGCTCCACCATCACCACCGATCACCACCGATCTATCACTGGTCACAGAAATCAGCAAGATAATTGGCAAGGCTTCCGCGACTTTATCCAGGCTAACGCAAAGAGTATGGTCCAACAAGATGCTGACTATTAATACAAAAATAGCTGTCTATCGTGCATGTGTGATCAGCACTCTCCTGTACGCCAGCGAAACTTGGACCCTGTACGCATCGCAAGAAAAGAGACTCTCTTCTTTCCACATGCGCTGCCTCAGACGCATACTTGGGATATCTTGGAAGGACCGCATAACAAACAACGAGGTCTTGCAACGGGCTAACATGCCTAGCATGATCACTCTCCTTCGCCAACGACGTCTTCGGTGGCTTGGCCATGTTTCCAGGATGGAGGATGGGCGAATCCCAAAAGACCTGCTATATGCTGAGCTCGCTGAAGGCAAGAGAGCTACTGGCTGCCCCCAACTCAGGTTCAAAGACGTCTGCAAACGTGACCTAAAGGTTATAGATGTAGAGGTCTGAAACTGGGAGAACCTTGCTCAGCACAGAAATAGTTGGAGAGGCACCTTACACACCTGTATAAATGCAGCTGAGGGCAAACTTCGCCTTATGGCGGAGGCTAAAAGAGCACGAAGAAAAGTAAAGAACACAGGCTGCCCCTAACAATCTCCAACGGTCCAGCTTTCAAGTGCCAGATATGCGACAGAGATTGTCTCTCAAGGATAGGTCTCCACAGACACAGTCAATTTTGCAGGACTGGCCAAATCACAGGAGCGCAAATCTAATCGTCTTTCGAGACTATGGAGCCAATGATGATGATGATATATACAAATATTACTTATGGGTTAGACCTATATTTGCATTAATGTTTGCATCGGCAATAAAAGTACTGTTTATCTTCTTGTCTATTAGAGTAAAAAAATTAAAGGCTATTTCATAATATGGCTTCCTTGTAGGCATATTCTAAGCTTGACTATTGTGTCAAGCTTGACTATTGTGTATATTGTGTATTATAAGTGAGCCGGAATTGACCTAACTGGAGACTAAAGAAAATGTCAGGAGAAAAAAAAACAATGAGCAGAACCTGCAATTAACTCCACCGGTCGATTCCCGCAAACTAATTAGTGAATGTGCCTAAAGGTCACTATAGTTTAATTCTCCCTCCCCCTCCCTCCCTTTTCACACATGAGCACTAAAGAGAAAGCGAGCGTGCCAGCGTACGAACGAGAAAGAGAGAGATTTAAAAAAAAAACGAAGCATAATTTAACATTTGGTCTAGTGATAGAGCATGAAAAAGTAACCCCGAGGGAAGTAGGGTTACGGATGTGAATTCTGGTTAGGAGATAAAAACAATAACTAGTCCTAAAGGTGTAACTAAGATTCTTCAGGTTTCATGGGTACTCTTATCCCGTTGGGACGATCATTTAGTGGGTCGCACTTTCCAATTGTATGTTACAACCACTGATCTATAATAAGAATAAAAAAGAGCCCCCCCCCCCCCATAGTAAATTTGTTAGTGCAAAGTGAGGATAGCGGAAATTAGCTAGCCGCTATTTTACGTCTACTTCACTAGGCTAATTAATATCAGCGAGTAATTCAAATCAAATAGGAAACTACCACCTATAATGAGAGAGAACTTATACGAAAGAAAAATAAGTATTGGAAAATAAAGTTCAACTTAAATCTGCACTTGTAGAAAATCGGAAGTCATTAGTAAAAAGTAAAAGGCTATATTTGTATTCAAATTAAAGTTTTTTTTTAAATATTCCAATAATTGTTCCTGTAAATAAAAGCATTAAATTTTAAATTTATAACATTGAGGGAGTGTTCCCTCAATAGGAAGTGATGGACACTTGATAATCTATGTATTTACAAGTCAGTGCTTAGAATTCTTTTTTTTATAGATCAGCGAAGAAGATGTAAAATGGCGAGACTCAATACATTTTGCTTCCGTGCTTCTTCCACACTGTTTTTTTTTTAAATATTTTTTTTTAGAGTTCAGTGGTTATAATTAAATTAGTAGATGATAATCCCTATATCTAGGCCAACAAAATGTGCAAGTGAAATGTATTTTAAATGTTACTATAGATTCTCTCTCGATTTCTCTCTCTATCTCTTTGTGTGCTGGGGAGGGGGGGGATAAAAAGTTGTTTATGCCGTTTAGCCCATGCTGGCTACGATTTTTTTTTGTGTTTACTTAACAGCTGTTTAATATTCTTTTTGCTTACCTTCTCCTTTTACTTAATTATAAAAAAGACTTAGAAAATCTTCAAACATCCGGTCAGCTAGGCCCTACTATATTATAATATACTATAGTTTGAGTTTTCTCGTACTTAGAATTCTAATACTTGAATTAAAATATGTATGCATAAATATATTAAACAAATCACAGCTTACCTTTAAAAAGAAGTATACAAGTAATTAATGTAGTTCGAACAAGTGCCACGCCCATTTTTGTGTTCTGTTGAAAAAAACTCCAAGCTTCTATACGCTACTGATTGTTTTCTGTCATATATTTATACATATATAGTCTGGTTTATAGACACCTTTGCCCTTTCGTATACAGGCTGGCACGTAAAAAAAATATGAATATAACTCAAACAAGTAGACTAACAATATTCAACATTAACATTACATCCAAATTGAAATCTGTTTTTGTGTTATTTACCCTTAGGCGCAGTTAAAGTAATCAAGTTGCAATAGGGGGGACCAGAGCTCCCAATTCTAGTTACTCATTTAATGAAAATCTACACAGAGTCCTACTGCTCAACTTGTGTGTTTATTCAAGTGCCACTGTGTATTTTGCTGTGTGCTTGTGACGTCGCACGATCTTCCGTCCTGAATGAGGCGCAGAATCAGTAGGCTATATTTAGTGTGTTCCAGTGAAGTTGTTTATCGTTGGTTTAAATGTAGAAAGCCAATGACGCTTTTCTTATATATTATTTCGACTTTTTTGTTTTTGCGAGGCTTTTTTCAATGTGCTACTTACTGTTAACCCAGCATTACAATTTTAATCTTTTAATCGAGCACAATGATGAAGCTGATCTTATAAATGGTCTTATATGTTACAGACTTTCCTTCTGGAACATAGGTGTCGTAATCAAGGCCCGTGGACCATTTCCGACCCGGTGTACCATTATATGCGGCCCATGAGAGAATTTTAGGCGAAAATAATTTTATGCATCTATTTTTATGATTGTTTTAACGACTTTATTTTTACCACTGCTCAATGAATTTGTATCTTATTCGACCCAAATACATTTGTCCGATTTGTGTTTCCCCCCTTCCTTTTTTATTCCTTTTTTAAATGACGTAATAATCTTCTTTCGAGGTAAGGGTTGTTTAACGCGCGGTTAATCAAATCTGACCCTTGGCTAATCAGGGCATTGAAGTCCAAAACTACAAAACGTAAACACGTTTTTTCCTACGTTATATATTACAAACGTTCCTTCTTTAAAGAAGATTATTGCGTCCTAAGCTCATCCTTGGTTTGTGTGATGTTAAGTTACTGGTTTTCCTGGTTTGTTCAGGCAACCCATCCCATGCCCGGATTTCACTCGGGAAGAAAAAGTACTTATATGCATTTATTATCACATAAGTGATAAGGAACGGATTTTTGTTTTTATGTTTATCTGAGCATTGTAAGGGTTGTTTTTGTGTTGTATTTCTAAATTAAATTTTAATGCCTTATATTTTATTACTACTTTACTCTTTGCCCTTCTGTCCCCTAGTGTTTCTATGTTCAGTGATTTAACTATTGGTGTTACTCTTGTCAGTTGTGAATATTTGCTAATATTTGTGTCACTCTTGTCAGTTGTGAATATTTGCTAATATTCGTGTCACTCTTGTCAGTTGTTAATATTTGCTAATATTCGTGTCACTCTTGTCAGTTGTGAATATTTGCCAATATTCGTGTCACTCTTGTCAGTTGTGAATATTTGCCAATATTCGTGTCACTCTTGTCAGTTGTGAATATTTGCCAATATTCGTGTCACTCTTGTCAGTTGTGAATATTTGCCAATATTCGTGTCACTCTTGTCAGTTGTGAATATTTGCCAATATTCGTGTCACTCTTGTCAGTTGTGAATATTTGCCAATATTCGTGTCACTCTTGTCAGTTGTGAATATTTGCCAATATTCGTGTCACTCTTGTCAGTTGTGAATATTTGCCAATATTCGTGTCACTCTTGTCAGTTGTGAATATTTGCCAATATTCGTGTCACTCTTGTCAGTTGTGAATATTTGCCAATATTCGTGTCACTCTTGTCAGTTGTGAATATTTGCTAATATTCGTGTCACTCTTGTCAGTTGTGAATATTTGCTAATATTCGTGTCACTCTTGTCAGTTGTGAATATTTGCTAATATTCGTGTCACTCTTGTCAGTTGTTCCCACAATTTTTAGATTTGCTATAAGATGCAAAAAAAGACAAGTGAAACAAACATTTCAAACAAAGTTAAACAGTGACTATTTTAAATGCTTGAACACTTTTCTATTTAACTTTTTATGATCGTTTTTGAAATTTTAAAAGGTTTAGCATTTTGAAGCGTTTAAAAAAAACTTTCAGTTGATCTACAATTAGAGAATGCTGAATAATTTCATGTAAACGTATTTTTCCTAGTGTTTGCTCATTGCTTCCTCGCTACCGAGGCTCGGGGCCTCTCAGCATTGCAATGAATCTCGGGCGCGCAACAGGTGCTGTCCCACATGCTTTCGCCCGCCGGTGTGCTGAATAAAATGAGGTTTCCACTCTCCGCCAGCGATGAGGCCCGTGGGTACAGAAGTTCTATATTGATACCAAGACTGCCATTCATTTTTATTACGATGTTTAAACGGCTATATAGCATCTATATAATGGATTAGTCTTAGAATCCGGGACACTACAGGTCAGGTAGGAGAGAAAAAAAGGCTAGGTCTCGTGTGTATTTTTTAAATACTTAGAAAAAAGGCAAGATGACCTAAGTACACAGTCAGTAGCACAATAACTAGAGGGAGGGGGGCAGTCGTCCCAAGCGCCGAGGCTTGGATAGGCGTTACAGCGACACTTTAATTAAAAAAACACAAACACAAAAACAAACAACGTAGCTAATAAGATAAGGTCGCCAAATTACAGCGTATTCAAAACAGTGCCACCCGCCTGGTCATGTGTAAGTCAAGGCGTGATTCTGTGACAGTTCTCCTGCGTCGGCTCCATTGGCTCCTTGTGAAAGCCAGAATTGAATTTAAAGTGCACTACTTTGCCATCAGTACCTTTTTAATAACGAGATTCCGTCCTTTCTCAAGAAACTAATTGCATCATAATATGTCCCGCAAAGAACACTTCGTTCTGCCAACTCATCGATTCTGGAAGAGCACCGTTTCTCTCTGACGACCGTTGGCCTTAGAGCCTTCTCAGTATCCGGTCCGAATGTGTGAAATCTACTTCCAATTCAACTCAGGCGAACAAGCTCTATTGTTACTTTAAAAAACAACAACTTAAAAACTAATTTTTTCAAAATTTACCTTAGATAACATTTAACAAGCTTAAGACCCTTAATGTCTTACTTATAGTGGTTGGGTCGGTTAATGCTACATTTATTTGATTTGTCTTTTTTAAATCATCATTTAGCTTTGTCACCTAGCGTAGAGTAATATCCGTGTTCTTAGTTGTATGTTAAGCGCGCTCTGAGTTTATAGACGTCTATAATGTTTGTTGGCATCGCTATACAAATATTATTATTATATTATTTTAAGAATATCGATGATTTCAACAAACCATCCTGTTTTACTAATACACGCAAACTCTAATTCTATATAAACGCCATTTTACCCCCCCCCCCCTCGTGCCTCTATTTACCCCAAGTTCTGTAAGAATTGTTTAATAGTTTAAAAAAAAACAAAAAAAACTCAATATTCACTTCCCATCAAAAGTCAAATTTTCGAAATGCTTTTTTTTGTGTAATGGTATTGGGTGGGTGGTTTTTTAATTGTGTAAACGCATGTATCATATAACGTCAGCAAGGCGTGTAGAGTGTAGACTACTTCGGTTCTTCATACATACATGGGGCGTACTGGTTATATCGTACATACCGAGTGACTGGATGACCAGTGGATGGGGCTGAAAGTAAAGAGCCTATCTTCATTTTTCGGCTACCGGATATTCACACTATGAAAACACTCAACGTTAAATCCTGTTAACTAGCCTCCTGCACCAAGCTCATCACACACATTAAAAATTCTGCACGAGTCGAGTGTCGGGTGTCGCTAAGATGCAATGACGATCAAAAGGGGCTAGACTGCTGCAACATATACATGTACTTTGCTTATTACTAATGACATATAAATCTAGACATTTTGAACATTATTGAATTTTATAAACTATTATTTTATTCGTTTGTGGGATAGGAAGGTGGGCAATCGTTAATGTGACTCTAACTTCCTTTTTAAACAAAAATGTTATTTCAAATGGTATTGATGACATGACAAATAATAATGACAAAAATTGACGTAGAGGATTTGCTGGTGATTTGGATTTAAGTGAGGAAGAGTTGGACAGCGTCATCCTCACTCTCTCGTCCAGGCCCCACTTTGTCCAGTGGCAAGACTTAGTCAAGACGACTGGAGTAGAGACTGGATACAGAGGATGACCAAGGCATTTTACGTGTCATGCCATGCTCTGTGCGTTCCACCACGCAATGCTGGAAATTGCCTTTCAGCTCGCTGATCAGCTAGTGATTCCTTCGTGCTGTTCTTCTAGTTCCAGACTTCACATGCGTAGGAGACAAGCCTGATTTAACAGGGTTTTAAGGCTCTTTTTTAGTTACCCTCATCTGGTTTAGTCGGCCTGTCGAAGCCGTTTCATGGGGTGTGGCCGCTGTGCATGCTACAGCTACGTGGAGCCACTTATGAGAGCTGGGTGCCAGGTGAAGACCAAAGATCCGAACTGTTCCCTGAGGCACACGTGTCATCCTCACCAGAGGTGCTACCCCTTCCAATGTACCCCCATACATCCAATTTCCGATGGTAGACGTAAATTAAAAGCAGCGATTGAATTTACCATATATTCAGTTCCAATGAAAATATGTAGCCTAAGCAATCGTTAAACAAACTGCATTTTTACGATGCAACCTAAAAGAAATATTTTATAAACTCTTCCACTGTTCTAAGCTTTCAAACAACCTTGCATCTCTACGCAGAGGTTTATTAAAACTTTTTATTACGGGTCTTTAAAAAATAAAAAAAATATAATATTATTAATTCTATTCGTTTATTCAGTATTCTCTCAAATACAGGAAAGATAACCCCTTATTATATACGTATTTTCAAAGAATTTGTTTTAAAAGTTGTTTCCCTTAATTAGTAAAAACTGAACGAAACAGATTGTTAGCCTTGTTAAATATATCATGTTAACGGTAAATTAAGCATTTACAAAATTCAATAAAAGAATAGAATACAAACTGACATTTAAAAAAAAAATTTTTTTGGCTAAATCATTACTAAACTCGGTGATCTTTTTAGAAGTAGGTTACGCCCCATGCTGTGTACAGCCACGCCCTAGCAACGACGAGGTTGTAAACGAGGCTAATGCTGCACCACGAAACATTTGATCAATAAACATAGGCTATTATTCTAAGGGTCATTGTCCTAAACTAACCTTATTTCATACATAATTTTCTTTTCAAATAAAAGATGACTTACTTAAAATCCCACCCACCCAGCTTCCATTAAATTATAGTAAATTCTAAAACAGATTCTAAAACATTGCAATTAGGTTACATTTACATAGCGACATAGCTACATAGCCTATGCCTATAATATAGTATTATAGTATAGTCTATTCCAGGGATTGGCAACCTATGGCACGCGTGCTAGACTTGATAAGACAATTTCCAATGGCACGCGAAAGATCCCCAAAATGGCTATTTAGGGTCTCTTCTACATAAAATGTGTATGCTAGACCTGGATGATAAAAAGGCTGTTGGCACGCTGAATGAATTATAAATCCTACTTCGGCACACGATTATCAAAAGGTTGCCGACCCCTGGTCTATTCAATATCGTAGGCCTACATAGGCTAAAATAGGATTATATTAGTCCTACCCTTCTTATTAAAGTCCTAAATTAGTCTTAGTGCAATAATACTAGGGCCTTATTTATTGGTTAATGTGATTTATTTATTTGAAATAAAAAAATATTTTTTTATTTGAATTTTGTTAAAGAAAGTGATTTTGTAAAGTTTATGTTATGCTCCTCCGTTTAACTGATTTTTTTTATTTGGTCGAGCTGAATACAATTAAATATTTTTTATTTATTTATGGAGAAATAAGAAGGTGTATAGTATCAGAGCTAAGCAATCAAGATTTAAAAAAAAGGCTATTTCTCTTATAGTTAATAGATGCAGAAGCATTTAGGCAATGTGAACAGTATGTCACGGACATAAACCAAGTCTCTATTTTGTAAGCAACAATCTTCTTAAGGGAGTGTTTCTAACATACACGATAAGACGTAGGCGATACGGTTACGAAACTGTGTCACCTATATAAATAGTCATTATTAACTATAATATAAGTTTTAAAAAATTATTGTAATGTAAATGTGTTTTTTAAATGTAATGTGATGTCCGCCCTTGGAGGACGTAAGATTTGCTCCCCCCCCCCCTCCCTCTTTTCACTTTCACGTTTACTGTTAATTCTCCTCTAACCTATAAAAATCCCTCAACTATTAATTTTGATACCACTACAATCAAGGATCTAATTTCAGACCGCTGCTATTGGGCATTGTCCTAGACTTTCATCTTTTTACAGTAGGCCATTCCGTATAGACAACTATGTGCTAATGTTTTCACTTTATACTTCATGGTCACATGGAAGGAAAAAGCTACGTACCCTTCGGGCTCGTGGTCCCTTAAAAAAAAGTAACTGTTTGAGTCGCTGTTAGTCGACTTGTATTAGATTAAGATGATTTAATTATTAAACAAAGGGTAATTTCACATGTAACTACAATATAGTTGTTCTACACTAGTAACGCCACTATATGCTTAATTTTATTTCACCCAAACGATTTCACACATTTTGTTGGAATGTAGAAGATTCGACAAAAATACTATCTGTAAAACCATTCAAGAACTAGATCTATTAAAAAATATATAAAACCAAGCTATTTATATATTAAAAACATTGAATTATATTATATATACTACTAGATATAAAAAATAAGACATTACATCTACATAAGCCACTAATAAAAAAAATCACTAGACTGGCCTTATTATAGCCTTTAATTTTCGCTAATATGAAGTAGGATGGACAAATTCATATTCAAAGAATCGGTTGTGTTCGGAAAAAATAAAAATTAACTGTACACCCTGTCTGTGTCTGCCTTAACAGCAGTATTTTTTAATGCCCGGACTCGACAGTCGTCAATCTGAATGCCCTCTTTCACCAGTTCTTTTAAAATCAGTTTAGATTCTAGATCTTAGAAATTGTCTCTGAGCTTTTACTCTTAGTCTCGATTTTCCCTCCACCTTCAAATAATTTTCGTCCACTGTTACGTAGTGCGAAATTTCGCCAACACCAAACTGTAGGCCTATGGAAAAGAGACAGACTTGGGGAACCACCGTGCAATTCCCCATAGCTATATGCCTTGTTGTTTGAACCCCTCCATTATCAAACATTGAGAACGAAGCAGTAGAAGAAGGTCTTTTGGGATATAGCGCCGCATCTAACAAGCCAACTCGAGCTGATCCGGGATGGAGGCTCAGCAGACGGGAACAGTCAACAATCGCCCAGTTTCGAACGGATTTGTCCGTTAAAGGCTTACTTTAGCAGGCTTAGGACACCACATTGATTCCTTCTGTCGAAGGGAATGCAGGAGAGACGGTTGAGTACATGCTATTTGACCGCCCGGTCTTGCAGGAGTTGCTGTGGATATGAACGACCAACCTTTCGTGCCGAACCTTTACGGTGAGGTGACAATATTGCGCGATACAGAAGAGTCCGTTCTCCGAGCACTTAAGAGAATTCTCGGCTCGTTTTCTCACTTAAAGAGAAGTGGAGTTAAAGTCAGTGGGATATAGCAGGGATGCTAATATAGGCTAGTTGCTTTACTATAATTAATCGGTCATTTTCTTCCTTACCTGCTCTGCCAATGTGCTCAAGAAAAAATAAAGGGGAGGGGTGCATTCTTTAATAATTAAATACTGACTGCCCTTATGCTACAGTTTTAAAATTTGTAAATTATTACCGTATCAACAACATTTAATACTAAATTTGGTATCGAATTCTCCATTTTCCGTTAGACTTGGTTTTCTTTTTTATTTCCAGCTTTTTCTGTTTTTTATTCCCTTTTTTTTTGTGTTTTTTTTTCTTGTTTTTTTTTTTTAACTTGCCTAAAAAAAATGCAGCCGTTTTGGGCCGTGCCGTCGGGTAGGAGTAGTTAAACCGGTTAAACCCAATATAATTAATGTAGGCTATAGACTACAGTATAATTTATGCCTACCCTAATATTATGAACCTCTCCCCATTTAATGAACTCATTTAATGATACTCATTTATAAGAGTATAGCATGAAACACATTTAGATAATATAGCGGGATAGTATCACTCATTTGGGGTGTTTTCGGGGGGCAGTGGTTACTTTTGAAAGGAAAATGTGGAGAAATTTTAAATCTTGATGGGGAAACGGATTTATTTTAGTAGGCCAGTTGTGAACACTATATGTGTCCTCGTATATTTAATTGTATAGTATAGTTTAAAGTTTATTGGCTAGACAGTATATAGACCCAAGTGGTTCAATGTCAAGTAGATTCTTCTTGTATGAAATTTCCGTTTTTTTTTTACTGGTAAATTTACTGTTGTCGTGATGTTCTGGATATTTCCGATAAATTATATTTTTTTAAAAATGTATTCATGTTATATCTAGATTTGCTTTATTAAATAAAATTTCTTAGTGGAAAAAAAAAAGATATTTACGCGAAAATATTTACTCTACAAAAAAAACTCATAGTCATACTATAGATTATAGAAAAAAAAAGTTTCAGTTTGTCGACGAATTTTCCAATAAATTTCACAAGATAAACCATTTCAAAATGAGCATGTCTTTCATATAAGTTGCGTCCTCTATGTTACAAGTTTATTGCAAATTATTTTTAATTAAGCCATATTACGTTGAGCAAAAGCAATTTTGCGACTCAATTCAAACAATAATTGGTCAAGGAAATAAAAAGATATGATAAAAAAAACTCAAATTGGAATTTCACAACATTTTATCAAAATGAGGCTTACGAATACGGCGCGCTAGTCACTAGTCTAAATAATATGAAAGTGGAACATAAACAGACTTGAAATAGAATTATTTTTTTGGCTTTCAGAAAATATATTCGGGAAAAAAAAACGTATTTAAAAAAAAAACTATCAAGAAAAAGATCACGAATAGATGATAAGTGATAAGTAAATTAACATAAAATTTAGGATAGATCTAGACCTATACAAAATGAAATGAAGCGGTGGTATAATGACAAACGACGACCTTGGTCGAGAGAAAAGAGATATATACAAGTAAATTAGTAGAAATGAAAACGGAGAGCATGAGCGTTCATATTGTTTAAATAGCCTGCAAAAGTAAGGCCATGTTTTTTTTATGTACCCATATAATAAATATGGCATGATGCGGAGAGCATTCTCCCGACAGCAACACTGTATAATATTCTGTAAAGAGATTGTTGAATATTTGATAGTCCATTGGTTGGACAAAGTAGTCTATGGAAATTCCCGATTATAAAAAATATCTGTGTTTCAAATAATGTTGACACAATTTGTCAGGAATAAAAATGTGATTCTACCAGGAAACAAAACCTTGGCTTTAAAAAAAAAACGACGAACAATTAAAACACAAATACAAGTACTATCCATGTTATGATGTTAGTTATAGCCACAAAAGCCACACACACAAAAAATGGTTAAGTATCAGTTCTATTGACTAATTCAACGGCCACTGCCTGGTTCTCTCGTTCTCTCTTTCACCCTTTTAGTATGGATGTGTGTTTATGTGTCAATGTGTGTGTTTGTATGTCGAGATGGGGAAAGCAATTCTACGTAAATTCATTTTTTTTTCCACAAGCAAAAATACACCAGCTTGTATCCAGATAAAAAAAAAACCTGGAGTTGAAAGTTTTCCTTTTTTAAAAAAAAGTACGAGTTTCGTTAAGATTGGAGTTTAGACTTAAAACGCGATCATTTTGATAATGGGATTTTTTTAAAATGACTATAATAGTACTCGAACATACTTTTGAACAATATACTATATAATAGATTCATAGGGAAAAACCAATAATTTAAAGGATATATTGAGTATGCTAATATTATCCTGTTTTTAAACTCAGAACAAAAAATTAAACACAACCTAGAACCCTAGACTAAACAGTAATGGGTATCAATTATTGGTCTGGGTTAAAGTCTTACAGTTTTTTTAATGGTGATTAGACCTAATCAGTTGTATTGTATTTGTCCCAGTTACCCCATAGTCACATAGTGAAATATTAAATAGCCCAATCTTACAAATCAAACATGCTTAAACATCTGGCCGACAGAATACAAAAATACTACTTTTGTCATGGTTACACTTTGAAAGGGAATAAACCGTGAAGCAAAGTGTAGTATGTAGTTCGTATAAAAGAAATCAAATAGTTCACACGAATAGTCACACTTATTAGCAAACATATTGTGTCAATATGTTATTTTTTGGTAATTAGAGAAACTTTTTATTTTCTGACAAAGTATTGGACTACACGCGTCTAATATTCAGCTCTGATCCTTGAGAAAATTATCATGAAATCCACATATCGATGAAGTTATTAAAAAAACAACAACATTAGACTTTAAAAAAAAAAAAGAAACTTTTGAAAATGTAACAAGAGCATATAGCTAAAATAATATCTTAAAGACCAAGTGAAGAGCTTTTTATCAAAATTGAGTTAACATTTGATTTCGATAGTAAACAGTGTATTCAGTATCTGAATGTTAAAAAAAACATTTATACAAAATATCAAAGATACATTTTAAGTAATTAGTTCAATATTTGTACTTAAATGTGTGTGTTTTTCGGAAGATTACTCCAAATCTCGTAGCCATTTGAGATGTTTTTATTTCCGGCAATATAGGAAAGTGACGTAACATAAAGGATTCCGACTAGGAAAAATGAATATTGTCACGTGTTTTGAATCTATTGCCACATGTTTTGAATCTTTTCCCGGTTCTTATTTTTAACAAAATGGTTAAATTTAGATTTATAGCGTCTATTTTTATTTATTTATTTCCCTTGTGATACGTCACTGCCGTATGAGGCTATTCCAAATCTCGTTCCTTTGAGAAAAACCTCTTCACTTGGTCTTTAAATTAGTTTAACCTATTACTAGAATATGCATCAACTAAAGAAAATATTACAAAATTAGAACTTATATTCAGAAGAGAGCTGCAAGGCTCATTAATGGTGAATATTTACGTCTTAACAAATATGCATGCCTAAAAGGTCGCATAGAAATATTTTCCGGTCTTAATCGATCATTTAATTTTTTAAAAAATGTTGCCAATAGAAAACGATGGATTGTGAAAGTCAGAAGTGAAATTTCACCTTGTTATAATATCAAACTTATTGCTTAATGGAAAAGAAGTTTCGTTTATTGTTTTAATGAATCTACGAATTGTGTTTTTTAATAACCAAGAAACGCAACTCTTGCCTCATTTATTTTGTAAACAAAGATAAATTTAACCTTAACAATTTGAGTATTAGATATAATTATCGCCTACTCACTTTTGATGTTAAAAAAGGAATCCTCATAACTAATCTTTTATTCTTTGTATAATTCTAAAAGACTAGAACTGGCCGTCGAGGTTGAAATCAAACTAATCAAAGCATGCATTTTTTGTTTACTAATTTAACCCTTACAGTCCCGGGCGCGTAAATAGCGGAACTGAAGGCAGCATAGATAGAAGTAGGTCGGTACGGGAAGGGTTAAAAATAGAACCGGAAGTTTGATCTCTTCCATTGGAAAAGGTAACGAATAAGACTTGTCAATTCACAAATTACAATAGTAAAACCAAATTTGAACAAATCCAGAAAAGAGGTGCAAGGTTCATTAATGGTGAATATTTATAAATGACAAGAGTAGCCTAACACCAACAGTTAAATCACGAAACCTAGAAACACAAGAGGACAGAAGGGCAAAGAGTAAAGTAGTAATGCGGCATTGAATTCTAACTTAGAAATACAACACAAAAACAATATAAGCTTATTACAGTGCTCAGATAAACATAAAGACAAAAAACACTTTTTTTTATCCCATATTCAAGAACTAATGCATATAAGTACTTTTTCTTCCCGAGTGGCATCCGGGCATGGAATGGGCTATATGAACAAACAAGGAAAACCAGTAACTCAACACCATTTAAAACACTAATCAAAATGCAAAAATGCAAAACTAGAACCAAACCACGGATAAGCGTAGGCAGGGCCCTCACATAGGGAAGGGCAGAGGGGGCATATGCCCGGGGCGACACTTCCGAGGGGGCGCAAATGTAGTCTAAATATAGCACTAAGCAAGCAGTTACAGTATGTAAGGGGGCGGTGCTGAAACTTTTGCCCTGGGGCGCCACATAAGCTTGTAAAGGCTCTGAGCGTAGGACGCAACAATCTTCTTTAAAGAAGAAGTGTCTGTAACATATAAGATAACATAATATTGGATCGGCATTGTCATGATGTAATGTCAGGGCCTTATGCACTGCTAAGATTTTAGATATTTTCTACCACCTTGTGAGTAAAGGCGGCTGGGCATTGTGCTGGCCACACATCCCCTTGTATGCCGTGGCCACAGAGACTGGTGAACTTCACCTATGATCAGTTTGGTCCGAAGGGTACTTTACTTTTTATAGTCATGGCCACGCAATCCCACTCTTAAAATAGCCGAGCTATATTGCTTTTATAGACATGCCAGTTCTGCGAGGGAATATTTCTTTTATAATTATAGGCCTACTAAGTTTATTGAGCTCACTAAGAGAAAGGCGAGCTTTGATGGCTCGGCGCCCCGTCCCCCGCTCCCCTACCACGGATTCATTTGGAGGAAACGTTGCGGATTGTGGTGTGGTGAAGCAGGAACGTAAGCTCTACCAGGACACGGAGATGTTGCAATACATTTTACTTTCATTTCCTGACAACCGGTTAATGTTTTACACACACACACACACAAAAGATGTAATCTACGTCACTGAAAACGAACATATCTCATTACACCAATGAAAACCAAGGCTGTTTATAGTGCCAATATTTGCCTATCTATTTCACTGCCTCTTTAATTACCAAACTGCTCGTTTTATCTAATGAACATCTGCATGTAGTAGTTTATTATTTTTTAAACTGAATTCCACTTCCTATTATTATTTTTAAATTGAATCACCCTTTTCAAGTGACATTAATTAAAACGAGCTCTCGATTTTCGTCATGTAAGCTTATTGCTTAGGCTTAGACTGTGAATGCGCAAAAACAACTAACTGAAATTCGTTTATTAATAATGGGGAAATGGGGCAGTGACGCAATTAGGTTTTGATGCTAGGGGAAGCAAATTTTGGTAATTATTTTTGTGTTATGCATATTTGAAATAACAATGCTGTACACTCAAACGTCGAAAAAAAAAGAATATGTATAATTGTATAAATCGGTATATTGCCTATACCAGATGCCGAGGACAACCCAGCACTGGATAATGAAATCAAAGTTACTGGGTCTTAGAATAGGAAAAGACTATAGATCTGATTCTTATGATGTACTAATGATAGACCTAAACTGGACATTTGTAATCTCGAAACCGGACTTTAGCTACATCCCGGAAAGAGGTTATTAATTATGTCAACAATTTTAGGTTATTTTACCCCCCCCCCCTCCACCTCCCCCTTCGACTTTATTCAGTGACTTCCACCTAATAAAATTGTGTTAAACAATTTTTACTTCCAAACTCCTTACAAACTTACACTTTTATATTTTATTTATACGGCTGGCTAGTATGTTAAAATGCCAATAGAGATAAAAGATCTATATAGCCTAATATAGAACCTTATATTATATATGATGTAATCTGAAGCACATAATAATTCACTACAAATCTTTCTTCCACTTATTTTTCTTTTGTCTGAATCTGTCTGCAAAGGTGACCTTCAATTGCTTATATAGTTTTGTTCCGATTTTTGCCTTCTTTAGCCACATATATCTTCAGCTATTTGGCCTTCAATTGCTTATCTAGTTTTGTTCATTTCATGCCTTCTTTAGCCACACATATCTTCAGCTATTTGGCCTTCAATTGTTTATTTTTTTAAAGAGAGCAAAAAATGTCGCTTAAACGAAAACTAGAATTATAAATTACCAGGGAGGACATCTGGTTTGTGACTCAATTAATTTCTTTTGATTAGTGAACATTCAGAAGAAACACTAGTTTGAATTATAAGGCTAATCTTTCAATTAGGAAAAATCTAATTTCATTTTTTACAACCCGTTTTAGATTGTATTTAATTATATTTTTTACGTGCTTCGTTCCCATAGAAATTCCATTCATTGTCGCCGATAACCCAGTCGTAGTGCTAGACGATTTGATGAAAATAAGTACGTATAGTTCAATTTCTAAACTATTCATAATCTACATAGTCCTACATAGATCTATAATATAGGCCTATATGTTTAACACAATTATTCAGCGCTTTAGGTAGGCTCTTCGCCCAATTCGCAAATAAGCTTAGTCAGCATTTTATTTAGATCCAGGTGTTCTAGTACATTTTCGCGTTCAAACATTACAAACAGTTACAAAATTTACAAACAGTTACCCCATATCTGGCTTACTGAAGAGCGAAGAGCCAATTATAGGCTATAGTTTTATATAACAGCCACCTATAGTTTTGATTTTAAACGTTTTGAGTGAAACGTTCTGTTAAATTTATATTATTTAATATTTGACATACAAAATAATAATAAAATGCTATGCCTGTGGATTACCTATATCTAGACTAGTTGTAACCTAGAGTCTACAATATTTTTTTGTTATAAAATTCTATGGAGCATTCTAATCTGCTATAGGCTACTGCCTAGAAAATCGGGAAAATCCGTAGTCCTTGAACGGTTAAAAAATTATCCCCGATTAGAAAAGAAGTATGATATGGAATATAGGTCTAGGTCGAAAACAAAACTGGCAAGAATTCGGTGTACTAAACAGGAAAGTAAATTTTAGAAAGACTGTAGAAATATTTTATTTTCACACTCATGTTTATTTAAATCCCTAGAGTCCTAGAGTTTAACATTCGGAAGGATCAGCGAATCATGCGCTTATCTAACACCCTGCCACCGACGGATCCCTGTCGCCCTGCAGGAGTTTTGGGCCTAGCGGACGTAATAATCTTCTGTCTAGAATGATTCTAGAAGGAACGTCTGTAAACTTATAAGGAAATGACATATTACATCAATGAAATAAGAATAAGGTTGGATGCGGAGATTTTAGATAATATAATAATAGGCCTAATAATAATGTTTTTTTTTATAGCGCTTCTATCCAATCTATTTAATTTATCATGATGCTCTTTGTGCTCTTGGAATGAATTGCAATGGCAGTTGTATTAGTATGTAATGCACACAGCCACTAGCCAAAGAGAAATATCTTTAAGCTCTTTAAGATCTTTTTAAAATACTTTTTTGTCTCAGATTGTCTCAGTGTCTTAGGCAAGCTGCTCCATGAAGATTCAAATGAGCGCACTCCTAAGTACTTGTTTTTGTTTTGTGTCCAGTCGGATAGGAAATTGTGATTAATAGCATCACTTAAAATTTCGTATTGTATAATATTATATTAATTTGGACACATTATCCGGTCCAGCGAAGGTTAAAAACTAAATTTTACATCTCCGGATTTTATTGCCTTTTCTTGAACTCATCGACAGGAGGTCAGATCAAGCAGTCTATGTGTCTGCCAGATACTACTATCTACACATGGGAAAATGAAAAGGTGTAAGGAGGCTCTGTGTGGGGGGGTTGGAAGGTTCAATTTGGTTATTAAATTGTTTAATTCATGCTTGGTATTGGTAGAGAAAGCTGGTAATACTATCTAAACGTATCTTATATTTCAGCGTAAGAATTCGTAACGTCATTTAATAGTTTATGTTCGATATTTTATCACACTCTGATATCAGCACTCGGGTACACACTGAGGCTATCAATCTTATCAATGGATTTCATGAATGCTATTAGTATAACTATCGTGAGTGCTTACGCGGTTATTATGTCCAGGATCTAAAACGTAAGCCCCGCAACCCAAATATTACCTATGCTAAGCAGTTTAATCAAATGTTTAAAAAAAAGTAAACACTTCGTTAATGCGGAAGTTGGTATAGGCCTATATGACTGTGGCTGCCATCACGGACAAGTTCTAAAAATGTACAAAACTGTCTGCATTTATCTTCTGTGTTTGTGTGTGTGTGTGTGCTCGAGGAAGCTACAATGGTGTGTGACTGTGAGAGTGTGCATGTATGTGTTACAGTGTTAATTACATTATTAATTTTGTTGCTGACGTCAGAAGACGACAGAGCAAGTTTCCCTAATTCCTTTCGTATTCGTCCGATAAACTCTTGTGTTAAACATAGAACAGACCCGCAACAATAGGATTATGCCTAAAATATTTTGGAGAAATATTGACATAGGTTTTAATTTAAAAGTTGAGACTTATGGATATTTATAAAGCCTATATGTAGCCTACTGTTTTATTTATGGGCCCCTCTTTGAACTTCATGGGCCTCGTAGCAATGTATCGGCTGCACTCCCCTCTCCTCCGCCCTTAGCCCTTACACCAACACAGTATTTCTTGTATTATTATAATTATAATCAATTAAAAGTAATAGTCCCATTTCTTTGACTCTTCAAATGCTTTTGAAAATAATATTTATATCATAATTTGTGACTATAGGTTCGGATTATTTATAGCCATTTCTGTAGGGAAATGGTCGCAAAATTACTATAATGTTAATATTTGGATAGGCCTACATTTAGCGAATTCGGGGGAGGGGCGTTTAACTCCCCCTTCGCCCCCCCCCCCCTCATCTGCCTCCGGACATCCATGCATGCTTACTGATACAATGGTTTTAATGTTATGGAAATTATAAATTTCAATATTTGTTACTTAGGCGCACTCAAACCCAACTGCATATTTGGCCATTGGCCTGCGCCTTATACTAATACTGCACCCAAACTGTGCTACGGTATGTGTTTTGCGTCAATGGAGCTTTTATTAAGCAAACTGATTAGGCCTACTTAGGCCTTCTCGGTTGTTTGTTCCGCTTTTTTTTTTTTCTCAATTATTTATTTTGTCAAGATCGTGACTTAGTAATCTTAGTTTCTCGAATGCAAATACGCAAGGAAACGGATTTTCACCTTAGCCTATTTATAGACTCCAAGCCTTTCAAAAATAAATACGAGGGCGATTGACCGAATTGAAGTCAGCAATATTTCAGTCAACAATTGCAGTTACCGAGTTCACCGGGAACTTCTGTGTCACAAATAAACAGCTTGTTTACATACAGAAGTATGTTTTAAGAGCGGTATTGTACTGGAACAGTCTAGAAAAATACAATTGGCGTAGGGATATTGCTTAAATAAGCTATTAGGCCTACACAGTGTTGTGCATATTAAATTAAAGACTATATATTATTATTTATTAAAATTCTTTTTGCTATCGGGAAGATTTATAATGATAGGATAATGTCCTGCAACCGACATATGACAATACATATATTATTATTCTCCAGCCCAATCTCTGGAGCCTATCAATGCTGGCTAGCCTTAGGGCTTAGGGTCTTGCCTTGATTCGTGGTGTCGAAACTACAGGGGTACAAAATAGAAGGTCAAGCTGCATGGTGCTATTTGACTGCCCGATCTTGCTTATGAGTTTAGATTGGATGTGCGAACCGTTCGTGTCGAAACTTCATGGCGATGTGCCTATCTGGTGAGATACAGCAGCTCTAAGAGAGTAATCTCGGCTCGAGTTCCAACTTACAGAGAAATGGGGTTCAAGTCTGGTTAGTCTCGGGGTGGCCATCAAGTGAAAGTCCATTTACCAGTAACTAGAGTGTTAAGATTAGCAAGCCAACGCTTTATCGAAAGAACACTCCATTCTACGTGACCTTAACTTGTAGGCTAATATGCAAGGTTCTGCATCACAGAAGGGCTCACATACAATGACTGAGACTCCATATCCCCCCAACTGCATACCGACTTTGGCATTCACTGCGCATCTAATTGTCTGGTAGCGTAAACATACGGACATTTACCGTACCTTTGGTTTTCGCAATGTAAACCATACTAAACGATGAAGTACTGGACGTTTCTGGGATGATACATTACCATCGAAGTGAATTATTGATCCTAATTATTATTAAAAGCATATTTTAAATAGTCTGTCCAATGCAGGGAGATAACTACATAAATAGACCCGAGATTTAACGTTTTGTTTAGATTTTTTATTTAAATTTTAGCAGATCTTTAAAAGAATTATACTCGTCCCTTCCCACTATCCCATAAGAAGTATAATATATTAGTCTACGATACCTAATACGAAGTTTACGTCCATAAACATATAGGCTATACTAGAAATTAAAGTAGCTACCACATGATCTTGTATAGGCTACCTTTCTATCCTGGTATTTAATAGCACATCCCACTAAGCTGCATGAAGGTTTTATTAAAGATTTTTTTGTTGAAATAATCAAATATAAGCTATTCTAATATTATTTTATTTAGTACTTGAGCGTCTTTTGCATAGAAGTGGACATGTTACTATATTACCCTACCTGGTCTATCGAGGAAAATATATTTGATATTACAAGTTGGGTTCCATACATATGTCTTAGACACATCATTGAAATGCATGATAACTATAATAAGCTTTATCTTCTGTCTGCGTGGTGAAACAAACAAACAACCACGACGCTTTAAAGACTTTAATGTTCTAATGTTTTTTTCACCATTTTTCTTTTCCTGACATGGTTTAGCTGCCATTATAAGCAGGAGGTGTGCACATAATATCTTGATCATGGGGAGATGGATACAAGCGTTTTGGAACTGATTATTGATAGTAGTACAATGGAAACAGCAGCACCTTCATTATTGGATCAAACTTTGTGATATGACTTCTTTGCAGCGACCCGGTGGCTTTCGAGGTCCAGTACCGGTAATAAGCATTAGGCTACATTTTAACTATTATAGTAATACAGCACAACAATAATATAGTATTTACTTAGATAAACATAGGGATAAAAACAATTTTCTTATTCCATGCACAAGAACTAATTCGTAATACTGGTTCTCTTTCTTCCCGAGTGAGAGTGACATATAATAGGCCTATGTCCGCGGAATGGAATGGGATGCCTGAAAAGAAAAATGCAAGACACTAGTAGACCTAATAGTAGTCTAGACTTCCAAGGATAATACTATTTTTGAGAGTAGGAGCATTAATAATACGTAAGATTAGAAGGTAAGATAATGATGGTTTCAACTTCTTGTTATTGTTATAATATAAGCTTATGTACAATCTATAACTTGATATAATAACGCTGAAATAATAACTAACAAAAAATAATCGGGAATTCCTCAAATTAGACCAATTTTAGGTTAAAGTACGCGTACGAGTCCATTCGTCCTTTTCATGCCTTGACGAGTAGGCCGATCTAGAACTAGGTCAACATATAATAGGCTAATTATCCCACTCCCCTATTTCACTTTAAAGCTGGGAATAGTGTACGGGGAATATTTTAAAGCAATATTTTTTATATTTACATTAGCCTATAGCCTAGGTATATATTTATAGTGACCATTAATTTAGCTTAAATTTTTGGACCAGAATAACTAAATTCAATTTAGGTCGAGATATTATATAACTCTAGGCTAAATTATAATAGAGGCCATAATAAAAAAAATATGACCGTTGGTCAGTGTCAGATAGATGAAAAGATGGCCAGACTGCAGACAATTTTAAGCCTTCCCCCACCTCCTAACCAATGGTTTGGGAAGCCATTAATAAAAATAATAAACGACAGTTTAACACACAGCAACTAGATTTCAAATAAAGTAGGCCTATGCTATAAATTATAAAGATTTGTGACAGCGTAAAAAAAGGGTCTCTGGATAATTTAATAATTCGTTCATCCTGTCCTTGCAGAAGATTATTATCGCCACAAATAACGGCCGCCGACATAATTTTTGGTTTTGGCGCCTAATAGTGACACGCTTATTTCAATAGTAGCCAAGGATTTAAGCTTAGGGAAAGTCTACACCCTGAAACGTAGAAGCAAAGAATCGCAAATGCAAAACCAATTCCACCGAAACCATCACAGTTACGGTAATTGCATACAACATACAGTATTCAAATTTGTCAAAATACATTTAAATGCGCACATAGGCCGCTACTAATTAATTATTTTTAATAGGCGGGGGCTATGCCAATATTGGCAATATGCAGTTATGATTAGATTTTATAATACTGAATGTCTAAATTGATAGGATTACTATGCCTATTGACATAGTTATAAATAAATTAAAGTTTAGACTAAATTATAACAAAATTATCTAAACCTATAGAAAAATATTAAAAGCTTACAAAACAAAGCATAAAAACCCAAAAGTAGGTCTATGACTATTATTAGATTTAGTTTCGGGCATCGGGAAATCAAAAGCTGTAGTTTTACTATAAATAGACATGCAATACTGCCACCTACATGGGACTATAAAAGGCTTTCGCTACCATCCCGACGTTAAGCACTGGCATATTCAACTATCCATCTACACTCTATTCTTGATACATCTGCTGTGAAACATAGTCTTGATAATGAATACCTTTGGTAAGCTTATACAATATAATAAATACTTGGTAATATTTAAATGTATAAACAGAATCTATTGCCACAAATGTTTAATATTTGTTAAATTAAAACGTGTAAAAAAAAGATAGTCTAGTCAAGTCTAGTCTAAGTGAAGAGATCGCTTATTCTTGCGCTTATGACTTATGTAAGTTATGTTTGGACACCTATTGTGACCCACGGATAGGGCGTAGACTGTTGTAGATTCACTTTTTTTAGTTATAAAATGTATTATTGAATTTAACTTTGCGTTTAAATGGTATAGACCTAATATATTTTTAATTAGCATTTTTTTAAATGTAGATATTACTACGCCGTTGCCTATAATTATAATTGTCAAACGTGGAATTTCCGATTTGCGGTTAACTTGGAAGCCCCTTTGATATTTTTAGTAACATTTTAAATCGAATATAATTTTTGACGCTTGCATTCCCGTTCTATTATGACTCATTAAAATGTATTTTTGTAATCGCAATGGCATATTACATTCTAAAACAAGGCCTTGGGTAATTAAAAGTGTTAGTTCCCACCTCCTCCTCATACAAACTCTGCAACAGATTGGTGAAACCAGATCGACTAATCAAACTAGCATGAAAAGAGCCATGTAAACTGTAAATAAATTTTTAATATAGTAGTTTAGGGTAATAGTAGGATATATTATTAGTAGTATATATGTGACATTCATAAGATAGGCCGGATTCAAATAGGTTATAGAAAGTAACCATAATAAGACGATTATTTTTTATAATATATTATTATAATATACCTTTCATGTACTCATTCGACATACATTTTTTCTTTCCAGAAAATTTACCAAGCTTATCCTTCAACTTTCCAACTTTAAGCAAAATGTCATCTTCAATGCATTCACTACCAAGTGATGAGACAGATCATGTGTCACGTTTAAAGTCAGACTTGATATCAACGGATGGTGCCATCAAATCCTCCAAAGATATCTACTTCAATCAATGTTCAGCAACGTCTGAGGGCAGTGGTGCCAATCCGAAATCCAAACACGGAAAGAGTGTTTCTTGGGCTTCAGAATTGACCACTTCTCCAAGTACATTGGACGATGGTCTAGAAGAACAATGCCTTCAACTGATTACTGCTTTAAGGCAAGAGAAGAGTTTTGAGGACACACCATCAATGCAAGCTGCTAAATGGATGATTGAAAATGACAGTGATAAGCCTATTGTTGAACTGATTGCGATTTACCTTCATCTAAAACTTGAACGTTACCCTTCAGGGAAAGAAATTATGGATATGTTTGACAGAGAAGGATTTACTGAGAATAGTCTTACAAGTTTAATTTCAAAGCACTGTCACACAAATAGTGGTGGTCTTTCAACATTGAAATCCATTTTGAAAACATTTCATGCAAATGATACTTCATTAGAACACGAGTCTTCACAAACAGCTACAGAAAATTTAAACAGTATATCATTGGCATTAGACTGTTTGACAGCAGCTGCATCATCTTTATCTTCAAGTTCAGAAGTTCAGCAATGCAATTCAAATGAAATGCAATCACTTTTCAGAGAAGAGCAGAAAAATTTCCTTAAATTAGAAGCATTGAAGAAAGAGCAGAGCTATTTGAAACATTCTTTGACATGTTTAATTTGCAAGCAAAGGCAAATAGATACAATGCTTCTACCGTGTGGACATGTGGTGTTGTGTTCTGTGTGTTCTGAATCTTGTTACTCTTGCCCAGTCTGTAAGAAAACTGCATTAGCTGAAGTCAAAACCTATCTAAGCTAAAGTGATCGTTCAAACTCAGCCACCCATAACTGAGTCTAAAATCAGCTTCAGTCCCGGACAGCAATTGTGATTCACTCCAGCCAAGGAGGATCACCCAGCTGAGAAGTGCCTTCCGTCCAATGAGTTTCGACAACAGCTTTCGCCGATGCTGACCTGGGATAATGGATACACTCTTCAATAATTCATACTGCAATATGTGAGCTTGCAGATCTGTACCCGATACAAGAAGAACATTCCATTATAAATACTAAGCTAGACAACTCATGTAATATTCAATATGTTTATTGTAAACATTAACATGTGAACAATAACACTGTTTAATTATTTATTATTTAACAAAGATTTATACAATTGAACCATTAATGTCACTTCTTCTATACTAGTCTCTTTTTTGATATATTCAATATTAGGTTGTGATCCCATATACAATTCAGGCTTTTTAAATTTCATTGATGAATGGAACATTTTTCTTGCAGATCCATGGAACTCTTTTGCTTGAGTTGTCAAAATAATCTTTTCTAAATTATCTCCTTTTATACCTCCACCTGAAAAATACAAACAAAAAAAGGCATTGTTTTTTAAATTGTTGTCAAGAAAAATAAATATAATAAAGTGCATTTCCTTTATATATTTCTCAGTTTTTTATTTTTAAATGTTTTTTTACGTGTTTATAGTGTATATATGCCCTATGGATCATTTAGGTCCGACTGGTATTTTACTTTTTATAGCCTGTATGCATATATTTTTAATATGAGTCTTATGCACCAATTTTGGCTAGTGTAGCAGAGTTCATCAATTTCTTTAAGCACATTTTTATTAGCATTTTTGGATAGCACAATGTTCAGACACCTACTTTCCCTAACTAAATACAATAGGTCAATAGGGTATGCAATCAGAATATACTAGAACCAGGCACCGTCTAGTCATGTCATGTCCAGGTAATGGTATGGAAAGTATTGTACCTTGTATATCAAAAGTAATGGTACAAGTGACAGTAATTTGTTGATACCGGTATTAAATTGTATCTTTAGTTTGCAATTATAGAAGACTTACCACTTAAGTAAAAGAAAAGGCAGGCCTAATTTAGATGAAAAGCATTCCCAGAATATTTAGGAATAAAAAAAATAATGAGAAATTGTTTACTAATTGCTGTAATGATATTGCATTAGTAATAGGAGACAGCATTTTCCAACACAAAGATGGTCACAAGGCCATGCAGATGGCAGCATACACAATTGAATCGACCAGGTATGCATCAAAAAGAAATTCAGGCGCTCACTGCAAAATGTAAGAGTGTATAGATGTGCTGATGTAGCATCGGACTATCACCTGCCTGTAATGGGCTTAATTAAGTTATGGCTAAACAGCAAAAACAAGTTTAGAGTCAAAGAACCCAATACAATACAATGTCACATATGAGAAAAGAAATATAAATAATGAACTTATAATTGAGCTAAGTAATAAGCTGGAAAGCTCCCCTTGATAAACCAGATATTCCAGCAGCCTAGAGTGATTTAGAGATAAGCTGTCAGCAGCATTTTACGTATTAGCTCGGTTGATATTGTTGTTGATTTCAGCGTTGCTGTTGATTTCTGCAAAGTGACCAGTAGAGTTCTTTCTATTGTACAAAAGTTCAAGAATTAAATCCTTCTTGCAAACATACATTGAGTGGCTTGAGTAATTATTATTGTGAAACTCGTGTGGAGTTAGTTGCTGTTGTTCTCCCATCGAGCGCCTCCCCAGGTGGCGGATAGGGGAACGCCCCCCAGATATGGAGGGTACCGGGGAAATAAAATACCCGGGGCTACAAAAAATCAACAGCCACAGTGCACATGACCATGCCTGTGTCCTGTGATAAACTGTAGGAACTGCCTTCCTTGCATGGACAGACTGGACCTGGCAAAACTCGCGGAAGACGCCCATTATTAGGCCCAACGGGAATAAAGGCAGGGACAGCAACACACCGTGGAGTGTCAGATAGGGCACAGTGAGGCAAACAGACCACTGTAGGCCATCCACTGCATCCCAAGCTATCTCTAACCGTCTAGACATTGTCTTGCCGTTGGAATACGATAGATGGGACGAGAGAGTGAGGCTGACGACCTGCGCAACTCTCCCTCACTTTAATCAAAATCAAGCGCACGTTACATCTCAAAATGCAATCAAAAGTCCTGTGGCGATGGGCAAGTGGCGAAGCAGCAGGTGAGGATACACTGGAAGCTGTAGTCACAAACCTGCACGCAGGCGGCTCAGGGCATTGGGTCGCTCTTTGTTGAACCGAAGCAGCAAGAAAGTTCGGCAGCCCCCTGAGTGTCTGAGCAGCCCTATTTAGGAATCACTCTGCTCACCTCCATGGAGGAAAAGGCTAGAAAAGGTGCCTTAAAAAAAGTCTGCTTCACCTTCCTCGGCCAGCCTACCGCAGCTGGTAAGGATCCCATTCTTGCGGTCGAAACTCAAAAAATAATAAAGGCAAGACCAGGGCCTTAATCCTGGGCACGTGGAATGTTCGCACCCTTCAAGACAACCCCAAGTCAGAAAGACCTGAAAGAAGAACGGCATTAGTCGCCAGAGAACTAGCAAGGTACAATGTGGACATTGCAGCCCTGAGTGAAGTCAGCCTACCAGACAAGGGCCAACTAACAGAACACGGCGGCGGCTACACATTCTTCTGGAGTGGTCGGGACCATGACGAACGCATGGAGGCTGGCGTCGGCTTTGCAATCAAATCCAATATTGCACAGAAACTGTCAGAGCACCCCAAAAAAATAAACGACCGGCTAATGTCACTGCGTCTCACACTAGGCAACAAAAAAAAGCGCAACACTCATCAGTGTCTACGCCCCAACCATGACCAACCCAGACTCAGCAAAAGATGCTTTCTATGAACAACTGGACGCTCAAATTACAGCAGTTCCAAAGGCTGAAAAGCTCATCATACTAGGAGATTTCAATGCGAGAGTAGGCACTGAGCACCAAATATGGGAAGGAACTATAGGAAGACATGGTACAGGCAACTGTAACAGCAATGGTCTAAAGATGTGCTCTACGCACGAACTCGTAATTACGAACACACTATTTCGCCTCCCTACTAGAAATAAAACTTCGTGGATGCATCCCCGTTCACGCGACTGGCACCTGATAGACTATATCATCACTAGAAAAAAAGATATACAGGATGTTAGAGTGACAAAAGCAATGTGCGGAGCAGAATGCTCGACAGACCACCGCCTCATAATCTCGAAAGTCAAACTACGTCTATTGCCAAAAAGAAGATCACAAGGTACAAAAACCATAAAAAAGTTAGATGTCAGCAAACTGAAGGATGATACAATAAGGGACCTATTCTGCAAAGATCTCCAAGACAAGTTAGAATCAACCAGTTACCAAACCAAAGACACTACTGTAGATGAACACTCGGAACTTTTTCGAGACACTGTCTGCTCAATAGCCCATGCTCATCTTGGCACAGCGAACCGTAGAAATCAGCATTGGTTTGACGAGAACGATATAGAGATCCAAAAACTTCTGTCTGATAAGCATCAGCTACTTAGAGATTATCAAAACAACCCAATATTCCAAAGCAAAAAAAGAAGCGTTCTCCAGAGCTAGACGGAATCTAAAAAAAAAACTCTGGGAGTTCCAGAACAAATGGTTCAACACGAAAGCAGATGAAATTCAAAGCTTTGCCGACAATCACGACATAAGGCGCTTCTACCAAGCACTACAAGTCATCTATGGACCCAGACCTGCAAGCACCTCTCTCCTCTTAAATGCTGACGAAACTCAAAAAGATCAGATTCTAGACAGATGGGCTGAGCACTTCAAAAAGGCACTGAACTGCCCAGCCGCCATCAATGATACTGCAATTGCACGCCTGCCCCAAGTCGAGTTAAACCATAACCTAGATGCATCACCCTCAGAGGCAGAAGTATCAAAAGCGATCAATCAGATGTCCTGTGGCAAAGCACCAAGGGGCGATGCTATACCATCTGAGATATTCAAGTCCGGAGGCGCAGCCATAGTCCATAGGGTGACAGAACTCTTGGAGGTGATCTGGAGCTCAGAGGCTGTCCCTCAGCAATGGAAAGACGCAAATATAATAAACATCTACAAAAGAAAAGGCAGCCGCCACCTGTGCGACAATTATAGGGGCATATCACTGCTCTGCATTGCTGGAAAAATCCTTGCCAGCATCTTACTAAATCGCCTAGCCCTTCACCTGGAACAGGGCCTCTTGCCAGAAAGCCAATGTGGATTTCGCTCCGAACGAGGTACCGCAGATATGATATTTGCCGCCCGTCAGGTCCAGGAGAAATGTCAAGAAAAATTCAGCAGCCTCTACATAACTTTTGTCGATCTGACTAAGGCATTCGATACAGTCAGCAGAGATGGCCTATGGCAAATAATGGGAAAGTTCGGCTGCCCACCAAAATTTATTAACATCGTCAAACAGTTTCACGATGGCATGATGGCTAAAGTAATGGCAAATGGTGAAGAGTCAAGAGCTTTTCCTGTAACAAATGGGGATGTGTTCTTGCACCTACCCTCTTTAGTATGGTATTTTCAGCAATGCTAACCGATGCCTTCCACGATTGCAACGACGGCATACATATACGCTATAGAGCAGACAAGGGCCTATTCAATCAACAACGCATGCGTGCGGTTACAAAGGTGAAAGACACCCTGGTTCGTGACCTCCTGTTTGCGGACGACTGCGCCCTAAATGCCGATTCAGAAAGCATGATGCAGAATCTCATGGATTGCTTCACCAAAGCCTGTGGTAACTTTGGTCTTACGATAAACACAAAGAAAACAGAGATTCTACATCAGCCCGCACCAGGGAAACTGCAAACAGATCCAGAGATCACAGTTAATGGCCAGAAACTCAAAGTTGTCGACAAATTTACCTACCTAGGCAGCACACTAGCGCGCACTGCCAACATAGACGACGAGGTCTGCAATAGAATAGCAAAAGCAAGCATCACCTTTGGGCGCCTTCGGGAAAACGTCTGGGACAGGAAAGGTCTCCGTCTCGACACTAAGCTTAAAGTGTACAACGCCACAACACTGCCAACATTGCTGTATGCGAGCGAAACATGGACAGTGTACAGCAGGCATGCAAAGCAACTAAATCACTTCCATGTCGCTTGCCTCCGCAAATTACTAAAAATACGTTGGCAAGATGGGGTCCCTGACACTGAAGTGCTTCTCAGAGCAGGGACGTCCAGCATCCAGACTCAGCATATGAAATCCCAAGCGCGATGGGCCGGCCACCTAGTTAGAATGCCGGACCACAGACTGCCAAAAAAGCTCCTATTTGGCGAGCTAGCACACGGGAAAAGAAGAACCGGTGGCCAAGAAAAGAGATTCAAGGACAGTTTGAAAGCAACCTTGAAAGCACTCGACGTAGACCCAGATAGATGGGAGAAACTGGCAACTGATAGAAACAGGTGGCGCAATATCGTGTCGTCCGGGGCACAGTTGGCAGAACAAAACAGAATCTCCAGGGCCGAACAGAAAAGAGCAGAAAGAAAAGCCAAGCAGACCTGCAAAGCGCTGCCAGACCCCACAATCGCATCTTTTGTCTGCAGTACCTGCAACAGATCCTTCAGGGCCCGCAAAGGACTGATAGGCCACCAAAGAGGCCACAAAGTGACTGGTAGACGTGGTCATCCTCAGAAATGAGGGACGAAAAACAACATTGTGAAAAAAAAACCTAGATAGACTACAGAGGACCAGTGAAGGCGTAACAACACACATTCATATATTATTATAGTCTCTTTCTTCCTGGGTCACATTTAGACATGCAATTGGTTGCCTGGACTACAGAAATCATCTAAAACCTTTAGCAAAATGTAAGACAATTAACGCCAGGGGTAAAAATAGGTTGTAATAATCTTCTGTATAGAAGAAACTTCATTTGTTCAAAATCTAAAAATTATCATACTAGTTTAAAGAAAGACTAATTAGATTATTAAAAATCATACCTGGTACAATTATAGTACTTGTACCTTGAGTCTGTATGACATTTAAAAAAATGTATTAGTAATATTATATTAGAATTGAAGAGTTAAAAATAAAATTAGATTTTTATTAATAAAACAACCTCAAAATATTAAACTCTTTTGTTCTGCAGTGGACTGCATTAGACAAAGAACCAATTTTGAAATTAGGCCTACAATAAGATTTAAATGACTAACTCAAATCTTCAATACATTGGAATTGAGATAAATTTTTGTAGCAGACTCAATTATTGTTTATATAGTACAACAATAGTGCTAAGACCCCCCCATAAAATTTTTAAAAATTGTCTTTTCAAAAGCATAGTCCTATTCATTTTTTTCACACATCAGGAGATTTATTGATTGAATGAAAGGTAGTTAAATAAAAGTATTTAAAAATATTATTATATCATATGTGTAGATACACTGTCAGTGAAAAGCTGTAGCATAACTAGAGGGAGTGGGGGGGGGGGGGAAGCAGCCCAGGTGCTAAAGTATGGATAGGGGCAAAACTGACACTCTTCAAACAACTATGTACTTCAAGCTTTCTAATCAATGAAAAATAATATTTTAATTATAAGTGCCAATTTCAAAACCCCATCCCATTCTCCCTAGTTACGCCACTGGTGAAAGGAATATACACACTTTTGATAAAGTAAAACTCTTTATCTTTACACGTTACCCAAATTGAATTTAAAGTTGTATTTAAAAAAAACAGCACATAAATGACACTAAATATAAAACTGTCGCCAGTCAAAGGGCCTGCAGTATCAATAAATCAAAAGCATAGTTAATTTTTTCTATTATTCATTATGCTGATTTTTTTTTTTTTTTTGATTTTTTTTTTCTTGCAAACTCTGATTATTAACATTTTAAAAAATTTTAAATTATATCACAGCTTCAAGCTTGTAAAAAAATATTCTTAACATAATTACACAATCAAAATACATTCCTAAAAAAAAATGAGAATAAATGAGAATTTCTTCTACCTGTTGAACCATCTTTTGTAAATTTTCACAGCCTTCAAGTGCAGTGTTGTGTCCGCCACTTGACAAAACTCTCTCAAACCCCAAGTTAATTATATCTGTTAAAGACTTGAAAATGTCACAAGTCATGTCTATAGCTGAAATCATACATTTAAAAAAGTCTTTGAGCTAACACAGTTATACCAGGTCAATCATCCCCCATCTAACAATGACATTAAATATGAGAACAGCCTATAATTGAAATAGTTTAAACTTGTTTTAGATGTTCTTCTTGCTTAAATGGTACATTTATTTTAAATCAATAACACTATAATAACACTTTTTGAATTATTACTTATAAATTAAATTGTTAGAGTGGCTCGTTAAACGTAATAAAGAGAAGAGTATTATAAAAGAAACCCCCAAAAGAATATAAACTAAAATTAGACTCTTTAATTAAAATAAGAAAATAAAACACAAAACCAAACAAAAATACTCTAAAGTCAGGAGTTAAGTTTACCAAAAATACGTTTGCGATTTAATACAGAAATAAGACAATTATTACCATATATAATTACAAAGTACAAAAGAAAATACAAATTTAAACTCTAAAATATAATACACAAGAAAATTCTAATACAAATTGACAAACTATAATACAAAAGAGAATCTAATACAAATTACTACTTACAAAGATACACTACGTAGAAAGAAAGGTTTAAAGCGAACACAGAAAACAAGCATACCGAAGACCAGTCGACCCAAGACTCGTACCAAGACTGCCCACACAACACGCTCAGTAAGTTCAAGAAAAAATAATCTCGTGCTCAAGGGAGTACACAGAAACATGGGTAATTACATCGTGTCCTGACATTTAAACATGCGACAGATAAACATGCGACACTTAAACATAGACACTTAACCACACGTCAGATAAACATACGGACATTTAATCACACGACATTTAAACATACGGACACTTAATCCCACGACAGATAAACATACGGACACTTAATCCCACGACACTTAAACATGCGGACAGTTAATCATAGCGACAGATAAACACACATTTTCACTATACCATTAAAATAAATAGGAAAATAATATAGATTATGTTGCCAATAGTTAAAAAACGGGATAGAGGGAAGGAAAATACATCATGGCATCAACAGGCCTACCGGGACACCTATGCCCTACGCCCACCCTTGGTTTTCCTCACTACCATTTCATCGTTATTTATAATTAATTTAACCTTAATATTTATTTCTTTTTATTGAGTTTTTTTTTAGCTTTTGAACTAGAAATCTATGTATACATACAACATTAGTTAAACAAAAAAAAATAGCGTTCAGTGTGTTATCCCAACGTTTTGCTCAGTAGAAGTCTTGAATACTATCTATGAGCAGGGCAATAGAGATTCTTCATTGGTATGAAAGGTGAGCCATTGTTCGCAGAAATTGCAGAAAGTTTGCAGCTCAATAAAGGCTAACTGCACGTGCTTCACGGTCCTTTAAACAGAATCTACACTGTATCTATGTAAATAACAAAGGACCTTTATCAGCACATATAGAACGAATAATACATACTTAAAGGTTCTGTATAAACAACCTTCAGTGAGGCACTATAAATGAAATCTTTGATAGGCAAAAGATGCAAGCTCAGCAGAATGGATGGTGTTACCATAGTCTTATACATATCTAGTGCTCAATTATAAATACTTTATTGTTCTTAATGTTTCGGTTATTACAATTTTAAAAAGTATTCATATTTTTGCATTTTGGGGAACCTAATTAAAAATATAGTATTTTTAATATTGCCATCATCATTATCAAATATATTTTAAAAGCTATTTCTAAATAATCATTGGATAATGCAATTAAAAGCTATAGGCCTATGTGTCAATTCGACCCACTAGTAGATAAAAGAAGTATTGTTTTTTTTAAAAATAAAACAAGGTGTATGAGTTACATTGTAGCCGAATACAGTTAAAACACGAAGCAGGGATGGCGCTAGTGAAGACATAACGGATAAGTGGATTATGTAATACTGGCCGTCGGATCGCTGGTCTGGGCAGCCACGCGTGAAGTAAGTCCCGCCCCTTCATCCGACCAGACAGCAACTAAAAAAAACTGTGACGTCACATACAACAGCCCGCCCCCCCCCCTAATCCCGACAGATAAACACACATTTTCACTATACCATTAAAATAAATAGAAAAATTATATAGATTTTGTTACAAATAGTAAAAGTAATGGGAATTTGAGGAGGAAAATACATCATGGCATCAACGGTCCTACGGAGACACCTGTGCCCTAAGCCCATCATTGGTTTTCCTCACTCCCATTTCAACCCTATTTTTATTGAATTCTTTTGTTTTAATTTTTTATAATGTTTTATTTGAACTATATACACATACAATTAATGAAACAAAAGCGTTCAATATGTTATCCATAGTTAGAATTTTTGTGTAAGCTTATAAACAAGTATTATAAATAAAAGTTTGATTGAAAAAAAATGGTACAGAGTTAATAAATATATAGATTTAAAGAAAGTTGTTGATTATATTTTTTTTATAGTTAGTTTATATAATATACACGTTTCTGTGTTAGCGACTAGTCTATGGGTAGGGGCGGTTTTGTGACGCCACAATTCTTTTTCTTGGCCCTCTGGTCGAAAGTGGATGAAAGGGCAGTACTTCACACGCGTGGCTGGCTTTCCATCGTAATCGTTTACGATGGTCTTGATGCAGACCTGCGATCGGGCGTCGAGCATTACGTAATGTACTTAGCACTAGCCCGTTAGGTCTTCACTAGCCCTATCCCTTCTTCGTGTTTTAACTGTATCCGACTACAAGGTGGTTAAATGTAACCCATAACCTTGTTTATTTTTTTTAAAAATTCTTATTTCTACTAGTGGGTCAAATATAGTATATTTTTTCGACTATAATATATTCTTAAAATGTTTGATAGTCGAGAAAATTAGAACAAAAATAATGATAGTAAAAGAGGGAGAGAAAGGGAAAAAAGACCGTTCTAGATTTAGCATTTTGTCAATATATAAATAATGGTGCTCGGTAAATTTGGCAACGGTATTTTCGTCAACGGTATTTTCGGCAAGGTAATTTTGGCAAAGGTAATTTTGGAATAGGTAAATTCGGCAAAACACGCAAGGCGGTAAAATTGGCAACGGTAAAATTGGCAATCATATAATATCCACTGTTTTTATTAAAAGTATTGCTTAGACTACACTCTAGTCTATGGATAGGCAACATATGCAATGCGTGCCATAATTGGCACGCAGATCGTTTTTAAATGGCACATGAAAGAGCACCAAAATGGTGAAAAGAGCATGATAACATTAAGGAGCACTGTGGCACCTTATTTAACGTGATTTAATGATCGAAGACAAACATTTTAAATAGGCGCCAAATGTAGCCCTTCCCCAGCCCCTTTCCCCCCCCCTTAAGTTACGCCTCGGCAAAGGTAAAGGTAGGCCTATGTGTGTAAGGTATCTAATCTGACTTTACGCTTCAAAGCATACGTTTGTCTCCCCTATTACGTAACTCTGACAACCTGACCTCCACCCCTACAAAGTATGATACCGGTTGTGTAAACAAGGCCAACGTAGAAAGCCCCTCCCCTCCCGCCCCCGACCAAGTCCATCGTAAGTACTTACCCGACTCCCCTTACGAAGTTCTGCCAATTCAAGTATTAGTGACCCCAGGCTACAGCAGGAAAAAAAGGTGTGGGGGGAGGGCGGGGTTATGGGGTCAAGGAGACGTTTTTTATTGTTGCTAGTTTATGTTTTTTGTTGTTGCTAGTTAAAAGTTATTCTTTATGTCAATACATTTATATTTGATTTTATTGTAAAAATATTCACACAATATTTTATAAAATTTGTCTTTTATATTTACATTATTTTGCTTAGGATACTTGTATTTAAATAATATAAACATAAATGCCTAGTAGTATCTTCTTATCATTTTTATTCGTATATAATCAATATGTTTCATATCAATTTGATGATCAAGACATTGATATAGTTTCAAGTCAGAGATGTGGAAACAGTATGGCGGGAAAGTAGACTTACTCCCAGAAAGAGAAAAAAGTAGACTAAACAGAAATGTTATGCTTTGGTGAATTTTAGGGTTTACGCCTCTAACCCGCTTTTTAAGTCTTTTGGTTAGACTACAATCTAGTCCATGGATAGGCAACCTATGCATTGCGTGCCATACTTGGCACGCAGAGCGTTTTTAAATGGCACACGAAAGACCACCAAAATGGTGAAAAGAGCATGATAGGCTAACATTAAGGAGCACTTTGGCACGTTATTTAATTTAACGTCATGTAATGATCAAAGACAAACATTTTAAATAGGCGCCAAATGTACCCCTTCCCCAGCCTCGGCGTTTCTCCCCCCCCCCCCCACACTTAAGTTACGCCTCGGCAAAGGTCAAGGTAGGCAAAAACGAACACAGTGGTACGCGAATGTTCTTGACCGGTTACGTCAAGGAGAGTTAAAGAATTACTTTGCTGACCTATAGACCTATTCTCTCAACACGGGTTGTTGAGTGTGTGTGTGTGTGGGGGGGGGGGAACACATGGCCACCATAAAACATTTTATCACATTCCATTGCAGTCGGCTATTTGCCGTCAATCAGTACCCTACCTTTTTGTCTTAGTAGTTTTAAACCGTGTACCAGTTTTAAACCGTGTACCTTCTATGTTATAACGATACAAGTATACATTACTTAGACATATAGGCCTACAACAATACATATTTTTAGTTGGCTATATTTGATATAGAAACCTCGATAACTTACAAGAGATTTGTAGCTAAATGTGCCTTATAGCCTAAGTAAATTGGTTTAAACATTGAAAGTACGTTTATACAATTTATTAGGCTATCTATTAAATGTTTTATTTACAACTTTCGTTTGCAATATAATTTAAATATATAAGAAAAGTAAATAACTAAATTATTTTTTCAAAATTGTAATAATAAAATGAAATCCAATATCAGAATCAACGTTTTGATAGAAAGACTGATTTGTCTAACTAGCAAAAACAAT
Organism: Anisus vortex; assembly: GCA_949126835.1. Classification (NCBI taxonomy): domain Eukaryota; kingdom Metazoa; phylum Mollusca; class Gastropoda; family Planorbidae; genus Anisus; species Anisus vortex. The sequence continues at coordinate 11,783,563 of OX421492.1, read as the reverse complement.
GTTCTGGGATTAAAAAAGAATTTAAACGAATAACGCCCCCCCCCCCCAACCTCTTTTAGTTTTCACTGCTTAGCCTTGTGCTACCAAGCTGGTCACTAACAATTTAATCGGTGGGGAGACGGGGGTGGGGAGACGGGGGTGGGGAGACCGGGTGGGGAGATGGGGGTAGGGAGACGGGGATGGGGAGACGGGGGAGGGAGGGGCTAGCGTTTGCTTTTGTTAACACGGCGAGTCTCATTCTGGTGTTTACGTAATATTGCCTTGCCTTGTTTCCTTGTGCTATAGACGAGGGGGGGGGGGGGTACATTATTTAAATGTTCCTTTTTTGTATGCATTAGTTAAATAACGTAAACGTTTTTCTTAAATTTAATTTTTAGTCAAACGAACTAATAAACTATTTTTTGTTACCTAATTTTTTTACTTTATATATATGTTGCGGCCAAAGCCCGAAGTCGGCCAGATCACGATCTGGCCGGCCAGATCGCGAAGTGGCCAATGTCACCTCACATTTGACCGGCCAAAGCCCGATCTGTTCTTGATTTCGGACCTTGGCCGGCCAGATCGCGAAATGGCCAGGGGCGATCGGCCAAAGCCCGATTAAGAAGGTCATGAGTAGATTTTGAGTGTTTGTATACCGTAATTATCACATTAGGCTTATATTGTTTAATAATTAAGCTAAATTACAAAATCAGTCAAATTAGTTTATTATAGTAAATTATCAATATTTAATTAAAATAAATTAAAAAATCAGTCAAATTAGTTTATTATAGTAAATTATCCATTTTTATTTAAGCTTATACTAAATTACAAAATCAGTCATGTTCGTCAATTACTCTTCTGTGTGCACATAGTACAAAATAACGCTATTGTCTTTTGTTACTGGCACAATAAGCTTTTCTTTGCCACCAACCTAAATGACGTCATACTTTCTTAGAAGTCAACTCTTTTTTCTGCTTTGGTTTAGCCTGTTTAACGCAAATGGTGTTTTTATCCAGGTAGATAGTTTACTAAATCGTGTGATCATTAATTTCCTTGATAATTAGTGACCACTTCGGCAGGACTTTCTCTGAAAAGCAGAAGATGAACAGAAAATTATCGTCACAGCGTATGTATCACTGTCCTTACTACCATATGCAAGCCGCCATCACACATGTGCCGCCTACCGAACATTCTTGTATCAGCACATCGGACATTGGCCAAGGATTGCCAGCCACATCGCGAAGTGGCCGGCCAAAGTAGCGTAAACACTTACAATTTCAAGCACATCGGACATTGGCCAAGCGCCTCGGCCAGATCGCGATCTGGCCGGCCAGATCGTGATCTGGCCGCACTTCGGGCTTTGGCCGTAACATATACATTTTTAGTGTCATTTTAGCACGTCTCATAAACTCAACGACTGGGGCCCATCTCTTCCGCCTTCCTCATGTTACGCTATTGCAAATAAGAACACATTATGTCACAAATCAGGCACTTTCTATAATGCTAACTCCATTTCGTGCCATTAGCTTCATTTAGTAGACTATAGCAGGGGTCGGCAAACTTTAGATAATAGTGTGCTAAAGTAGCATTTCTAAATCTTTCAGGGTGCCAACGGCCTTAATGTCATCCTGCTCTTTTCATGCAGAAGATACTTAAACTTCCTTTTTGTTGGTCTTTCACGTGAAATTTAAAACCATACCGCGTGCCAAGTCTAGCACGCATACCGTAGGTTGCCCACCCCGGACTAGAGTGTAGTCCTACCACTACGGTCAATAAAAACAGTGGATATGTTAAGTTTGCCAAATTTACCGTTGCCAAAATCACCGCTTTGATCGTTTTGCCGAAATTACCGTTGCCGAATTTACCGTTGCCAAAATAACCTTGCCGAAAATACCGTTGGCGAATTTACCGTTGCCAAATTTACAGTGATTCATAAATAATATTAAGACTGTTCATAAATAGAGTGAAAATAATGACAATTATTATTTGAGTTTATTTTCAAAATAATCTTTAACAAAAGAAATTAGCCTTTAAAAAAAAAGTTAACCCGCCAAAAAAGAAGTATCGTGACATAAAGGACCGTGTATCACGCGCAGTTAATCTGTATTTAGCTGCAAACGTTCTGCAATTTCTGCAAACAATGGCTCACCTGTCGTACCAGTGATGGATCTCTATTGCCCTGTCTTGATAACACATTGAACGCTTTTTATTTCATTAATTGTATGTGTATAGAGATCTAGTTCAAATAAAAAAACAATAATAAAAAAATTAAAAAAAAGAATAAATTCAATAAAAATATAGTTGAAATGGGAGTGAGGAAAACCAATGATGGGCTTAGGGCACAGGTGTCCCCGTAGGCCCGTTGATGCCATGAGGTATTTTCCTCCCCCTATCCCATTATTGTTACTATTTGTAACATAATCTATGTAATTTTTATATTTATTATAATGGTATAGTGAAAATGTGTGTTTATCTGTCGGGGGAAGGGGGCGGGCGGTTGTTTGTGACGCCACAGTTTTTTTTAGTTGCTGTCTGGTCAGATGAAGGGGCGGGACTTCACATTGAAGTTCACGCGTGGCTGCCCGCTGCCCAGACCAGCGATCGGACGGCCAGTATTACATAATCCACTTATCCGTTATGTCTTTACTAGCGCCATATCTGCTTCGTGTTTTAACTGTATTCAGCTACAATGTAACTCATACACCTTGTTTTATTACAAAAAAAAAAAATTCTTATATCTACTAGTGGGTCGAATTGACACATATAGCTTTTAATTGCATTTATCAATGATTATTTAGAAATAGCTTTTAAAATTAATTTGATAATGATGGTAGGAAGAATAAAAATACTCTATAAAAAATATGAATACGTTTAAAAATTTTAATAACCAAAACATTAAGAACAATAAAGTATTTATAATTGAGCACTAGATATGTATAAGACTATGGTACTGATATGTTTTCTTGTTTTTTTTGTGAACTACCGTACGCAAATAGGGGCACTTGGTACAAGTAGTAGATGCTTTCTAGTCTAACTTCACCGAGCGTACCAATGAAGAATCTATATTGCCCTGCTCATAGATAGTATGCAAGAGTTTTACTGATCAAAAAGTCGGGATAACACACTGAACGCTTTTTTTTGTTTAACTAATGTTGTATGTATACATAGATTTCTAGTTCAAAAACTAAAAAAAAACTCAATAAAAAGAAATAAATATTAAGGTAAAGTAATTATAAATAACGATGAAATGGTAGTGAGGAAAACCAAGGGTGGGCGTAGGGCATAGGTGTCCCGGTAGGCCTGTTGATGCCATGAGGCATATACCTTCCCTCTATACCGATTTTTTTATTATTGGCAACATAATCTATATTATTTTCCGATTTATTTTAATGGTATAGTGAAAAAGTGTGTTTATCTGTCACTATGATTAACTGTCCGTATGTTTAAGTGTCGTGTGATTAAGTGTCCGTATGTTTATCTGTCGTGGGATTAAGTGTCCGTATGTTTAAATGTTGTGTGATTAAATGTCCGTATGTTTATCTGTCGTGTGGTTAAGTGTCTATGTTTAAGTGTCGCATGTTCATCTGTCGCATGTTTAAATGTCGGGTAACCAATTACATACAATACACAAAAAGAGAATAAATAACAATAAAAAAAACTTTCCTAGGTGTGCGGTCAAGCGGGACCAACACAGGTAACAGAAAGGGAAACAAAACTATACTGGGTGCAGGGGAGATAAAAAGAAATCAGCGCACTCCAGTAAACACAGGGGAAAACTAAAATTGTGACCCGTTCCCACAAAAGGAGACATAAGTGGTTTTTTCAACATTTTTAAGTTATATATGTCGTTTGAAAGGGCATTCAATAGGCTTTATTTTAATACCAAATTTATTATTATACGTCAATATTTCATTTTTCTATGACACTTACTATCACTTAGAACTAGTCAGACAAAAAAACAAGAGTTTTGAGAAAAGGTGTTTTAAAGTTAATGCATTTGAAAATGTCTAATTTCTATAGCAACCAGATTCGTAATATCTATATTTACATACCGATCAAAAGGGCATTCAATATTTTTAGTGGTGTATACACGTTATTATTTTATAATAAAACTGAACAAAAAATAATAAAAAATCACATCTCTCAAAGAATTTAGCAGTGACGCTATGCCGCTCTCCATTGTGTGAAATTTTCATAATATTGAAAACGGAAAGCCTAATCGTTACCCGCCTTGTATCCCAATAGCCAATCAGCGAATTTGTATTGGAAAAATATGGCATCGTAACCAATGATCAATTTATAAACGAATTTTCATTGGATAGAAAGAAAGGAATTGTTTATCCCAAACTTCAGGCTTAAATATTTTCTGATTGGTGTCTATAAATAAATAGTGATCACATAGAAATTCCCGAATGTCTGCCCTTTTCAAGGATATATAATGTTATGGGGTTCTGTCATGAGTTTGATACAAAACAATAGGTTAAATAAAGCCGAATTTTAGTAAACTTATACTAAAGTTTAAATCACATGTTGATCAAAATAATTAATTAAAATATTTTTAAGTAGAAAAAAATATAAAACACATATAAATTATGATTTAGAAATGAATAAACTAGTATTTACAAAGATAAAAAAAAAATTCACCGAAAGACCCCCACAACACAAAAACTCGTGTAGCACAAAATGCTATTCACGACTTATGTCTCATTTTGTCAGAACGGGTCACAATTAACAAAAATTAGGGAACGTAACAGAATTAATTAAGTAAACATGATAAACATAAAAGAAAGACTATGTACAAGTATTTTCAAATAGTGCTCCAATTTATTGAGTTATTACCTCTATGAAAAGTTGCTGGACATGGACGGGTGAGGTCTGGAAATAACAAAACAAAAGTTGAAATTAAGATTTTAAACGACATCTATACATCAATATGTTCTGGCATATTAAATTAAATTATTAACTTAAGACCAATTATGTACCAAAATAAAAAGCTGTTTATATAAAAATTTGTTATTATTTTAATTATATCAACAAACTGTTGGAGAGAGTTTCAATAAGTTTGACTAATTTTGACAAAAGGTTTTTATTTTTTTTCAACAATTAAAATTTAAATGCACTAATTTGTTAAATATATTGCAGAAATACTATAACAATCTTTTTATATTTAAATGCCTTAGTACTGAAACTCTATTATTAATTATTGTTATGCCTTTTAACCCTTCCATATTTTGTTCAATAAAGTCCTTAGTTTATAGTCTCATGTTTAAAATTTGTATGACAGAATTGGGAATGCATTGGTAATTAACTGCAAAGGTTAGATGCCATCAATGTGCACTGGAGTTAAGCGATGTGGGCTAAGCAGGCGAGTGCAAGTTTAAAAAAAATTTAATGAATGGATTATACTGTTCTTCAGGTTCAAATCTTCCATTTGACTGAATAAAAATATTATGTACCTAGTAAACTTTGGCAAGCCAATGTGTCAACTTCTCCATCACTGAAAAAAAATTATTTTCATTACCTTAAAAAAAAGAAAAGTTACAGCTTTAATGTTTGCCATAAAATACTTTTTTTTCCTTAGATGATATTTTAAATACTAAATTTACATGCTTCTTTCAAATATACAAGTTGAATGTTATTTAAGTCAAGAAAAAAACATTACAGCGTTAATATCCCAAACACAAAGCCGTCAGCTCCAACAGATTTAAGGGCCTTTAAATCTTCTTTCATGACCTTCATTTCTTGATCACTGTAGCAAAAGTCACCTCCCCTTGGTCTGATCATAACAAAGACAGGAACGGAAATGTGACTTTTGACAACTTTCAACAAGCCTGCAAATGAGTTGATGAGCTTTAATAAAACATTTAAAAAACACACTTATGGAAATTATTTATACTGTGCTACCAATAAATGGAATATCATCAGTGACCAGACTCCAAGGAACTACAGGAAACAGAGTTTAGGCATATCTATCATTCAATGGCGGCAATGTTTCATTTTGTTGCATATATTTACCTGATTCATTGGGCACATTATTGTAAAGCCCCAAATATCAGTAGATCTTAAATTATAATTATTTTTATATAATTAAAGATTGCTTACATGACAAAATACATAGTGTAACAGTAATGACTTTCTATGACTCTAACTCTAACAGGCCTGCAGAGTCAGCATCATTTAACAAATACGACCAAAATATGTCCTACCAATACTGGGAGTTGTTCCCCCTTCCATTAAATTTGCACATAGTTCAATACGACTTGCTCCTGTAATAAATCAACATAATAAAAACAATTAAAATTAAATTCCATTTTTTTTTAAATTGGTGTAGCATTTTGTAGTTGCTTAAAACTGTTACCGATAATATTTTTTTAATAGTCACATATGGTTTGGTAATACTATAGCACTTCTGTGCCCATGGGCCTTATCAATGGAGAAGTGTGGAAACCACCAGGTACACTTGCATCAAGATCATACCGGTGGGCTAACCCATGGGAGACAGCCCCTGTTGCGCGTCCGAGGTCTCATTGTACCGCCAAATAACTATGAGCCTCGGTGGAGAGGAAGCAATATGCGCAGCAGTCCAGCCTCTAGGGTTCTTATCCCTTAGGCCTATATTATATTTTACATACAATCTTGCATTTTTATATAGATTTTAAGGGATGTTAAGTTGTTGTTTTTCTTTACTAGTTGAGGTAATCTATTTCATTGTCATTCTGGAATAAAGATGAAAAAAAAGAACAGCATTTTATCTCTATTATTATGTCTGAGTATTTTATTAGAGTATAGTGTAGCTCTTCTAAATTAGGGATACTTCTACTACACAGAAGATTATTGTCCTTTCAGTGTCATAATTTTATTAAGGAAAATGACACCCAAGAGGTGGGGGAGTGGGGATGGTTGAATATTGGCGCCTATCTAGTTTTCATTTTTTGGTAAACTAATGTAAAGCTAATTAAGATAGTGTGGTTTTTTTAAAGCATTTTATTGAAAGAAATTTTAGTTAACAAGAAATTAATTTTTCTCTTCTAATATTTTTTAAAGTTTTTTTTTTTCATTTTGTCATATTGAGTGGCAGTTTCCTCCACCACCTTCCTCCCATTTACACTACTGCACCTTGTGCCTACCCGACTTATCCATGGTGTGAGTCTATTCTCTCATTTTGATCAAGAATGTAGTGAATAGTAATAAGCGACTTTGTTTTTTAATCTTCCTGAAACTGAAGTATTTAAAGCAGTAAATTTAAGTTAGTGATTTTATTATATTTACAATATTTACAATGGACATTAATTATTATGGTGCAGTGGCGTAACTAGGGAAAATGGCACCTATGCCATGCTGCTATGCTTATAGGGGCCTACTAAAATACCTAACTATAACGACTCGACTATAGGCCTAACTATTAAAAAAATGAGTGGCACTATTTACTATTATTACTATAGTAATAGATAATGGTAGTCAGAATGAGTGGGCCTTGAGCCTTACTGTCATGACATTGGGCCTTTTTTGGTGATTTTTGGGCAGAGGCCCTTTCAACATTTCAAAATTTTTTTTTTACATCACAGAAATGGAAACGCTCAATAAAACCTCAATTTTCATATTCAGGATAAAGATCTTTAAATTTAAAGAATTTCTTAGAAAAATTCCGTGAGGAATATAAAATATAATTAAAACAAAAGTAACGTTGAATAGAGTGTAGACTGTTACTGTAGAGTGTAGAGCGTAGAGTGTAGTACTATAAATTATATTATATTATATATATAGTATTTAATAGTAGGGCTAATAGACTGACTCGTCCTAGTGACTAGATCTAGTAGTTAGTAGTCTAAGTAGTATATAGTAGTAGTAGTAGTAGTAGTCACTAGTGACCTAGTTAGTAGTGTAGAGTTTACGTATACGACAGTGTAGGGCCTATTAAAAGAGTTAACACCTCCAGTCTGTGCGTTTATTGCAGACTGCACCGAGTCTACACAAACTTCCATTTGTTTTACATTAGTTTAGACCGCTAGATAATGTCAATAATGGTTTTTGGAAATTCATGGTCAACATACAAATGTAAACATTAGCGTCTAAAGAAAGTTAAGCTTTAAATCTTTTGTGAAAGAAGAGTTGCAACTAGATAAAAAGTACAAATTTGTATGGACGAAACAAAAGTTTTACGGAAACGAGTGGCACCGCAATAACTTTCAACAAGCAAAGAAGACAAAAATCGCAACAAAAAATTAATAAGTTGTCCTTGAAGTCATCAGATATGGCAGCGATAGGCCGATTTTGCTCCAAATTATTGTATTGTAACCAGTTAGCTAATTACAAAGTATGTTTTTGTGATATATCGTTTTTTTTTAAACAGTGTCAAACAATAAAAACATCAAACACTTCAAACTCAAACAGTCCGTGTCGGTCGACTAAAATCTAAATTACTAAATTAGATATTTTGATATCTTAACATTTACTATGAGTTTCTTTGTGAAGGGATGCCATAGGCCTACTATAATTCCTGTAACTTTGACATAAATAGATCTAATTATGTTGTTGTAGACATTAATTTATATTATATTTCATTTGTGAGAACAACTTTCTTACATAACGGAATAAATGTCATGACCTATATACATTTTGAACAAAATCAAAGTAGGCCTATATAAGGCTGTGGCTATTTGCACACGTGTGAAAATAGAATACAGTAGTCTATTTGCACACTGAATGCACATTGTGATGTTTTTATGAAAATATATGTTTTGATTTGCCACGCAAAATATGTGTCAATATAGTCTAGTATAGTAATTACACACATACCAAAACATTGTTGGAGAAGTATGTAGATTAGGCCTATTTACAATGATTAATGATTAATATGGTTGACTATAATGAGCATGAGCCCATTTTTTGTCATATTTTAATGTAGCCTACATCATCACAACAAACATAGGTTTGTGTAATTTTATCTTATAAATTACAGACGATCCTTCTATAAAGAAGATTATTGCATCCTACGCTCATCCGTGGTCCGAGTCTAGTCCCCGAATCTTTATTTATTCATGTTTTAAATTATGTTAAGTTACTGTTTTTCATGGTTTGTTCAGGCAACCCATTCCATGCCAGAATGCCACTCGGGAAGAAAGAGTAAACTACTTAGGCTATATAATAATAATAATAATAATATTTGTATAGCGCTGCCAAAAAACATAATGTAAGCTCAGAGCCCGTTTAACATACAACTAAGAATACGGATATTACCCTAGGCCAGGTGACAGAGCTAAATTGATGATTAAAAAAGACAAAACACAAATAAATGTAGTATAACCAACCCAACCCATATATGCATTAATTTGTTCTCACATAACTTTCACATAAGGGATAAGGAAAGTGTTTTCGTCTGTGTTTTAAGTTTTAGATAAAATCAGGGTAGGCCTGAACTAGGCCTACAAACCTAATTATAACTTAAATTTTTATAATTTTATATAATAATATAATAATATTATATTTAATTTTTAATGACACCCGCTGGTAATTGAATAGGCCTACAATACTTATGCTATTATTTATTTTAGGCTGCAACTAAACTTATATATAAAAAAAAAAAAAAAAAAAAAAAAAAAAATTGTATTGGTCTAAGGCAGGAATTGAACACGTCACAGCCAGATGACAGCCCACTGTTCTAACCACTAGGCCAGGAAACCTTACACAATTTACCATCAAATACTGGTAGTAATTAAGTGCTGTGAAAGAATGCGCAAAAGAAATGTGCAGTCAAATATAATTATCAGTGCGCATGCCCATCAGTGCGCATGCGGTGTGCAAATAGCAAACTCCGAAGTGGAGTGCCTATTTGCATACGTGTGTAAATAGACACTCCCATAAATAATTGAAAGAGGTCCCATATTTTCATTATATTATGACAATTGACGTTACCAGAAATTTAAAATCGATTTAGAAAAATAGGCCTACAACTGCAAAAATCTTTGACATACAAAGCAAGTTATAATCTTAAAATTAACTATATAAATAATGTCAATAATGATACAACTTCCAATTATAAATGACGTTTCCATTGGGCATACATACTGTATTCACAGTCACAGTGGGCAATTTAGCTTTTTGTTATATAAAATGACTTGCCTATTTTTAACATCATTACACAATTTATTTTAAATCACTCAATTTATAAATACTTTAGTCAGGAAATAAAATTGAAAAGCAAAATAGTAGCCAAATTAAAGCATAAAATTAGGCCTACAACACAACAATCTAATTAAATATAGCCCTACGTCTCAAGTCTAGAGAGGAAAAAATCTGCTTGTTTCATATATGAGTACAAACTCATAAGTCATAGAGTAAATCACCCTTTGCGAACACCATAAGGCTAAAAAAAGCAAACGGTTTGGTTTTTGTGACCTAGTTTCTAAACCGTTAGACATAGGGTAAAAACAAAAGTACAAAAAAAAAGTACAACTTGGCTACTTGAATGAACATAATAGAAGGAGCGTCTGTAATGTATAAGATAAGATAAGATATAGTATTACTACGCAAGGTTAGGGTGTAGATTGCATTCTCAGACGACCATGTTTGCTGCTTCATAGCGAACACTTTTTTTTCATAACACTTCACAGCGAACACTTTAATTTCAGAGCAAATACTAAGCCAAAGTCATCAAAGATTTATTATTTTGTTAATGTAAAGAACACTGGATATGCCCATGCTATTGCATTGTCACATGCATTTGTCTAGACTTTTACAGATCGTAAAAAAAAATTAAAATATTTTTTTTTCTTAACCAACATGTTTTATGATGTAAAATCTAGATCTATTTATGAGTGAGCCAAGAAAACCTCTGCACCAACAGTAAAGAGAAAGACAAGCTAGTGTTCCTATAGTCTACATGCGCCTTGTGATAAATGCATGATATCTGTAGGCTACTGTATTTTCAAACAAACAACATTGAAATTGAAGACTTAAAAATTAGCAAAGTAGCCTAATCAGAAGTTTGTTTATTTTAAAAAATGTGAATGATTGACATAAACTTGACTAGATCTATCTGATATATGAAATACATAAACTTGACTAGATCTATCTGATATATGAACTTTTAACAAAATACACAGAGAAATAAGAGATATATAAAGGGTAACAAAAATACAAAGCTATCACAGATCTTATACTGTCTGTCTGAAGATGTGATGTCACTGGTCAGGGCAGCACAAAGTGCTCACAAAAGTGTCTTGTTTCAAGGAAACACAATTCTGTGTGCACTGTGCATGCCTCCAGCCATCACATATTTCACACTGCACCCAAACCTCTGCCCCTCCCCCTTTTTTTGCACCCTTGACAGATGCCTAACAACAATATATCTTTCCAAGCTATTAAATAGTCGTCATCCTCTATCTTCCACAGCCATTTCTAGTTCCATTAGTTGTAGTATCATATATATAATATATGTAGTAGCTGCTATCAGAGCTTACTTGAATTACGTTTCTTATCCGGTCTCTTTTCAGTGTTTTTTTCTTCTCTTCTTCTCTCCAGAGTCTTGTTCTAAGTACAGCACATCTAATAATCTAGTACTATTCCATTTGAGGTGCATTTTTGACAGTTTTTAGATACCCACTCCAACAGAAAAAAGTGTTCGCTATGAGGGTCAATCCTAAATTTTGCATACTTAATTGCGAACACCCCTATAAAAAGAACATTACTATAAATAAGCATTGTAAATCATTACAGCAGTGTTCCTTAACTATATGCAAGTGGTAATCTGATAGCAAACACATTTAAATGTAAAAAAGAAAAAAAAGTAGTCTTAACCCAGATACCACCCTCGTTCATCCGGGGGGAGGTTTTTAGCAAAGCCACCACCATGGCTCCAAATATCGGCACTTTTTTATCACAAAAATGCTTTTCCCGGAACTGAAATGGCCTAAGGATATTGAGGAATTACTGCTTTCTTTAAATTGACGCTCATTTTCATAGTAGACATGAAATTAGAGAAACTGCGAACGTTTTTCTAGTGGTGTTCGCTAGGTGCAGGTGTTCACGCTGAGGTGATTTACTCTATTAATTCTCTCTTTTCCCAAACCTTTTTTTTGTTTGGTCAAACCTTTTCTTGGCCTTGGTGTTTGTGTAATCTTATATTTTTACATACACAATTGTTTTCATTATAGGCTATATGCTATATTATTTATAGGCTTAACCTAGTTAACCACAGTAGAGTTTGACATTAATAATAAATATAACCATTGGCAAATACACTTTATATATATATATATATAATACAGGTCCAGCTACTACTGTGTAAATTGCCTCAGTTATATAAAAGGAGTGTAGAAACTAGTTGGAATACTGAGAAGATTTCCACAAAATTTAGATTTTTTATTCAAGACAAACCTACATTTGACTAGGGTTGTTAAAATAGTTAATTTTATTGTCTTTTTCCAAAACCAATTCTGATCTTAATTAGACCATTTTTGATCTTCCTACCAACATTGGTGATAGAAGGAAACACCCCGCTCCGGCGCCCCCGTTACATAAGTCTATTGTTTTCAAATATATATTTACATTTTCCTAGGTGACATGCCTGCAGTGCTTTCGTGAAATTAAAAAACCAGCATTCAACCCTGTGAGAGCTTATCATCAGATTCAGCAAGCCACAAAAAGAAAACTTCACTGGGTTAGTTGATGTGTTTTTGTGAAGTGTTTCTATGATTCTCCATAATAAAAGTATAGTGAAGATATTTTACCAACTGATTTTTATTATATTAAAGATTAGAGTTATTTTTAATTTAATTTTAAATCAATTACCCACATATATTATTATGTTTACTGTTGTTTAAATTGTAATAAACTAATATTAAATGTGTTGTTTCCATCAGTCAAATAGAACATCTTTATTTAATACTGTAAAGAGAACATTTGCCACAGGCAGTGTGTCTGAAGCTGAATCCACTAGGGCACAAAAAATTGTTGGAGGTTGGCTAATAGGATGTGCAGGCATGTGCTTTGGTGCTGTTATCCTTGGGGGTGTTACAAGGTTAGCTTCTTTTAAAGGTTACAGAAATAATTGCAAAAGAATCATATTACTAACACACAGATTACCTTTAAATACACAAGTCTAATACAGCACATAACATACAGCATACAACATACAACTTCTAACATACAGCATCTAACATATAACAAACAATATATAACATACATACAACATCTAAAATACAGCATCTAACATACAACATCTAGCATACCACTTCTAACATACATCTAACATACAACATCTAACATTGGTAAAGAAAAACTAACTGTGTAGCTTGCATCTGAATTGGAATCTCCTTGGGAAAAAGTGTAAATCACTGTACTTCTGGTCAGCTGCTTTGCAACTGGTTGGTTTTTTCCTTATAGCCAATCAAAGTGAGAATTGCTACAACTGTATGCAATTCAATCTGAGAAGATAAATCTTGTTAGTGTTTTGAAAGCTTTTAGGCTATAATGTATATTTAAAAAATCATATGTTTAAATGTGCAAAAAGAAACTTCATTGATTGATTTTATACACATAAAATTTCAATCAGAATTTGATTATTTGTAATAAGTGAACATTTAAAATTCAAATAAATAACAAACAATTCTCTAAGTATGTAGTTTTCTTCCTTGTATAGCATTTTTTCTTTTAATTTAATGTAGATTAACAGAGTCTGGTCTTTCTATGGTTGATTGGAAACTTCTTAAGGACATGAAACCTCCAAAATCTGAAGCAGATTGGACGGAAGAGTTTGAAAGATATAAACAGTTTCCAGAATACAAATAGTACTTTCTTTTGTTTTACTTATATCGTAACTCCTAATTATGTGGCACTAATAAGTTATATATATGCCGGTATTTAATTTTATTTTAGTATTGAAGATACACATTTTGTAAAAATAGCTTACAGTCTTTATTTACAAATTACATATTTTATAAGCGCTATTTATAACAGTTAGTCTTCAAATAGGCTTTGCATCGATCCTATTTTATTGAAATAAATGAAATAAGTATGTTTTTAATGTTGTTTAAAAAATGTCAATATTAAGTCTTAAAATTTAAAATGTCTGATGACTGCATGTTTTGGTGTTGCAATTATAGTTTGTAACTCTCTAAACCAGCAATACAAGAGAGAAAGAGATGACACTGTCAGATTTTAAATTCATCTACTACATGGAATGGGCACACAGGATGTGGGGGAGGACTACTGGTGTAGCTTTTTTTTTGCCTGCTTTATATTTCCTGAAAAAGGGCTGGATCTCCAAAGCCCTGAAACCAAGGCTAGCAATTTATGGAGGGCTTCTTGCTTTCCAGGTTGGTTTTAACTGAAGCAGCACTTTATTTTATAGTCAATCAATTTGTATCATTTTTATACATGATACCCCATAGAATAAATGCAATCTGTTCCGGCAGCCTGTTTGCAGTTCTTCCTCAGTACTCTAGTATATTTAATACAAAATTAAAAATAACTGAGTCAAAAATTTAAAAGAGACATTGCAAAGAAACAATAATATTTAAAACGTGAGGGATAATACCACTGTCCTCATTTCTCCACATTTTTCTCCATTACCTCCCTTTACCTTTTTTTTTTTTAATGATTTTGATGATTATGCACACATTTTGACATTTTGTTCTATAAAATTGATTTATGCTGGATAATTTTGTAGTCACTGCATTTATAGTTCTTAGGCACATTTGGTACCATTGTATACAGCATTAAGAGTCTATGCCACCAATTTTACACATAGTCAAGAAGTGATTTTGGAGTACTAGATTATCTTATACATTACAGACGCTCCTTCTATAAAGAAGATTATAGCGTCCTACGCTCATCAGATTGATGGACTTTTAAGCTATTTATTCTGGGTTTGAGCATTAGAACTATCTTGTTTAAATTAGATGTACTGGACTAATAGGACCATTTTTCCCATAGCTGTAAAAACTGGGAAATGATTTTTTAAGGAAGTATACTAAGTAAAATCTAGCTTTGTTTTGTTTGTTTTTTCCTCTCTTTTAGTGATTGTTGTTTTACTTGTATGTTAAATTGACTGTTGATGTATTTTTATAAACCCAAACTTAGCTTTTTGCTCCACTTTTGCTCTACATTGTAGCAGATTTTCAATTGAACTCTTACCTTTTATTATCTTAGGGTTTTCTGGGCTGGTACATGGTGAAGAGTGGTCTGGTAGATAAGCCTGGTCCCAATGACGTGCCGAGGGTTAGTCACTACAGGCTGGCAGCTCACCTTGGTTCTGCCTTCATTCTATACACACTGTTCTTGTGGCAGGGATTTTCTCATCTGTTGTCACCTATGAAGGTAAGTAAAATGTGTAGCAGAATGTACAGTATACAGAAGAAGATAAAATGAGAGTTAGAAAATTGTTTCATAACTCTCCCATACAAGCAAAATTATATATTTTTTTTACTATTTAGTAAATTTTTCATTAAAATATTTATTTATGCTTCCTTTGATCATTGCCAAAAATACGAAATTGAATGTGGCAACCTGAAATATACAACCCAAGATTAGTAACAAAAATTAAAAACCCGCATACATTATTTAAAAAAAATCTTAATGATGATAAAAAAAAATTATTATTTTTATCAAATTCAGATTTTTTGTTGTCATTGAAATTCTGTGTTTTTTTTAGCTGCCAGATGTGAAGAGTATAGCTAAACTACGTGGCATGGCTCATGGCGTCATGACAGCTGTTTTCATCACTGCCATGTCAGGTAAGTGCTAGTGGACAGTTCAAGAAATACTACTGAGTTTTTTTTTCATTTCAATGCTAGTTATTGGTTTTTAGACATTCTGTCTGTATGGCTGCCAAAATATTCCAGCTAAAAACAATAAATTACGGTATCAAATATAAAAAATTGCACTAAACCTCAACATCACTTGCAGCAGCCTAGCGGTAGCGCAAGCAGGCGGGGTGCTGAAGGACTTGGGTTCGAATCATGTTGAAGGCTAGGATTTGTTCTCAGCTCTGGAGCATGTCCCTGAGTCTTCCCAGCTCTGATGAGCACTCGATTTTAGTTAGGTAAAGTAAAGGCATCCCTTAGTATCCCGGGCTACACAAACTTGGGAACTGGCCCTATTGATCAATTTGGTCCGACAGTTGACAATTTCTTTCATAAATGTAAATATGTCTGGGTTTTGAACTATCACTTTAATGATGACCTTTTGTGAAATGGATGTCCAACCAACTAATATCTACATGCCAAAATGGCTAGCATCTAGTCTATTCCAGTTTGTATAATAACATTTTATTTTCCAATTTGTTAAATACTCTTAATGCCATGTAATTGAAAATGGGGAATTTTAATTGTATGAAGTAACTGAGAAATATTTTTTATCCTCTAAATATTTTGTTTGCCTTAAAAGACTTGAACCGTAAAATTTTGTCTCCAGGTGCTTTTGTAGCTGGACTGGATGCTGGCCTGACCTACAATTCTTATCCCAAGATGGCAGACAAATGGTTTCCAGATGATATGTGGGCCTTGTCACCCAAATGGAAAAATTTGTTTGAGAATCCAACATTTGTACAGTTCAACCACAGACATTTGGTTAGTGGCACAGTTGACACTTGAAGTTTTACACACCTTATTCTATCCTGAAGGTCATTTAAAAAAAAACAGAAGTACTTTCCTATAGGAGTTAATATAAAGATAATTACTGGTAACCTATTTACAGACCAGAGATGATTTCTGATTTACATATTACGACACATTATATGCAAGCTTTTAATACAAAATAAAGGCAAACATGAAAACCACATCAACAAAAATGATCAAATATTGATTTAGGGTCATATAAAAAAATGGGCAGGCAAAAAATAACATTTCTAGATTTATTTCCCTTGCTCTTTTAACTTTAACCCAGTGATGTTGTTTAGTCTTTATTCCAATACTTTCAGTACCACATAACTCTAGTATTAAAAAAAAGGGAAATGTTCATTGGATAGAGTTGTACATGTTTATTTCATTTGTTTTTATTCCATTTTATCCTGTTACACATTTTGTTTTTCCAAACACGAGGGCAAACTGTATTGAAGTACTTATTAAATTCAAGGCAATAATTGGCACTCAATTTTTAATCATCCTTTATTCTATATCAAAATATATACACATTTGTTTATGTGTTTTTTTGTTTCTTTGATCAAATATTAAAATTAATGTATTTGATTTCAGTTGAATTTGTCTTATGTTTTAAGTCTTTTGAACTATTTTTGTACCGCAGGCTGAGCTGACAGTGGTGTTCATCACAGGGTTTTGGTGGCTGTCCAGGAAGGCACCACTTCACAACAGGGCCCGCTTAGCTGTTACATGTCTCCTGGGCATGGCTTTTGGGCAGGTAATCATGCATGGAACATTTTTTGTTGGTTCATAATTATTTCTCTTTGTTCCTGTTGAAGCGAACATTAAAATGCATTTTTCATAACATTGATCAACTATGTGGTCATGGGATGTAAATGTAATCGGGTTGAGTGGCAACGCACACGGCTAGATTACAGGAAGTCATGGGTTTGAATCCCAGAGAAGGCTAGGATTTTTTCTCGGGCCTGGATGGTGTACCTTAGCCTACCTAGTTCTGACGGGTACCTGACATTAGTTGGGAAAAAGGAAAGTCGGCTGAGCATTGTGCTGGTTACATATTCCTCTAGTATGCTGTGGCCATGGAATCTGGTGAATGCTGCTTCCCTGGCCCTAAAGATGAAATTGGTCAGGTGCTGTTAGGTTATATTTTTTACGGGATTTGGGTATTTAAATTTCAACTATTGAGCAACAATCCCCATTTCAACCGAATTAAAGAATACATTCTTTTAGACAGCACAAAGATGGGACAGTTAATAACAATTTAGAATTGATACGTTCAAATTTAGTTTATAAGTTATGAGCTTAGCTAATGTAGAAATGTCAATGAATTAAGAATCTGTAAGAATGACACATCTAATATATACATTCAGTTTTAATTGACGTTACATTTTGCATTCTCAGGCAGCACTTGGTATCACTACACTGTTGACTTATGTTCCAACCTCAATAGCCGCCACACACCAGTCTGGTTCCTTAGTTCTCCTAAGCCTTGCTGTCTGGGTGGCCCATGAGCTGAGGAGAATGCCCAAGTGAAGGGGCTAATTGTCATGCCTACACCCCAAGCCACGGCGTGGCCCATGAGAATAAGCTTCTGGCCCTTGATTAAGTCTCATTGTCATTGTTAGTGTTAGTCAATGTTAATTTTATTTGTATGGTACTTGAAATGTATCCTACCAATTTTTTCCCTTCAATATCCTCATACACTTTGTAAACAGAAAAGTTTGTGTCTTTTTTTGGTTTTCATTTACTATGCCACAAGGACCCATATGTTTTGCTCATAACGCTGAACTGTTGGCCTCCCTCCCACTTCTTTCTTTCACACTTGAACACCATGGGCACCATCAATCAAATCTCAGGCGGGTGGTGTGTGCATGTGTTGTTATTATTTGTTGTTTAACTGGGCTGGTGAAGCCCATTTCTTAAGTCACCTGGCCATCCTTTTAAAAAGTCTGTGACTGCAAATCAAAAATTTTTACACTTCACAGTGAAAAAGATAGTACTGGCTTTGTTTGTCCAGGAATGAATTGCATTTTTGCAGTGAACAAATAATTTCTTAATTTTTTTTAGATGGCATTGTAGAAAAAAATGGTTTTGAACCAATTTTTAACTGTAATAATAAAATCAATAAAATCAAAATGAAATGTTTTTTGTCTTCTAGTTGTTCTTACTTAGTTGTGACTATAACAAGCTGTTTATATATCTCTGATGATGGCATGGCAAAATTAAAGCAGATAAACCAATCACACAATCCAGGACAATGATCAACAGTATGCATTTCTGTATGTTTTTGAAAAACAAAAGATTATAAATAAGAAATCTAATGGATAAAAGTTAAAATTACCATTTGATAAGGATTTCAATATCAAAGTAAGATTCAACAAAAGTTGTAAGATATAACGATAAAAAAAATAATGATTAATAAAACAACTAAGGAATCTTTCTTTAACAAAAAAAAAAGACAGAGAAAAACTTAAAGAGTTCAAGGCTCTTTTCTTATTCTATATGCAAGAACTAAAGTATAGGATTATCTTTCTTCTGGAGAGGCAGTTGGATATGGAATGGGTTGCCTAAATAAATCGGGAAAACCAACAATTTTACATCGTTTAAACTCCTAACAAAAATGCAGGACTACTTTTCTGCATAGAAGGATCGTCAATAACATAACATAAGCTCATAATTAAACAACCCATAAAAGCAACAACTTGAACTATATAGCTTACTTTATATCCATTTTGTTAAGCCCTATAGACTATAGCCTTCTGAAGATTTTGCCACCGACTCACCCACAAAGAAAGAAAAACACAAGTAAATAGATCTATAATACTATAAATGAATAAGGATTTTAAAATTCGCACTCCCGAAAGTGGTAGTAAATAAAAAGATAAAAATGACTGGGGGGGGGGGGGGAATAGGAGTTGGTGGGATAAGACTGAAAATTTGATAGAATGGCACAATAGCCTATGTGCCTTGCGTCAGCTTGATAGAATGACTGAAAATAGGTCATTTAACCTTCCGAACATCCGGTCGCCCGCTCGCTAGCCAGAAACATACAAAAAACTGTATCATACATATTATAGTTATATAATACAAAGTTTTATTCAGTTGAAATAAAGGATAAATTTAATATCCGCTTTCCTAAAACTTGTCCAACATTCAGTACAATAGATGAATCTCTTGAATGACAGGAGATTTCAGAAGACCGGTGTATAAGATGAAGAAAAAAAAACAGACATGCAAGCAAACAATTTTAATACACACAATTTAACCTTGGGCGAGATACCCGATAGGGGAATGAATGATAGGAAAGTGCCCGTGTTAATATCCTAACAAATGCTATTACACAAAGGTATACATAACACTAAACACACGTCTTCTCTGAGTTAATGTAGGCCTATTAGTTATTATCTTGAGCCCATAAATACAATCTACACCATTGACACTCCGGTAGTTTTCTGAAAATGGTGTCTGGTGGCAACCCTAACAATAAATATGCTAATTTTATTCTATTCAACTGGGGGAGCATATATAGGCCTACAAATACAATATTTACAAATGACAAAAAAAAGGATTTGTAATTAATCTCAAGAATTAAGTTTCAAAAAAAGAATAACAGCCCCGCCACAGTATACAGCTAGTCAAAACAACGACACTGCAGGTTTCAAGTTTCAAACATTTTTATGGAAAGTCGGTTTCTTTTCGTTAGGCTAAGGTTGTTTAAATTTTAATAAATTTTGCCGCTCATTTTTCTTCGTATTTTTTTAAATATTTAATTATAAGTTGCGGTTGCTGACCTGGCCCACATGTTATTAACATAGACTTTTTGAACTATTCAAACTTTATTATTGAGGACCCGTTTCCTTTTCAACTACGTCTAGAGAATATTTCATTAAATTCATTTGACGTTTTTTGCAGATGAATTTTAACATGCTTTATAATAAATATTATGCATAAGGTAACGCAGAATGAATAATTCATACATTTTGTGCAAGAATGGGTTGTAGGGTGTTAGTTTAATTATATACGCAAACAAGTACTACAAGTAGGGTTTCTAGATACCTTTTCAGAAAATACAGGGCACCTTCCCGTCCTTCCCCCCTCCCGGGCACTCCCGGGTATTCCGAACATTGGTAAATTAAGTATATGGACTATTGTTATACTTGTCCGGTTCTTTTTACAATGTTATACCGTTACCGGACAGTCACCGGACTTTCCAGTTCAAAGTGAATCTTTCACCAGCAAATCAAGTATCTAGAACAGTGAGGTAAAAGTTTACTGAATAAGTTCGTCGCCATCTCCTTCGTATGTTTCTTCTTACTTCTGTTACGGCTTAGATAGGGTTAGAAAAGTACTGGTAGGCAACTTAATTGACTGCATCTTCAGCTGCACCTACCAAACTTCGTGTCGTCATCCAGATAATTAATGGCTGCATCGTTCTTTTAATATTCAAGGACGAGATTAATTGCCAGAAGAAATGTAACCCGGGTTGAAAATAAAAACTCAAAAATGTGTTGTTGTTTTTTTATACTTTTTACCAAAGTGAGTTTCTTAGGTTGCAATATGATAGATAGATCTTCTGTTTTTTAAAGCATTTAACATTGAGCCACGAATCGGTCGTTACATAAGCCAATAAATATTTAAATATGTTCTGCAATATAAGATGAGAAAATGTCAGTTAAGTAAAAAGGTTTTATGATTGGAAATGGTTTAGTGCAGGGGTCGGCAACTTTTCGACATTAGTGTGCCAAAGTAGGAATACTGATTTGTTCAGCGTGCCAAGTGCCAATATCCTAGAAGGCATCTTACTCTGATTTGTTCAGCGTGCCAACATCCTAGAAGGCATCTGACTCTGATTTGTTCAGCGTGCCAACATCCTAGAAGGCATCTTACTCTGATTTGTTCAGCGTGCCAACATCCTAGAAGGCATCTGACTCTGATTTGTTCAGCGTGCCAACATCCTAGAAGGCATCTTACTCTGATTTGTTAAGCGTGCCAACATCCTAGAAGGCATCTTACTTTGATATGTTAAGCGTGCCAACATCCTAGAAGGCATCTTACTCTGGCACTTAATTTCTTTGTAGAAAAGATTTGAATTGCCCTTTCGGAAGTCGCATGCGTGTTATTGAAAATCGCTCTGGGTGGCAAAGTCTAGCAAGCAAAAGAGACGCAGGTTGCCGATCACTTGGTCTAGACCAGGGGTCGGCAACCTTTTGCTAACAGTGTGCCAAACTAGGATTTCAAAATCATTCCTCACGCCAACAGCCTAAAAGTCAACCTGCTCTATTGTACTTTTGAAAATTATTTTTATAAGACAATTAATTTAACCCCGTAGCAAGACCAAGACCAAAAGCAAAGAAGATTTTTTTATAGAGAAAATCGTTAAAGCATTTTATATTTAATACAAAATATACGTGTTTGTGAATATTATTCTTTTATATTTGAATTTATATCAAATAAAATATTTTATTACCAAACTGTCACAGTTATGGTAATTATAGTCTAAAGATTATTATCATTTATTGTTAGTTAAGATGAGGATCTAACACCTACAAATGTTCATCATTTTTTTTATCTCAGTTTATCCTGAGAAGTTCTTTAATTTATTCCCGTATTAGCATAATTGTCTCACTTTCGTTAAGCGGAATAGATACGTAGTAATCATACAATCTGGGTAGTTAATGTAGTGTTTGAAAAAAAACATATAAATTCTTTAGTCTTATAATATTTATACATTTTTCAAATACTTTTTACAGTTTGATAATTTCAAAGTTAAAATGTGTAAGAGATTTATTTTTGTGTAAAAGATAAAAAATAGCAATATTATTATTAGCTCAAATAAAACGGGTTAATTATCTCACTTTAATGAAAAAAACGTTTCCGAATTTGATTCAATAGTGATGCCAAAAATTTTATGTTTTGTAATATAAAAGTATTACTGACAAATTATTATTTCTATTTATAAATCCAACATTATGGTATTCATTACAAGGTTTAATGATTAGAGGATTAAAATAATTTACGTTAAACAGTTGTCAATAAAAATTTCCTGCATTAATTGTTTGCCCATTTCAAGAGTTTATATTTTAAACATTACATTTACATAATAAAGTGCTATTAAATTAATAATACAAAATAAATTTGTTTACTAATTACTTATATTTATTTTTAATTAGAGAGGATGGGCAAAAAACAATTTTAAATGTAGCATAATTGTAACTAGTGCGTATGAATTAATGAGCGGTTAAGTGTAAGTTACCTCTTTGTATGCTTAAAACAGCTTTCATGTGCGATAAAATCTGTTCACAAGTGTAAGTTGAACCTAAAACTGAAAGTAAAAGGGTGAATGCCTAGCAGTTGAGAAAAGCAGACGACTTTGCTAAGCAGCTTCCTTCCAGGTTTTTTTTTTCTGCCAAAGGGCAGAGATTTATTAAATGTTTAAAATTCTACGTGCTGCATTTTAACATTTCCAATATCCCTTTACTTAAAAAAAGATCTACATCTTAGACAGTTGTAATCATATTAAAGCAGTTAGGCTTGATGTGGTATGAAAAAAAATCAGTCCATCAATTTGAAAGTCTTGCATTTGATTAGAAAACTCCGCCTAGAGTGCTTCGATGTATCTGAAAAAGCCCATCTATCTATCTTAATATATATCAAGACATCTCCAGTTTCAATGCAAATCTATTCCAGTGATCCTTGTAAATGCAACTCACTGAAATGTGTCGATAGTCGATATGTCATTCAGAAACATCGGCTTCAACAGTCACATTTCCTCATCCAAATGGAAAATGTTTTTTTTTTAAAAACCTTTTGGAGGTCTTTCGCGTGCCATTGAAAATCGCTCTGCGTGCCATGTTTGGCACTCGTGCCTTAGGTTGCCGACCCCTGGTTTTGTGGATGTATAGTTTAGGATCACAAACCATTTATGAATTATGTGTATTGTATTAGATTAAATGTAAGAAATAGAGAAAGCTAGAGAGAGAGAAGGTTACAGTTTTAAATGTTATACAATTACTGTTTATTTTTACCTGGCGACCACAGCGTATCGTTCCCAGGTCAAGTAATAAAATATTCTCCCCCCACCCACTTCAGTCTCCACAGGGTGTCACACTCCATCGCACACGCTGGTGGTCAGTGGAC
This sequence comes from Anisus vortex, assembly GCA_949126835.1. NCBI lineage: Eukaryota > Metazoa > Mollusca > Gastropoda > Planorbidae > Anisus > Anisus vortex. The sequence goes on along the minus strand of OX421492.1, from coordinate 11,759,849 downwards.
AGTTTTATAAGTTATAGTTGTAAACGAGATCTTCGATAAAACCTTCCAGTACCGCTGATGATTAGGCTATAATTATGATTGCCAGCTTGGCGAAGTTGACGAAGATAAAGAAAAAGATACATTCTCTGCCGAAAGTATATTATGGACGCGCCAGGAAACCAGAATGACCTTTGCATTTTTTTAAAATTTCTTACAGAGATACCCCATTGAGGATTCCGCCCCAAATCTTACTGCCAACTCTCTTCTTCGAGTTATAAGCGTTGTCAGCTGCAAGCGCTCCTTCTAAAAAATCAAGCTTACAAAGATGCTCAGCGATGAACCAGATAAGGTTTACATACAAAGCAGTCCATTCCATGGACTAAACTTGTAAAGATATTAGAAATAAGTTTGCCGAAACTATAGCGCGAAAAGTTAGATTTAATATTTGAAGCTAACATTTAACTTCCACACTCTCGTGATTATTTAAAAATGGACTCACACTTCACACCCCTCCCCAAATCCTCCCCCTTGAACAGCGAGTGGAAACGTTCAATAACTTCGAAAATATGTTCCTAACTTTTAATGAACCCCCTTACAGACCCTTTCTCCCAATAGTTATTAAAACAAAAACAAAAGAAAACAAGATGCTCTCTGTGGGTGATATCTAGTTCTCCCATTGTTTACATGTGAGCCTAGTTTATAAGGTTCATAGAACATTTTAAAAGTGGTGCAGTTTCCAATCTTTGGGCCTTGGGCCCTTTGACCTGGTTTACAGATAAGGCAGTTTCTGTATCACGGAGTTCAGAAAAGCTACAGAAAAACTAGTCTAGTAAATATTGTGAAAAAAGAAGACGAAAAAAGAATTTAGAATATATTATTATATTTAGGCCTATATATAGGCCATTATAAGATAGGCTATATATTATTTTAGGCCTACATATATTATATATATTGTGTCTTTGTGTTTGTGTATCTGAAAGTCTATCTGCATTTCTGTGTCCCAGTCTCAGTATTAACTATTGTCTTCTACTTTTACTCTCACACACTTGGAAGAAAAAATACACACACATTAAAGCTGAAGTTAAATCTGATTAAAATAACATCCTTCTAATTCGATACTAGAACTTCCCACCTTACTTTACCATAAGAATGTTATATATTATATAGTTCTATATGTTGAATCACTAAATGGACAACTTTCTTTGTACTTAACAAAAGAATCCCGCTGCACCCTACCCTCGTCTGCAATTGTTGGTCTCGCAGGCAGGTTTCTTTTTCATGAATACCCTGGGTGGTCTCCCTCTCTTCTTCTCTCACCCGACGTCACGTGAATGGGTTGTCGCCCGTGGTTTCTGATGATTTCCCCTCATGCAATAAAAAAAAAAAAGCTTTTTAAGACATGTCAGTATTGATGTACACTGTACACCCTACCTCCCCCCTTCCCCTCCCCGGCCCCTGAAGGTTGTTTTGTGGAGGAAAAGACGGTACTGTACCAATTGTAATGAGTCCGTGAACCTGGTCTCAATAACACAATAATTATTATACTAATCACGTTCTGGTTTTTCGGAAAGAAAGAATTTTTTTTTGGAGAAAGAGAATGAAAGGTGGGGGAGAGGTGGGGGGCTTGAGAAAAAACAGTTTTCTTTGTAATAAAGCCTAAAAAAAATATTGTGCCTACGTGAATCGAGATTATTTTAACAAATAATTTTGAACTATTCGATGGTTAACACAAAGCAGTATTCACATACACATATAAACAGAGTACGTGTTCAACATTCCGTATTCCAACACACCTAAGTACAAAATACATGGGCACAAACTTGTGTATTAGAAAAGGATCTTCCTATTGCCAGAATGCAGGTCGAAACACCAGAATTCTTGACTCCGTTGTGGATGGTTTCTCAGAGTCTCTCTCCAGCTCTGATGGGTTAACCTGAACGTCATTGTGGAAAGTTAAGACTGCTGGGCATTCTTGCTGGCCAAACATTCCTCTGGTATGCAGTGGTGATCGCTGCCTTACCAGTACATATCATTAAGATGACCAGAAAGTGAAACATTGCCACTGCCTGTATTCATACATACAGAAAGTGATACTTTACTACTTCCTGTATTCACACATGCAGAAAGTGATACTTTACTACTTCCTGTATTCATACTTACAGAAAGTGATACTTTACTACTTCCTGTATTCACACATGCAGAAAGTGATACTTTAATACTTCCTGTATTCACACATGCAGAAAGTGATACTTTACTACTTCCTGTATTCATACATACAGAAAGTGATGCTTTACTACTTCCTGTATTCATACATACAGAAAGTGATACTTTACTACTCCCTTTAGTCATACATATTATGTAAACCTATGTTATCAAGTGTTTACTTGTGGCAAGAACAAAGGTTTTTAAGCATTCTATTCATTTTTCAAAAAATGTTTACACAATTAAGACCATTAAATCCGTTACAGTTGTATGTATTCAAATTTGACTTAAATTTACGAAACCATTTTTTGATTAGGGAATTTAATAAAATATTATCTTATCTTCCAAGATCTACTTTCAGTTTATGTGATTAAAGAACCATTATATTATAATTATATATGTTCACATTAATGTAATAAGACGTGATTTATTATTTATGTGATTGTAGCAACTAATTTTTGGTATGGTCATGATTTTTTTTTCCACCTTACTGCATCTAGTCTAATCGTAATAAAAAAAATTAATAAGACTTTGTTGTGTTTAAAAAAAAATGGAATGACGTGGCTATTCACACCTTTTAGAAAGTTGAAAGATTTCTCATCCGCTCTCTCTCTCTCTCCTCCAACGCAAATAGCTGACCTGATTACGGTATCTTGTACTTTTGAGTAAAACCAAATCTATCATTAATATAAATGATTAATAAATACGCACAATAATGTGTAATGAGGAAATTTTTTGATTAAAAACTGATTTCTGTGTGATGGGGCTGATAGTAAGCTTATATATTATGGTGTCATCCCTGTGCCAGGTTTCAGCTTAATACGATAACGGGAAGCTAAGGCTTCCGTTATCTTTTCCAAGTCAGTCAGCCATCTAACCAGCCACAATCTATTGGGAAGTTAATGTAAAATGTAAAAGATTCAAAGAAAACAGAAATTCATTGAATTTTTCAAGTCACAGCTTAGCGCGCGCTCATTAATAATTGTTCCCAAAGCAAGTAGGCTAATTACAAACACTCGCCATTGTGATTTTTAGGAAAGGCTGAGAGTATCCACTTTCTCGAAAATATTTAATTTGTTATTAACAAAAGGAGAACAGTTGTATTATTTTTATAAGAAAATTGAAATAAGTATTAATTCTTTACAGACTTCAAAAATATTCTTTTCTGAGCAACACGTTTATATTTTGTGTTCTTTAACACTGACCCATAGATTCTTTTTTTTTTTAATTCCCAGGTATGCTACAAAATGTACAAAAGAATTTTTTGTATTTTTAAGGTGAAAATCTAGAATGAAACGGTTCTTTCATATCTTTGTAATTATCTGTCTATCTTTCTTTTTAGAATAATATTATTAATATGATATAATAATTATAAGAATGGAAAGGGGAGATCAAACCATAATAGCAGTATAGCATTATATATCTCAAAGCATTAATGAGATACACACAGTTGTAAAATAGAAATAGTATGTCTAATGCCTACCTAGTAACGGCTATGTACATAAACTGTTACTAACGCAGCCATATTTTATTATTAAAAGAAAACACACATTATTATTTGAGCCAAGGTAAAAAAACACAAGACTTGATTTTTTCCCCACTAAATCTTAAAAAAAAAATACACAGAAAACCCCATATAGAATGCACCTCATCCACCTTCCACCCTCCCCTCCACTTCCCTAACCCCTCTTCTGTCTTTAGTTAGAGGGGAAAACCCCACCAGTAGAGACGCTTTTCCTCAGCATTTTATTTTCCATTGTCGCCTTTTAGCTATTGTAGGGACAGTAGGGTGTATGTATGTGTGTGTGTGTGTGTGTGCGTGTGTATGTATGTATGTGTGTGTGCGTGTGTATGTGAGTGTGTGTGCGTGTGTGTATTTGTCGTGTAATTATAAGAATCATGTTTCTGCTTTAATATGCACCCTGGAGTCTATCTTTCTTCTTTTTTTAATTTATTTTACCTTTTCACAAAAATAAATGCTTCGACAATTATCTTTTCTATAGAATCTGTATAAAAGCTGTCTGATATTTTTGGCGAAACACATGTTCTGATTGGCTATTTTCAACCAGGCTCAAATTGTTCAAATTCCTCTTTTTTTTTCCTTTCTAATGCTCGTGTTTAACCCTTGCAGTCCCGGGCGCGTATATAGCGGAACTGAAGGCAGCATAGATAGAAGTAGGTCGGTACGGGAAGGGTTAATATATCAGATACAGCAATAGTTGAAATAGTGGTATGCCTGAGGCCCGAGTTACAATTACAAATGGACATTAAGTGCACCATGCAATAAACACTTAGTCCAATTTAATTCAATCTATACCAACTTTAAACAATGCAATAAACACTTAGTCCAATTTAATTCAATATATACCAACTTTAAACAAGAGATAATTCGGTATTGCCAACACTATACCACTAAAATGATTTAATTACTTCCAATTAATGTCAGGTACTAATCAGAGTTGGATCAACAATGTTATAAAGTCTACCATCCACAACCGGGAAACAGTCTTGGCGGTTATTTTATTTTTTTTCAATTAAAATTTCAACTTGAGACCTTTGGAACGATATCTTGTAGACCAGGGTGTCGGCAACATTTTGATAATAGTGTGCCAAAGTGGGATTTCTAATTCATTCAGCGTGTCAACAGCATAAAAGTCTTCCTGTTCTAGCACTCACTTTCTTGTAGAAGAAACTTGCAGCGTTTTTTTCAAGGGGAGCCTTCAGCGTGCCACTGGAAATAGCTCTGCGTGCCAAGTCTGGCACGCGTGCCATAGGTTGGCCACCCCTGTTGTAGTAAGTGAATAAAAATCTTCATTGGATTATGACAAAGTTTTGTAAAATAGTATCACCATTACACATTTATTTTAACGAGTAAATTTGTTCATTAGCATTCTGGGTACATAAAATAGATTTATACAACAATAGAAAACTTGCAGCATACGTGACCTATTTGTTTTCCCGCAAAATATCTATCTACAGACTTATGCATGCAGTGCATCGCTTCACTACTGCACAACTTCAATAAATAAATACGATCTCATTCTGAAGTTAAACTGCAGTAACGCAGAATGCTACAGTCGAACGTTACAAGGGTGCGGGATTTCAAATATCAGCCTCGTTCTCGCTTCATTAGGGCCGAAACGTGCATACGGGCTATAGTTGGGGGGGGGGGGGGAAAGGGGGGGGGGGAGGGCGTGTTAGAGAATGGAAAACAATTTAAGGCTTTCCAGCCAATCTCGGTAGCTTAGTTTTTTTGACATGTCGACAATTGCATGACAAAGCGAATTTCATATACAAAATGAAAGGAGACTACATGGAAAATATCCCAAGGCACATCGAGAACGATGGTAGGGGCCTATAATTGGCCAACCCTATCCCTCCTTGTTCCTTACCTCATGTTTATAAGCTCTTGCCTTTTTTTTTTTTTTGGTCTTAAATCTCTTTTCTTTCCTCAACAATCGATCACAAAATGGAGAGGGGGGGGGAATCTGTTCGCAAAACTATTTGGTAATTATTTTTCAAAACTGTACATTCTTCAAACAGTTATCTCCGCGTACTTGACTTTTTCACAATCGTGGGTTTTATCATAAAGAGCTTTAAAAGAGTAAATATGGTTTTAACATATACTTGTTAACACCGTCACTATAGAGAGGACAAAAAGACATATTTTGATCCTCTTTCATTTTTAACAATTGATTTGTATTATTAAGTAGAAAAAAAAATGTAGCCTATGCATACTTTTAACAGAGTTGTTTTTTTCTACTGTGCTTTAACCATAAGCGCTTATATTTTTATTTCTTACATTAAGAACTTTTCTATATTATTAAAATGTCAGCTCATTTAAGACTTAGGCTAATATATATTAAAAATAAAACTTAGCGCGAAAAATAATAGAATTAATTCGACACGATTCTTTCCCACTTCTGACAAATATTTATATATATTTATCTGCCCCTTCTGTGCCGGCTTTTAACCCTTACAGTCCCGGGTGCGTATATAGCGGAACTGAAGGCAGCATAGAAAGAAGTAGGTCGGTACGGGAAGGGTTAAATCATCACTGAAGGATTGGACTAGATACCCTCAATAAATCCCCCGTCGTCTGTTTTTATAACTCTTGTTTGTATGTTATAAAGTATGTATAAGTAGTTCATGCACAACTTTTGATCGCAGATCATTCGTTATCAAATCTTGATATATTTATTAATATAAGGATGTGACTTCAATTATTATACAACACGACAATAACAACAAAAACAACGAAACTTATCTTATAATAAATTACCCAATAACTGCCTGTTGCAATGCTCAGATAAACGTAAGGCCAAAAAAAATTTCCTTGTTCCTTTTGTGAGAATAATGCATATAGGTCTAAGTACTCTTTCTTTCCGAGTGGCATCATAGAATAGAATGGGTTGCCTGAACAAACTTAACATAATTTAAAACAATAATAAAGATACAGATTAGACTCGGACCACGGATGAGCGTAGGACACAATAATCTTCTTTAAAGAAGGGGCGTCTGTAATATATAAGATAAGACTACACAATCTTATAAGTTACAGACTTTCCTTCTATCATCATCATCTGTCCTTTGGGTTCCTTGTGGAACATAGGGCCTCTGTCAAAGAACGCCACTCTTCACGGTCTCTTGCTAGTCGCTTCAATTCTTCCCAGCTCTTTCCAGTTCTTTCAGTTTCATCCAGTATGCTTCGTCTCCATGTTCGCTTGGGTCTTCCTCTATGCCGTTTACCCTGGGGATTCCACTCTAAGGCCTGTCTAGCTCTGTTGTTGTTATCTTTCCTGAGGGTGTGTCCAATCCATCTCCACTTCCTTTCCATGATTTGTTGTTCTACTGTTCTTTGTCCACACCTCTCCCACAGCTTGGAGTTTTCTACCTTGTCGAACCATTTTATTTTGAGTATATTTCTTAGGCATCTGTTAACAAAGGTCTGGAGTCTATTTTTAGTTTTCTCCCAGACGGTTGTGCGCAGGGCTAACATCCCAGCCATGGAAAAAAACAAAACGTTACAGAAACCAAAATCTTTCCTTCTATAGAGAAAATGTATTATGACCTTTGCCCAAAGCTCCAACAGGGTGGCAGGTCTCGGACGGCAGCAGGGCTAGAACCCGGATCTTCGTGTTGACTGTCCGAAATTACTAACAACAGGACCATAAAAACAACCAACAACGCTCTTTTTCTCCCGGCTTTGTTTAAAGGTGCAAGTTTCCACAAGTTTGACTTCAATGTGCAACTTTTTTACAATGAACAGCACTATCAATATACAACGTGCATGTAGGCCTATTATACGACAACATGTATACATAAATATCTCCCTCGCTACCAGGCTTGACAGATTGCATATGTTTGAAACATTACAAAGACAAATTCATTCTGAAGACAAAATGAGTTTTTTTGCAATTCACACACACATACACACACAATCCACACACCACACGTACAATCTACACACACAATCCACACTCCACTCACGTTCAATACGTGTACCTTGAAACAAACCCACACTTTTTCGTATCGTATGTTAACGATCTGCTTAAAAAACAAGAGGGAGATGATATGTTAACCTCTGACAGGGTTCCCATAATCCCACCCACCCACCTCCAACCCCGAAATTTTTGCCTGGTTTCACCTAATTCTACTCCATTCAACATTTAACAAGTTGTCATGTCTCTATTGTATTGTGTAATTTCTAGTTGAGCTACAGAATGTTGAGCCAGGCATTTTTCAAAGAAAAAAAACAGGTAGGCTATAAACACTGCAAAAGAGTTGTTTGAAACGTTCAGGTCAAAATCTATAATGGAACAGTCACTTCATATCTATCTCTTTATCTTTATGTCTGTCTATTCTCTCCCTCTCTCCCTCTCTCTCTCTCTCTCTCTCATATATATATATATATATATATATTGTGTTTGAGTACAAATGGTTCTTTAATATTGTTTTAAGTAACGGTATGCTGAAAGACGGAATTTATGTAATCAAGTCAAATTTCCATTTATTTTGATCAATAAAGCAATCTTATCTTATCTTACTAAAAATGTATAAAGTATATATTAATGCGTTCAAAATGTATTATGTTCTTCAGCACTTTATTTCGTGAGCGGGAAAATACATTGTAAAAACAAACTAAATACAAACGCTCAGCATTAGCAGACTTTGAAAAGACTGGTTGAAAAAAAAATACTCTGCAGGTCAATGACCCACCACCATCAAAAATGTCCCATAATTTCCATGTCTGCCATAAATAATTTCGGATAAACACTTTGTGGACAGAAAATAAACAAAAGTGGAGTTTTTAGAAATGAAGAAAAAGCAAGTTACCCCCCCCCCCTCTCCACAATCATATATTGCTCACACTTTTTCCTATTATATGTATGTTTAATATATATATTGATAGGTAGGTAGATAGATAGATAGATAGATATATTGATAGATAATTATATGTTGAGAGATGAATAGATAGATACAAGTCAATAAAGATTATTAAATTTCTGATGACTAAAACAAATCACTAAATGCTAAGCGTTTTGCATTTTCTATTGTTTTGATTTTTTAATTATTTAAATTTATTCATATGTAATTTTTTTTAAATGTTTCATCAATTATAAGCTTAAAGACCAAAATTAAAATTCATTACTCTAGACTTTTTTTTTAACATAACTATTTGCGTTTTAATTAACGTCCTTATTTAACATGAATTATTTCCCTTTGAATACTTTCTACCCAGCTGCAAGTGGCGGGAAATCAAACACACTAACCTGTGAAGAAAGCATGTCATAAAAGACTAAGATTAACAGCAGAATAAGGGCACAAAAACAAAGATAAGTGTTTTCACATATCAAGTGTCGGTAAATCTTTGATATGGCACAACTTAAAATTAAACCTCCATGCATGTGAGGAGCATATAGGCCTATATTTATATATATATACATAATATATAGATGTGTGTTTTTATTGTTCTTTGCGTCAATTGCTCTCACAGTTCCTCTGATGGCTAACCAACATTTACCGATAAAGAAAAATTGAAGGTGGAGTAGCTTTATGACATCTATAAATCAGATTTTGAGTTTTTAAAATAAACGGTGCGGGAGGCCGGAAAAGGGAGGGGGGGGGGGGGCTCGTTCCTTATCTTGAAAGGTCAACCACCAGAGAGAGATCTAATATATTGTAAATAACGTTTCGTCTATAAGGAGAATGTATGTGTGGGGGGGGGGGGGGAGGGATAAAAGGGTTCGACATAAACATATAGGCCTACAAAAAACTTGACCATGGATATTTAAAGGTGCTTACTCTCTGAATGTATTTAGCTGTTCGTTGATCTATACGACGACGTGTAAGAATCAGCAATGCTGAAAAAACACATTAAGAACTCGAGCTAGTCTTGAGGACAGTGGTTTAGATGTTTTACTCCATCTATCTTAGTATAGCTATCTATCTATTTATTTATAACGTGTTTAGATTTTACTTATCTACTTATACCTTATCTATCAGAATATCTATATCTATTTATCTCTCTCTCTCTCTCTGTATTTATGTATCTAGCTAGCTACATCTGTATATCTATCTATCTATCTATCGATATTATATATTATATAACTATCCATATATTTATCTTTCTGTCCATCCATCTTTTTATGTATATAAATCTGTCTACCTCTCTATCTGTATGGTTACATACCTACATATTTACCTATCTATCTATCTGTCTGTCTATCTGTCTTTCCATTCTTCTATCCAGGTATCTATCTACCTTTACTTATACATACGTATACGACCTACATATTAATCTACATATCTATCTGTCTATACTCATATATATATCTGTAAACCTATCTTTCTGTACCTACTTATCTATCTAACTACCTATCTATCTACCTATCAGTATTGAGTTATAAGAGACTTTGCTAATATTTCCTATATTCCAAAGCTGGCACCTGCTTTTGTATGGTTACCGATTTAATATGCCAACACATATTATGTCTTATTAATCATTTTATAATTCACCCTGTTAATTGAATCTTGTTTTATTTCGTTACATTTCTTAACCCTTACAGTCCCGGGCGCGTATATAGCGGAACTGAAGGCAGCATAGATAGAAGTAGGTCGGTACGGGAAGGGTTAATATCTCATACAACCATACGTCATTTCACGTGTTGCCAACCAGTAGCTCAAATAAAAATAGTTATTTACTACTATTCATCATTATATTTAGGTCAGTGCATCTGCAAATGACGTTTGATCTGGGTAGTTACATTTCTTAAACGTTTAGGTCTATAAATACACTATTCACTGTTTGAAATTAAAACATGTGATACATATTTATTTATATATATCCCTAATCCTACATAATACCATATAATACTATGTTGAAAATAGCACTTAGTCTGCATGGCCTAGGCTACATGAGAGTCTCTTTGTTATGTTACTAATTTAAGTAAACTTATATTCTCTTGTAACAGAAGTAAAACATAGCCTATTTACAACGTTGTTTTTTCCGTATGACCTACATTCCCTTCATCCTTTCTATCCATTTTTATGCCTTTCGAAGTTTTTGCTCTTCACTACATACAAACGAAGAAACTCACAAACAAAACCAAGTTAATAACAAAAAACAACAAACAATACAAAAATAGGGTAAAATTGCTCAGCTATATATAGGCCTACCGGTACATAATATACATATATACGCGTGAATGTCAATCATCAGCGTTCAATTTTAAAATGCTTACCAAAGAGTGTAATAAAACTGTGTTTTGTGGGAGAGGGATATGGCTGTAAATTTGAAAAATTGTGTTGTCAAATAAAACACGTCTATGTGCCAGGTTTTAGCTCGATAGAATGGCGGAAAGTGGGTCAATTATATTATAGTTCCAAAGATCAGGTCTTATACACAGAAAGAGAGACACTTTTGGGAAGTAAAACTTTAAATTATTTCAACATTACTCATCGTTAAATAAGGTACATTATATATTTCTTTTGGACCCTGTCTAAGAAGTGTCTGAACTTCAAAAGTCTGCAAAATATTTAATGGATTCACTATAAGAACTGCGTCTATTTGTCTTGTATTTGGAAGAAGAAAAAACAAGGAATGGCATAGTAGGCCTATAGTTGAATTTTATTTTAAATTAAGAATGTCACAAAACTGAAAAAAATAAAATAATAACTACAACCACATGCATTAAATTTGGTCCATCACGACTAAACCTTTGTTGGTTTTTTTAAGTACTCCAACTTTTCACATAATATGGAAACATCTGTTGTGATTGCTTAAATTTCCCCCCCCCCCCCCCCAAAACCATCTTTTTCCATTTTTTATAGCATACTATATAGGCCTACTGACCCAAAATTGGTCAAATATTCTGCCAATATCTAAATATTAGTTTAAGGTAGGACCAATATTGGGCCAACAAAGCGGTGCCGTTAGTATTAGTATACGCGTGTTTTATGTTTCAATTACAAAAGCAGTCTGTGCTTTACTACAATCAGCTGATTTTCCACATATCCTCCACACTTACCGGCACAAGTACCACATGCCTTAGTTCTGTTCTGTGGTACAATCTTGCCACATATTGAGAGCTACTGGCTTAGAGTTAATCCACAATGATAGCTGAACAACAAAAAAAAAAAGAAGAAAAAGAATTTCAAACGTGGCAGACAAAGTTGGTGAACGTGAAATTCCGCGACAACAGTTGAAAGAGTTGTGTAATCTCCTCTTGCTTAGGGCCACATTAAAATAAGGGCCCTTCCCTCTAAAAAAAAAGGGGGGAAGGGTAGGTTAACTGTATGGAGTTAAAGTAAAGTAGGTAAGCTAGTGGGTATGAATTCGGGGATGGGGGGCGTCGGGTGCCAGTCTCAAAGGGAGGTCTTTTCAGTAGCTAATTATCTCAAAACATTACAATCGTTTTATTGGTTCAATTGGCGAGGGGCGCCACGAGGGCTCCCCCTCCCCATTTGGTCTCCAATCAAATGTTTTCAGAAGGCTGCAAAGATGTTATCGTTGCGCCAAATGCCCTTTTCATCACAGCCTTTAGATGTAATAATGTTAGTGCCGGCCGGATTCAGCTGCATCACCCATTATCACAAGTCACATTAGAACAAATGTTGACGTGGGGGGCCCTTCCCTTTTTGTGTTTCAAAACCCACTCCCGTTTCCCTATTTCTAAGTTTACACACTAAACTTAACAAGTTCCTGGGCATTACTTCCTTATTGCTACATTTTCTGTTAGTAACCGCCCCTTCCCCTCCCCTTTCTTTTCCCCGGACCGCCAATCTGTTTTTTTGATAGTAGCTAATTTCTCGGAAAGCATTATATAATACCTTATCGTTACTGAAATGTTTATGGTTTTATTAAGTATAAGGAAGACTGGGGGAGGGGGAGAAAGTGGTGGTTAGGTGGTGGGGGCGGGAGGGGCGGGAGGGGCGGGAGGGGCGGGAGGGGGCTTGAGTAGGTTACTGTGAAAGACATCCCAATTTAGAGAAATAGGGGGAGAAATGGAGTGAGAGAGGGAAAGAAAGAGACCGAGGGAGAGATTCAGAGGGAGAGACAGTGCAGTGAATGAGAGAGGGAAAGGAAGAATTGAAGAGAGAAAAAGATAGAGTGAGAGAACGGAGAGACGGATACAGAAAGATAAAGGAAGAAACTAAGGAAGAGTGATAAGAGATGAGGAGTGGAAAAAAAGGAAGAAATGCGAGAGACAGTGGCGTAGCTAGGGATTTTGGGGGCCCGGGGGGCTTGGCCAATTTAGGGGCCCCTGCAAAAAAATTTTTCGGACACTCCTTTAAAGGGCCTCTGCAAAAAAATGTGTTCGGACACTCCTTTGGGGGCCCCCCTCAATTAGGGGCCCGGGGGAATTTCTAATGTGGACCCCCTCCCCTAGCTACGCCACTGGCGAGAGAGAGAGAGAGAGAGTTCGATAGAAAGAAAGAATAAGAACAAATAGATAGGTCGGGAAAAGACGGAGAGAGAGAACGAGATAGAGGAGAGAGTGTAGGAAGAGTTTAAAAAGAACACATTGCTTACTAGGCTAGTAGCGCATCGTTCTGTGGTCCAAATCCCATACTAGTGTGAGAGAGAGAGAGAGAGAGAAAGATAGAGAGAAAGAGAGAGAATTTAAAAGTCACATATTGATAACGTGATAGACAAAGTGAAATAGTTGAAATATTTGCCGGTGTCTCAAACAATGAGGTTAACACGTACGATATAGCTTCTTTTTTTATTAGATATTAGAAATCAACAAACTTTGGACATCCTGATATATATATATGTCAGTGCTGCTGTCCCACTTAAAGGTAAAACATCGCAAACAATTAAGTCTTGTCTATTACAAGGCTGGTTAAGATTGTGTTGGTGTTGGGTTTTTTTAATCTCTACGCATTACTTCCCTATTTTTAATATACAACTTTGTTGTATGTCATAGAAACCTGCAACTTATGCCGATTGTGAACTCTTACAGGTAGACATTTAAAAACAAGAAAAAAAACTTAGAGTGTGCATGACAGTTGTTATACTTTCTAAAAAAAAAGTAGCTAAAATTTATGATTTGGCCTTGTCATTCGGAGTTTTTATACACTATATATTTAATTTTCTTTTAAAGCTAAAGTTCTTTTTACAGTTAAGTTTATGTTTTATTTTTTTACGGATAAGATACCCACCCTTCTCGTCCCTCCCTTCCCATTGACTGTGTAGTTAATGAAAAAACATTCCTATACGTCTAATGTATTTCAGCCATAATTAAATTGTACTTTTCATCGAAGTTTGTCAAGTGTTAATTACAGTAAAAGGTTGTATGATGTTGATTATGTTTTATGTGTGAAGATTTTAACAGTCCGTAGTAATGGGAATAGTTAATGTAGCAAGCAGGTCTACATAATATTATGATGAGGGTCGACTAACTGACCATTGAACAACGCAAACAAAGTCAAGCTTTAATACAAGCAGACTGACCATTGCATACAAAAAGACGGACCATTAAATACAAGCAGACAAAAATACTGACCATTAAATACAAGCAAACTGACCATTGAATACAAACAGACTGGTCACTAGCCTAAATACTAAGCAGACTGACCGTTTAATACAAGCAGACTAACCGTTTAATATAAGCAGACTGACCGTTTAATACAAGCAGACTGGCCATTTAATACAAGCAGACTGACCATTTAATACAAGCAGACTAACCGTTTAATATAAGCAGACTGACCGTTTAATACAATTAGACTGGCCATTTAATACAAGCAGACTGACCATTTAACACAAGCAGACTGACCGTTTAATACAAGCAGACTGACCGTTTAATACAAGCAGAATGACCGTTTAATACAAGCAGACTGACCATTTAATACAAGCAGACTGACCATTTAATACAAGCAGACTGACCATTTAATACAAGCAGACTGACCATTTAATACAAGCAGACTGACCATTTAATACAAGCAGACTGACCATTTAATACAAGCAGACTGACCATTTAATACAAGCAGACTGACCATTTAATACAAGCAGACTGACCATTTAATACAAGCAGACTGACCATTTAATACAAGCAGACTGGCCATTTAATACAAGCAGACTGACCATTTAATACAAGCAGACTAACCGTTTAATACAAGCAGACTGACCGTTTAATACAAGCAGACTGGCCATTTAATACAAGCAGACTGACCATTTAATACAAGCAGACTAACCGTTTAATATAAGCAGACTGACCGTTTAATACAATTAGACTGGCCATTTAATACAAGCAGACTGACCATTTAATACAAGCAGACTGACCATTTAATACAAGCAGACTGACCGTTTAATACAAGCAGACTGACCGTTTAATACAAGCAGACTGACCATTTAATACAAGCAGACTGACCATTTAATACAAGCAGACTGACCATTTAATACAAGCAGACTGACCATTTAATACAAGCAGACTGACCATTTAATACAAGCAGACTGACCATTTAATACAAGCAGACTGACCATTTAATACAAGCAGACTGACCATTTAATACAAGCAAACTGACCATTTAATACAAGCAGACTGACCATTTAATACAAGCAGACTGACCATTTAATACAAGCAGACTGACCATTCAATACAAGCAGACTGACCATTTAATACAAGCAGACTGACCATTTAATACAAGCAGACTGACCATTTAATACAAGCAGACTGACCATTTAATACAAGCAGACGTACTAACAAGTTCGGGATTCAACAAGAATTTGAAAATGGCGGCCAAAGGTAGCAGCTCTAAGGATGCCCCTTCAATGTTTTATCTTGAGACCACTGATACGATCGTCATAGATATAGCACTCCATTTATTATAAATCTATACAATACCTGCAATGAAGGACCAAAAAGAAAATGACGCATCCATCATCATCGAAGATAAAACTATATAAATTTACCCAAAGATTTTCGGAACCATCGGTTGGTAAGTCCTCTATCCCATCGAACGCATCACTTGTTGCAGATAACTATAACCCTGAAAGCCGCTCTTGATATTTCATTGTCAGAATCGTACAATTAAGGAGCTCTAGTCGTGTCAAGAAATACAAAGTCTAGATTCCCGACCAACCAATGACAAGATCCTATCGTCGTGGTGGTGGTGACAGGTCGATTAGATGCTGGCCTGAACATTGCTGGATGAGCGTGAGTCACTGGTTTAGTATTATCTCCATACCATATATCAGTGACTCGTTGTCACTTCCTTGCATGGGGTCCACTTCAAGGCCTACTTCTGCTTGTGCTGGAGGAGGTGTCCAAAGGATACCATAATCTCATCCGTCATGTTGACAGTTGCTTTCTACAAATCGGTTGAGGGAGGAATGTGCGGACGTGTTTGTGTGTGTGTGTGTGGAGTTTTTTTTTTGATGATTTAGATAAGTCAAAGGTCATGTTTTTTGGCGTTGACTTGCATAATTCGAGAACATTCAGTTTTGTTATTGTGTGATTATTTCATTTCGAGCTTACATTTAATTTTTTATACTACGTCGTCTGAAGTAGTCATAACACTCATGTTTCGTCTTTAAGACTTCTATTTCAGTTAGTTGTTTTGTATTTTACTTATATATATTTGTATATATATATATATATATATATATATATATATATATATATGTATATATATAAGGCTTCAGTTCATTAAATATCACCAGAACTGACATATAATATATCCTGTAAGGAGCTGGCTGGTCCTGTCGTTAGTTCACTGTCCACCAACACGTCGCGGGTTCTAGCCATTACATTATTAAATGAAGTCTTTACTAAACAGCGGACTACGTACATTATTACATAAAATATTTACTGAACAGCGGACTACGTATATTATTACATGAAGTCTTTACTGAACAGCAGACTACGTACATTATTAAATGAAGTCTTTACTGAACAGCGGACTACATACATTATTAAATGAAGTCTTTACTGAACAAGGGACTACGTACATTATTACATGAAATATTTACTGAACAGTGGACTACGTAAATTATTACATGAAGTCTTTACTAAACAGCGGACTACGTACACTATTACATGAAGTCTTTACTAAACAGCAGACTACGTACATTATTACATGAAGTCTTTACTAAACAGCGGACTACGTATATTATTAAATGAAGTCTTTACTAAACAGCGGACTACGTATATTATTACATGAAGTCTTTACTAAACAGCAGACTACGTACATTATTACATGAAGTCTTTACTAAACAGCGGACTACGTATATTATTAAATGAAGTCTTTACTAAACAGCGGACTTTGGGCGATATTTCGTTACAACGCAGTATTTTTAAATTCCAACATTGTGACGTGGTCAGAACAAGAATGAATCCTATCTCAACATTCTATAAGCTGTTTAATATCGCATGGCAATATTTCATTTGAAGTATTATGTTTTTTAAAGTGCCTAATTCAGACTATTTCGATCACCTGTTTCTAATATCACGTTATGCCAATGGGATTGTGTGTCCAGCCTAGCCGCCTACACTTATTTCAAGTAATGCCAAATATTTAGAGCTGGGCGGAATCCAACAAACCTGTCAGACCGAGGAGTGTAGAGAGACTGGAGGGGGGGGGGGGTCTTTTCTTTTTTGTCTACATTGATTTCATTCTGAGATCTTATGATTGGCAGACTATGGCGCTAACTCTGGGCCAGCGAGTTTGTTTGTTTTTTTTTTGGGTTCGTTTATATAGTTGGTCAAGTACCGTAGGTCCCGCGTTCGAATCCTGTTGAAGGCTGAGATTTTTTTTCTCGAGTCCAAAGGGTGTCCCTGAGTCTGGTATATAGGCGACTGGGAATAGTGCTGGTCATACAATCCACTAGTATGCCGCGCCATGGAAGTTTGTTTCAAAGTCTATATTTATCAAATTGGTAGGACGGAAATACTTTTGTTTTTACTTTACACAAACCGTAGACCCCGTTTAGCCTGTCACACTCAATCAGCGGCTAAAACATGAATGTCTTCTTTTTTTTTAAAAACAATAAATCTTTTTTTTTTTATAAATTATAAATACTTTTTTTGAAAGACTATTTTAAGTCTAGTTTATTTAAAAAACAAACTATTTTTAAATTGAGCAATGAACTAACCTTTAGAGTACCTTTCGAAGTAACCTTCCGATAGATGTATTTTTAAGTAGGTTTACCCAATAATATATTATATATATATATCGGTGGATGAGCGGCAGCGCGTTCGGCTGGCGTATCGAAGGACCTGGGTTCGAATCCTGGATTTGTTCACGGGTCTGGGAGGGTGTCCCTGAGTCTACCCAGCTTTGATGGGTACCTAACTTTAGTTGGGTTGAAGTAAAGGCGGCTAAGGATTGTACTGGCCACGCAATCCCCTAGTATGCCGTGGCCGCAGAAACTGGTGAACGCTGCTGCACCTGCCTTATGATCAATTTGGACCGACGGGATACTTTAATTTTACTTTTTTACTTTATATATATATATAGGCCTATCTATCTATATATCTATCTCTCTCTATATATATGCATAGATATTTTTTATTTAATAACATTTTTATATTTAATGGTATGTAGACCTCCTATGAGTGCAGATGTTAGAAGAGATGTTACATAATATAGCCCTATACAAGGGCAACCTGAGATGCGTGCCGTTCAACACGACCATACAAGTGATAAAAATTACGAATTAACCGAATCACCCAGTGATTCACCTATTGCTAAGCAATCAATTGAGTGATTCTCAACAATCTCTTTCTTTGTTCTGTTTTTTTTTTCCTTTACTTTTCGCTTTCTCTAAATTACATATAAATATATAATTATATATAGAAGGAGCGTCGGTAACATGTAAGATAAGGTTCCAGTTACTTCTGCCACTAGACCAGGGGTCGGGAACCTTTTTGATTGAGAGAGCCATGGACACCACATATTTTGAAAAGTAATTCTATGAGAGCCATACATTATGTTTAAAAATTCAAGTAAATTTCCCTTTAATTACAACGAATGCAGGGTTGCTATTTTTTCTGTCTTTTAGGTCAGCGGAGTTTATCTCCTTTACCACTTCTAATGCTGAGCTGCAGTAGACTTTAGCTCATGTGTAGAATGAAATAATGATATGCAATTAATATATAGATCAAAGTCTAAAAAAACATTTTTTTTATAATGGAACATTTGTCTGCGAGCCAGATGCAGCCATCAAATGAGCCACATCTGGCTCGCGAGCCAAAGGTTTCCGACCCCTGCACTAGACCATTGTAAGGATTTTCAAACTGAAAAAATAATCAGAGGCAAATATAAGAGAACTTTCTGCTGTATAAGAGAACTTTCTGCTGTATAAGAGAACTTCCTGCTGTAAAAGATAACTTTATGCTGTATAAGAGAACTTCCTTCTGTATAAGAGAACTTTCTCAGACTTTCTGCTGTATGTGCAGTTTTTTTATCATCGCTAACCGCTTCTTAAAATAAAATATTATTAAGAAAGAAAATTAAATTTCAACATTATAAAAAAACGCGTTAAACCTTGGGAAAAAAAACGGGGGATGGAGGCGCACGACAATAATTGTTAACATCTGCACTCGTTACCATTTTAATTTGATTTAATCTTTTATACCTGCTTTTTGTTGTTTTCTTTTCTAATGCTGACCACCAAAAAGTGTATCGCACTCCCCTCCCCCGCCCCACCACCGCCCAAAGGCCACGCCAAAGTGTTTAAATTAGCTACGTTTATTTGTTTGGGTTAGTGACTAGATTTCTTTAAACTTCTTTAAGACTGCACTTTAAATCATAATACAATTAAAATATTCCAAACCAAAAAGTTTAACGAAGAAGAAACAAAACAAGAAAGAACCGCCCACGCAGACAACCGTGTAATATATTATTATAGCTCCTAATTAAAACCCACAAGCAACATGGGGGGAAAAACCGGTGTCTTGGTTTAATTGTTTGTTTATAAAACACGGTCTTTGAGGTGAATTTGAACAAGTGCGTTACCTTGAAGTAAACCCATAAAGTAACCTTTTACCTACTGGTTTATGAATGTCCATTAGTTACGCAGTACCTCTGTATTTCTACCAGGGGGTCTGTCTATGCTATGTTTTTAACCCCATAGACCTGTGTTTATTTTGGTCCATTACCTATCTTGCTATTAAATGTTAAACACCCCAAAATACTAAAAATTAAAAAAAATGTAAACACTAAATGTTAGGTTTTTGATTTTTTTTTATAATTAATATTGCAACGAATTGCATTCTCTTTGAAATAACGTGTATTAATAATATTTCCTTTATGCGGAAATGCCGATCACTTTGTTATCAGGTCACATTTCCATTTTTTTAAATCAATAAAAACAATCTTATAAAAACAATCTTATCTTGTACTATCTTATTTATCTTTTTATATAAAATCTCTTGACCAATCGCTATTAACGTCGGCCATCTTATTATAGTTACGTAAATAGCAAGGACCACAAAAATAATTGATTTTAAAATCCACAAAGTAAACAGACTCAAAGCAGAAAAAAAAAATAAAAAAAAAAAAAAAAAGCTTTAAAGGCTTAATAGAAATTCTGGCTGCAAAACAACAACAACAACAAACGTTTATTAGCCGAGGATACAAGGAAATGTCCAGTTGCTGTTATTTTCTCCTATTGACGTCAATGTCAGGATTCATAGGAAAACAGCGGGAAAATTGACAGATCTGAGAAAGAGATACAACCTATGGCGATTTTTTATAAATGGGTTCGAACCTGCCAAGCTCTGTTTAGGTAGATCAAACAGTGGTGATTATATGGTATTATTTTAATGAGTGTCCGAAAATATCTGCCTAAATTTTCATTCAAATGCAAAACGATTTTTGAAAAAAAAATAGTGAATACGTTTTCTTTGATTGTTTTTAAAGTTTTTGCCCTTTTCTATGTTTTTTCCCCCTCAAACCTGTGTTGAAACACAGTGCGGAAATTCTGTAAGAAACCAAATGTGTTTTGCTTTTTTTTAATAGTAAAGTTATTTCCCCTTTCAACACTTTCAGAAATACAAAGTGCAAAAAACAAACGTGTTTCCGTTTAAACCAAGGGGTCCCCCCCCTCCCCTCCAAACTACTACCTGCGGTCTCAATCCGACCCGCAAAAATCTTTCGCCTGGTCCGATAGTGTTGTTGTACATTAGTTCAATAAAACATACATAAAACATACGATCACAGATAGTATCAGCGATAAGATAAGTGCAGTTTTCATCCTTATTGGTTCAAGTTCTACTTTATTAAAATTCCCGACTTCCAATATAGTCTAACTTGACCCTCACACACAGTCTGATTTTTTGTTAAAGTTTTAAGACCCCTGCTTCTGAGTATAAGTATTTGCCATTTATTTTGCGAGACTAAAAGACTACTTTTTTTTTGCCATTTATTTTGCGAGACTAGAAGACTACTTTATGAAGTGTTGGAGCCTGTGTACAAATAATACATTCCCAGTGTATTGCAGAAAAGGTATTTTTGTGTTGCCACGTATGAGCTCACCGTGAAATGTCCTCGTGCATAGTTGTGTCTGCGACTACCAAATGGTAGCAACTGCTACCGGTGAAATAATAGCTTTTAGTACTTACCTCCACTCTCCTCCCTTTTTAACCGAATGTCACACTTAAAGTATAGAAGGATAGTTTTATGAGGTGATAACCACAGGACGTAACCGTTTGTGTGGGTAGTTTTTTTTTAAATAGTAAAAGGTTGGAATAAAACTAATAAGTAACTCACAACCCTAAACTGGTATTATCTGATAAGTTACTGTTTTAAAATTATTCATCATTAAATATGTCAACTATATTTGGGCCTAAATAAGAATTTTTTTTAGACGAACTAGGCAAACTATGTTCCTTTTAATGTTTTATCAGTGCATGAATTTTATTAAATATTAAATTTTAATGATCACAAGCATTCGATAAATAATTACACCATTAGTTATAACAATTTTGTTGATATCAATATCATTGAAAAATAAACATTGAAACACAGACGTGTTTCTAGACACGTATTGATATTTGAATTCAAATGTATCATGTCATCTTTGTACTGATGGAATGTTTGCATACTTGCACTTTATCCTAGACTAAATATAACGAACTAATTAGGAAACTTCAATTATTATGAGCTACTTATCAAAAAGCACATTAGGACAACCCGTTGTTATGTGTAGGACGCATTGATCTTCAATTTAGAAGGTACATTTTTTATATTTCGAAAGTAAAGAAGCCCGTTGGGCCAAATTGGTTTTTCCAGCGAACAATGGCTCACATTTCGTACCAAAGAAGAATCTCTATTGCCCTGTTCATATATAGTATGCAAGACTTTTACTGAGCAAAAAGTCGGGATAACACACAGAACGCTTTTTTTTTAAATTAATGTTGTATGTATACATAGATTTCTAGTTCAAAAACTATATTTAAAAAAAAACTCAATAAAAAGAAATAAATATTAAGGTTAAATTCATTATAAATAACGATGAAATGGGATTGAGGAAAACCAAGGGTGCGCGTAGGGCATAGGTGTCCCCGTAGGCCTGTTGATGCCATGACGTATTTTCCTTCCCCCTATCCCGTTTGTTTACTATTGGCAACATAATCTATATTATTTTCCTATTTATTTTAATGGTATAGTGAAAAAGTATGTTTATATGTCGCTATGATTAACTCTCCGTATGTTTAAGAGTCGTGTGATTAAGTGTCGCATGTTTATCTGTCGCGTGTTTAAATGTCGGCACACGGCCAAATTGATCCATAGGGTCGGTGGAGCAGCGTTCACCAGTTTCTCTAGCCACGGCTTACAAGGGCATTGTGTGGCCAACACAATGTCCAGCCGCCTTTACTTTACCAAAACTATAGTCAGGTACCCATCAGAGCTGGGTAAACTCAGGGAAACCCTCCAGAACAGATAACGAATCAAAAGCCTTTACCAGGATGCGAACCCAGGACCAGCGGTACGCCAGCCGAACGCGCTGCGGCTCGACCACATCGCCCCAAAACTTCAGATGAGCATAGGACGAAACAGTCTTCTGCATAGAAGTGGTGTCTTTAGCATGAATACGAAAACTATATGTTAAGCAAAATTCTAGAATAACTCTTTCCACAGCAGAGTGGATAACCACGGCGCTTTGTTTCAGGTTTAGAAATAGTGCGATTCGGAAATGAGAACCACATACGCGTCCCCATGACCATTCATGACTTAATTATTTTTTGCACCGAATCAGTCAAAGTGCCCACGTTACGTAGATCTTCCATTCATTTAATTAGACATAATCTTTCTTAAATTTTTACATAGCGCTCTAAATATAATACAAGTCCGGGAAATAACTTGACATACACTCACGATATGGCGATTATTATTTCAACAAAATCTAAGAATACCACTTATCCATCACATTATCTGCCACATAACTTACTAGTTCATCCAGTTACTGCTGTCCATCCCCAACCCGCGCCCACTCTCCTCTGGTGTTTGTGTTGTTTTTTTAAATCGTCAGAATTTGTAGAAAAGTAAATTTAAAACAACAACTGGAGAAGGAGCGACCATCGTCTTCCCGCGACCAGACGTGAGATTGACTAAATATAGTACGATGTGTTTACTGCGCAGGTCAAGTAGGCGTCAATTTGAGCTAAGAAAAGAAACTGCTTGATTGACAGGCGTGAGTCGCCGTTTAGTCACTGATGGTAGTGACTGGCATCTGTGATTGTGGACTCACGATTGCCGAGAGGTCAAGGCTATTCTAAGATTTTTCTTAAAACGTCATTTCCTGGAAGTCTTTAAAAAAAAAGACATGAATGATTGGATAATTTAATTTTTTTGTCTGGCTACGGCCTTCTCTGCCTGCTTGGACAAATTATATTTCTTTCTCGTATCTTTTGTCTTTCTCCTTTTCAGTAAGTCTATCTGTTTATCAATCGGTCTATCCTTTGTCTGCTTGTCTATCCGTCTGTCTGGCTTTTTGCTTGTATCTCTTCTTATATGACTGGCCTTCGTGTCTTCCTATATATATATATATCACTCTACTTCTCTATCTATCAATCTATCTATCCATCTTTCTATCCATCCTTCTTTATTTATCTATCTATCTGTCAGTCTATTTGTCTGCATTTATGTATAATATAACATTATCTATAATTAATCTATCTGTCATATATTAATATAGATTATATAAATATTTTTTTTAGGTTTCCATTAGTCTCGAGAGACGACGGAATTTTGTGTGCCCTTGGGGAGTGTGCGCTCCTGGCCTTGCAGCTTCTGCTGTGGCTGTACAAGCCCACACGCGAGTGACAGTCTTTGTTGCACCTCTGGCACAAGAAGGCAGAATTGGTCATTGGCTGGTCTCTTTCCTTCCTTCTGGCGCGCTTCTCGTCAGCGAGCCGTTGCAGGTTTCTTTCTCCTGCTTCCAGCCCGGAGGTCAGCGCTTGTCTCCAGCTGGACCTACTTTGGCAAATTCCTCCCAGCTGTTTGTGTCCATGGCCAGGGCTTTCAGGTCTCTCTTGCAGACATCCTTGAATCGGAGGCTGGGCCGGCCCGCAGCACTCTTTCCTGTGGCTAGTTCTGATTATAGGATAGATTGGGTATTATGCCATCCTCCATCCTACACACATGTCCCAGCTGTCATCCTCCATCCTACACACATGTCCCAGCTGCCATCCTCCATCCTACACACATGTCCCAGCTGTCATCCTCCATCCTACACACATGTCCCAGCTGTCATCCTCCATCCTACACACATGTCCCAGCTGTCATCCTCCATCCTACACACATGTCCCAGCTGTCATCCTCCATCCTACACACATGTCCCAGCTGCCATCCTCCATCCTACACACATGTCCCAGCTGCCATCCTCCATCCTACACACATGTCCCAGCCATCTGAGCCGGCGTTTTCGGATTAGATCAGTCAGCCTGCTGCAGCACCTCGTTGTTCGTGACATGGACCTGCCAGGAGATTCAAAGTATGCGTCGGAGGCAGCGCATGTGAAAAGCACCTAATTTCTTCTCTTGTCTAGAATATAGGGTCCAGGTTTCACTGGCATAGAGTAGAGTGCTTAATACACATGCACGGTACACTGCAACCTTCGTTCTTATGGTCAGCTTTTTATTGTTCCACACTCTGTGTTATAGTCTGTTATAGTCTGTGTGATATATATATATATATATATATATATATATATATATATATATATATATATATATATATATATATATATGTTTATCTTCAATGTTATTATTGAACTTTATAAAAGTTCATATATAATAAAACGAAGCCATTCATATAGCAAACGTCTCTTTAAAGCTGAACTTTAATTTTTTCCGAAGGACTTTTTAGCTACATGCGGAATATCATGACCCGGAGTAACAGTCCAAAATAACACACACACACACACAATCACACACATACACACACACACACACAATCACACACACACACACACACACACAATCACAAACATACACACATACATAATACATGCATTATCGCGTGGTCCATTATCAACTTTGGTAGGTGGTGGTGGTGGCCGGTTGCAAGGTAGGGGGAGGGGTGTGGAGGGTGTTAGGGGGCGAGGAAGGGCGCAAGGAATTTGGTCCTACTTTTATATATATGTATAAAAAAAGCTATAAAAAAAACCAACACAATTTAACCCCCCAAGGTTTAAAGTTTTGTGTAATCAGAGAGAAAGAGACTTGTGCACAGGTTTTGACAATAACAATAAGAAATAGTGCCTTTGTGTTTGGCAGTCCTTTCTCTTTTGTACGTGTGTGTGGGTGGGTGTGTGTTTATTTCACCCCCCTCGAAGAGTTGCTTTGGTATAATAAAAGTGAAAATTACGAAACCTTTCTGTGACCTCCATTTCTTTTTTTTTTAAGTCTAATGTTACGAAATTCTCTGTTGAGCTAAATGCTGATGACACAGAATAGCATCTATTGCAACATTACACCTTAATCATCTATTGCAACATTACGTCTTGATCATCTATTGCAACATTACATCTTGATCATCTATTGATCTATTGCAACATTACGTCTTGATCATCTGTTCCCAATTCCCCCCTCCCCACACACAATACCCCTCCCCACCTCTTGTTCTCAACGTGTGTGGAAATCACTGCTGTATCCACGGACCACATCTGTACCCACAGACTGTACCCACGGACCACTTCTCTACCCACGGAGTGTAACCGTGGACCACTTCTGTATTTATGGACCACATCTGTACCCATGGACCATTTTTTTGTGCCAATGGGCATCAAAGCTGGCGAATAATTCAGACCACAGCGTTGGTCTAAAGTCTAATGCATGAGGGATGGCCCCCCCGTTGCGCCTCCAAAGAGCGGGGGGTGCCTACGGTGCCTTAACATGTGACATTCCCTGTTGGGGCAAGGAAACGCTTCCAAATCCAATCCATCGCTACGCTTGGACTCGAGAGCCAAAAGTCTCGACCGGCCTTTCATTCAGGGGCGGGATGGAAAGGGAGGAGGGGGGGGGGGTCTCGAGTCACAGCCTCTGCAGCAACTTGACCAGGGAGGTTTGGGGGGGGGGGGGCAGAACAATCTCGGATGGATTTTAAAATAAGATTCACCGAAAGAGTCCTACCAGAGTGTTAAATGGACATTAATCCCAGCTGTCAATTCACTAGAACCTTAAGCCCTGTGCTGTGTTGATGATTTTCTCTTTCACTTATTATGAAATAGGTCAATGAAATAGATTCTGTGGCTAGCGAGAAGGGAGAGGGAAGTTGGGGGGAAGGTTCGTCATAAATATTTATCTCACCATAGTTTGTTGAAAGATTATTTTTTTACACAGATTTATTAGCGCATAAATGTTTCTTACGGAAATCATCGTGTTTGACTTGAGACACATAACTTGAGACACATAACTTGAGACACATAACTTGAGACACATAACTTGAGACACAAAACTTGAGACACATAACTTGAGAAACATAACTTGAGACACATAACTTGAGACACATAACTTGAGACACATAACTTGAGACACATAACTTGAGACACATAACTTGAGACACATAACTTGAGGCCAATGTGCTGGTGTTTAGGGAGAGGGAGATAGATCCTGTGTTTGCAATTTATCCTCTGATGACGTAGATCTATAAAAAAAAAAAAAGTTTAAAAAAAAATGGAGTTTTCAATTTGTAACGGTGTCTCTATATCAACACGGCCTACGGTCCTTATTCTGGCGACCCGGGGGTCCTTCACCCCTTTTTATTAATTTGGAAGCCATGAGACTGCTCGAATATTTCTGTTTGCGAGACTACAAGAGCCCTAACTCCGGCTCCCCCCCCCCCGCCTCCCACCCCCCGCCACCGCCACACCCCTTCCCTCGCCAGTCCCCAGTGGTATCAAATAACAGCAATGTTTGAACTAGGTTAAGTTATTAGTTCAAACCACTAAGAGACAGAGAGGGTGGAGGGTAAACAGGGCCCCGTGGAAGATATTTATACGTACGCCATCATAGTGGCCTGGTTAAAACACCACACAAAAAATATATATATATAAAATAACAACCTATAGTAGTGCCTATCAGATTAGTAGTTGACACGATGACCTAAATAAAAGGTCAAATGAAAGAAAGAAAAAACAGAACTATCACCAAACATCAATCTTTGTTCCAGGATCATTTTTTGGTATGAGATATACGCCATGTCCGCACAGTGTTTTATTTTAAATATGAGTAGGTCAAATCGCGTATTTTTTTGTTGTTGTTTTAGCTAAATGCCATATTACTATCAAGTTGCCCCTCGTAACCCCCCTTTTTTACTTACTAGTACCATTCTACGACTTAGACTTTAATAGGCCTCATAATAGGCCTAATCCTAACGCATCGAAACTATCCTTCATTGAAGAAACCCAATTGTTGTCTAAAAGTTTAGCTTAACCCATGGTGTCCTAGAATGGAATTAAGGGATTTCATCGAGCAAATTAGGCCAGCGTTTCTCAAATTATTGATTTTTTTATTTTAATTTTTAAATAGTTTTTATTTTTTGTATTAGATTCGCAAAACCCTCTTTCGTTGTATATGACCAGATCTCCGGAAGGCTAATTGACCCAATTCTCGCACAAAAGTAAATTATCCCGTCGAACCAAACTGATCCATAGAGCCGGTTTAGCAGCGCTCACCAGTTTCTGTGGCCACGGCTTACAAGGGGGGATTCGTACCCAAGACCTTCGGTACGCCAGTCGAACGCGCTGCCGGTTCAGCCGTTGTTCATTGTTCATTGCCACCATATTTCGCACAACGGTCTGTACATCTAGCTGTGATTAACACTTACTTTTAAATCACTTGTAGCTCGATCAGTGGAGAAGAGCACAATTTTGGGAAAGCTAATGCAAAACACAAAAAAAAATGTATATAAAGGATTTTTGCAAAACAAAATGATTTATTGTTTGATGTTGTGTGCTTGTTTAACTCTGCACTTACATAGTGGCCCGCTGTTGATGTACTTTATAGAAACATGTAACGGATATGATTGTGCACGAGGCTACTAGAGCTATCTCTATTGACACTCTAATCGAGGGATGTAGGCCTTCCTAAAACCGGGTTCAACTATCTCAAGACGTCTGTTTTCAGTGCTAAATATTTTTGTTTACAATTCTAGACACTGTCGTCGCTACTATTCACGTTAATGTGTTCAAGTATTTGAAACAAAAAAAAAACAGCAACTTTTTACCATCCCGGTAACTTTGCTTTCGTAACCCGGTACCGGATCGCAAGCCGGTATCCGGGAAACGCTGGCTTATACAATGATGCGTCGACCAGTGGAAATAAAAATAAAAAGAGATTATGTTCCTATCATACTTTAGAGATACTTTGAAATAAATCGGTCATCACGTCGTTTCATATAATAGAACTTCTAAAACTAAACTACGAGAAAAAAACAATATTTTAGAAATAATATGGCTTTAATCGAAACGCTTTCATTGGCACATAATCAGAATGTGTAATGCAAGAATTTCCGTTTTTTTATGCGTTAGTCACACGGTGGTGAACAATTTTTTGATGATGGTGTTCCAAAGTGTTTAAAAGTGGGATTTCTAACTCATTTAGCGTGCCAACAGCCTAAAAGTCATCCTGCTCTAGCACTAAATTAATTATTTTTTTTTTTTAGAAAAGACTTGAAGTGCCTTTTTTTTTTTTTTGGGGGGGGGGTATTTTTTGCGTGCCAATGTAAATCGCTCTGCGTGCCAAGTTGTCACGCGTACCTTAGGTTGCCGAACCCTTGAGTTAGTAAATCATGCCTTCAGTCAAATGTCAAAGAAAATGCTGAACAAGCAATGCGTGTACAAGCTGTGGATACAGTGGCAGAGAGTTGAGTTATTATTCGGAACCGCTTAGAATCATGGTCTTAGAAAACATGCCTGAAATTTTGTTTCCAGAAGCTGTATAGTCTAGCCCATAGGTTATCAACGTGGGCGTTATCGCCCCCCCCCCCCAGGGGGCGGTGAGATGCTTTAGGGGGGCGCTGTCGTTCCAGGGGGCGATTTGGGGGCGGTGAAGGGCAATTGGGCGGTACAAACGTACCTGATATAATTTGAACACCTCAGCTATTTGAATCGATTAGTTTTTTGTATGAAATGTGATGTAAACGCTGGTGCTGCTAAATATGTGATATATCTCCCAACAGTAGACCTACATATTATTTTTTTATAAGAAATAGAAACCGCATAGACTTTTCGAAGAAGTAGGGGTCAGTATTAGTGTGACCGTTTATTTTGTATTTAGTTATATCCGGTGCATGAATCTCAGGGTAGATCACATTTTAAGTTGGATACAATAAAGTGAATGCCGTCTTGTAGTAAATAAGAAAGACTGTTTAATCAATAAGAACAAATCTGTTAACGTATATACAGGATGGACTTAATTAATACAAATTAACTTCAAGAGCCTAATCTAACCACGTCCTGTCGCTCCCAAAGTGTAAGGTCGTCTAACGTTTTTACAAGATCTAAGCGACGTCAAAATAATTCACGTGTCATCGTTTCTATCGTTCTACGTCACATGTTTATTTAATAAATATACACTGTGTTAGAGATTATAAAAATGCGTCTTACTAAAACTAAAAGATATATTTAAATCCTAACAATTAGACAAGTATGATGGTCCTGTGGTTGGTTCATCGGACTGTCGAAAGACACGTGGCGGGTTCTATCACTGCCGCCGACCTATCCCTGTACTCAAATAATCGTAAGCTAATAGTAAAGCTTGATTGTCTGGTACTGTGGACTCATCCAGATATAAAGAAATTTTGATGTCTTTAGGTGCTAATATTCATGATATATATATAATTTTTATATAATATTTTGATCTCATAATTTTGATATAATATTTTGATCTCAGTTTTACTGAGATATCCTTTAAATGGGTTTAAAATTGTTTTTATATTGGTTTTACAGTATCATTAAGAGGAATAGATACGTAGTAATCATACACACAGGGTAGTTAATGTAATGTTTGAAAATATACATATAAATTCTTTAGTCAGATAATATTTATATAATTTTCAAATACCTTTTACAGTTTGATCATTTCAAAGTTATAAATTGTAAGTCATTTATTCTTTTAAAAAAGAAAAAAACAGAATCATTAGTCAAAATGTAACTGGTTAATTATCTCCCTTTAATTAAAAAATGTTTCCACATTTGATTCAATAGTTATGCCAAACAAGTTCTGTTTTGTAATATTACAAATATTACTGACTAGTTATTATTTCTTTATATAAATTTAACATTATGGTATTCATAACAAGTTTTAATTATTAGAGGATTAAAATAATTTACGTAAAACAGTTGTAAATAAACATTTCCTGCATTAATTGTTTGTCCATGTAAGGAGTTTATATTTTAAACATTAATAATTACAAAAATTACATACTATAGTGAAATTAAATAAGTCTCTTATATTTCTAAATGTAAAATACAAAAAAAAAGTTCTTTTAGAATTAATTATATTTATGTTTAAATAAACAAGATGAGCATACAAACTCGTTTAAATGTAAATAGTCTGTATCAATTAATGAGCGGTCAAGTGTAGATGAACTCTTTGTATGCTTAAAACAGCTTTGATGTTTATAGGTGTAAGTAGAACCAAAAACTGAAAGTAAAGGAGCGAATGCCAATCAGTTGAGAAAAGCAAATGACTTTCCTAAGCAGATTCCTTACAGATTTTTTCGCCCATTGGCACATTTGTATTCCCATTTTTTTAATGTTTAAAATTCAACTTGCTCCGTTTTAAAATCGCCAATAATCCTTCACTTTAAAAAAAATATATACATCTAAGTAGGTTGTAGTAAAATAAAACCAGTTAGGCTTAGTGTGGTAGGCTACTGCACACAGAAACACAGAGAATGGTTAGCAGAAGATGACCGTTTAGATAAAATGTGTGATACTTGGATTCGGTGCTCGAGTTTTTTTTAATGCAAATGCGATTCTTTTGGAGAAAATCAGTTTCTCTAGTCTGTGAGTTTTGGCAACAATTTTAGTATTGTATTCTTATCTCTTTTGTGGAAAGTGGATTTTATGCTAATACCATTTGATTGTTAAAAAAAGAAAAACAAGCTGCAAATAGTGAAGCGTGGAGACCTAAGTAATTTGCAACCAAAATTGAAACAATTATAGACAAAACTATTAGCAACACTCCAGGCAAACGATTCACATTAATATTGATTTTTTTAAGCCTCTTGTTTAGGTGATGTTTTGATCTATTAATTCTTACAATATGGTTCCCTTTTAGTTTTTTTTTAAAGATAATAAATAAGCTCACAAATCTGGTCGGCATAAGAAAAATTGCGGAAACAATATTGACCTTTTAACGAGGGGGGGAGGGGCGGTGAGCGGAAAAAAAGTTGTAAAAGGGGGCGGTGAGCCGAAAAAGGTTGAGAACCTATGGTCTAGCCAGATTACAAGGATAACAAGACAGTTAAATATATATGCAGTTGGGCACTGTGCAGTGCACACAATCACCATCCAATCATGTAAGCCGTGGCCAACGAAAATGTATCAACCCTGACGGTTAACATGGTTTTAAAAAGACAACATTAATTAATCAGATCAGTTTCTCCAAAACGTTTATTTCTCCACTTTCTCTTATTCTGCATTGCGATTTTTTCAAGTTATCCCTTCAGCGACTGTTTTCATTTTAATGCTTTATGTTATGCTAATGCCCAACACTACCAGTGTATTTTTTTCTTTTCATTTTCTTCTTTTTTGGCGTACCCACAACTGGTCCGTTGCTTACTTCACTGGAGGACGGGGTGGGGGGACCGGGGGAACGAGTGCCATATTTTTGGAGGGATCCTATCCCGAGACTTTAAAAAAAAAATTATTTAATGAGGCTCAAACAAATGAAGACTGTTTCCATGTCCTCGCTTTACATACAGAATGTAAACAAAGACTTAACTGGCACTATTGAATTCTACCTGGAGTCGGAGGACATGACAACAACTCAAGTTGATGTGGAGGAACAATGACCGCTGATATAAATTAACGTGTTGCGTGGGCGGAACGTGCCTTCAAAAAGAGAACAAATATGGTGGGTGAATGGGTGAGTGGGTGGATTGGGGGGGGGGGGGGGGGGTCGTGAGTGCACAGTCAAACGATGCAAATTGGTTGTGTTATCCGAGAAGGTATTGTTGCTCGCCCAATTAGCAACTCGTTTTAAATGCTTGGAATGTCAAAGCGAGGCTGATTTATTCCTGGATTAACAAACTTTTACTTGACAATTCGTCTTCCTATAAGACTATACTAGACTTGACACTTCGTCTTCCTATAAGACAAAACTAGACTTGACACTTCGTCTTCCTATAAGACAAAACTAGTCCTGACACTTCGTCTTCCTATAAGACAATACTAGACTTGACACTTCGTCTTTTTATAAGACAAAACTAGACTTGACACTTCGTCTTCCTATAATACTATAGTAGACCTGACACTTCGTCTTGCTATAAGACTATACTAGACTTGACACTTCGTCTTCCTTTAAAACTATACTAGACTTGACACTTCGTCTTCCTTTAAGACTATACTAGACTTGACACTTCGTCTTCCTTTAAGACTATACTAGACTTGACACTTCGTCTTTTTATAAGACTATTATAAGACTATACTAGACTTGACACTTCTTCTTCCTTTAAGACTATACTAGACTTGACACTTCGTCTTCCGTTAAGACTATACTAGACTTGACACTTCGTCTTCCTATAAGACTATACTAGACTTGACACTTCGTCTTCCGTTAAGACTATACTAGACTTTGTACTTCGTCTTCCTTTAAGACTATACTAGACTGTGTACTTCGTCTTCCTTTAAGCCTATACTAGACTTAACACTTCGTCTTCCTATAAGACAAAACTATACATTTTTCTTTCTTCTTCTTTTTTCATCTACAGCTATTTCTATCTCTGCGTCTCCTTTTTGTGCTTTTAGTGTTTTTTTTTGTTTTTGTTTTTCTCTCTTTTCTCTTTTTCCAATTTTCTGTTTCTTTTTTAATCTCTCAATCACCACCTCTGTACCGCTTCTCTCACTTCTCTTGTCATCTCTCTTTCTAGTATTTCTACCTCTCGCTCTCTCTCTCTCTTTAGCATAACATCCATTTTGCGCTATGTCAAGTTCGTCTATCGGCTTTGAGTATCTCTGACTTTCTGTCAATCCCGGTGGTACACCCACGGAATTAAAAAAAACAACGAATAAATAACAACCTCCTACAACAACAAGCTCTCCTCGTCAAGACTCTAATGACTCTAAATAAAGATACGTTTTACCACACACACATAAATGGCTTCGATGTTCACGTAAAGGGTTAACAATATTTAGCACCAAATCGCCGCCGTGCTTTGCAGCACGTTCAAGGTACTCCTACTTGCTCGGTCTCTATTCTGGATGACATACGCTAAAAGTGCTCTATTAATAGCAAACCAAATTAGCGTCTGTTTGGTTTAGTATTGTTATAAGAATGTCAAGCGGAAATACCTTTTGAAAATAAATAAATATAAAGGGTTTTCTTTAACGGTAGGCCTCTATCTGAGATTAATTAGATCTAGACTATTATGGGATTTCTATTTTTAAAAGACAAAAAAAGAAGAGTCCATATTTTATAATGGCTGCATTTATGAGATGCCTTGATGATGATCTACTCCAGGGATCGACATCCTACGGAACGCCTGACTTGGCACGCCGAGGGATTTTCAATGGCTCGCGGAAGAGTCAATTTAAGTCTCTTCTACAAGAAATTTAGTGCAACACCAGGATAACTTTTAGACTGTTGGCACACTGAATGAATTAGAAATCCTACTTTGGCACACTGTTATCAAAAGGTTGCCGACCCCTGATCTACTCCACTGTAACTAGAGTTATGGAATAAACAAGTGGTCTCCCTTACGATCTTTTTGGTGTTTTCTTTTCGTCCATATTCACCGATCGAAAAACTACGCCAAAATGTCATGACTTAATATAAATTATTACAAGCTGTCATTTTAGCTAGTTCAAATTATGTCATTTATCGAATACTGATGATATCAAGATGTGATTTTTTTTAAATTTTACAGTGATGTCAGGCTTTCATTTTAACAGCTTGTTCATTAAGTGGCGTATTTAGGCATGTTCCATTGAAACAGGGGACCCCACAGAAAAATACATTTTTAGTGACATCCCCATTATTTTGTTTGAAATGTAAAATAAAATTCAATTATTTCCCGTACAACTTTAAGCGCTCCAGTCCAACCAAGCTAAGCGCAACATATAATATACTTTTGATCTGTACAGAATGTAACATAAATTAACGTCATTTTTTGAGGTATGCCTACGTGGAAGGCAGGGGCGAAGCCACGAGAGGCCCCCCCCCCCACATATATTTGGTAATAGGGCCTCACAATTCTAAATACGGACCTGAGGTCATTGACCTAATTTAAGTTATGCTACGAAGCATTTATGTATGTCATGTATCCATCATAAAATTATGGTCGAATGTTATTCACGATCTACATGGACTTCAAATCTTCCGAACATTGCTTTGAGTGTTTTTAGTGTTTTCCATAAACTTATAATTATTTTTTTTTTTAGTTTCCACATTTGAGAACCCTTTCATTCGTTTGTTTTATACATCTAGTCACTAGTCTATACATATTTTTATGTGTGTTAGTTTTGCTGTTTGTACTTCTGATAAGGATGACATCTTTTATCTCTTGTTTCCTGTTATATTTATAGGGGGAAAGTTTTTTGATTGCCATCCATTCCTTAGCAGCACTATGCTTCTGAGCTGTGGTGAACAAGGTGAGGGGGCGCCACGGGGGACTTTATTAGAACCCCTCCCCTCCCCCCCCCCGCGAAGTGCGGCAAAGGGAGATGGGGAGTGGGTTTTGTGAAATGGGCGTTGGGTGCACCAGCGAGGGATTTGCAGCTGTTGGGCCGCAAACGCAAAGGTTATAAGACGTAGGATATGTGAAATAGGGATGTTAAAACCGTTTTTTTTTAAATATAAAAACCGGTTTTCGGTTCTATAAAACCGGTTTAAAACCGGATTTCGGTTCCCCCCTTCCCGCAAAATATCACAAGTCACTCACAGGCCGGAAAAGCTTAATGTGCGTAGTTTTGTAGGTAGGATATATTTGAAAAGTAGTTCAAACTTAATTAGTGTTTGCAGAGCATTCAATGGGTTGATTTGTGTGAATACAATATGATTATGTACACTTTACCATAAAATTCTTTAGAACTAAAAAAAAAATGTGGGCTAATTTATTAAAACCGATAATAGCTTTCAATTTTTTAATAGTGGTAATCAAATTTCCGATTATCGTTGACCATAATCATAATACTAAGAAGCATATGAAGAGACATATAATATGCTTGTAAAATAATGTCTGTATTGAAAAGCTTCGCGTAGCACCAATCAAAAGAATGTGTATTTAATAGTCCCGTTAACAATAAAGCACAGACGCGGTGCCTAGCCGAATAATTGTTCAGGGTCACAGGGAAGGGCTAGTTTGCCTCTCTCTATTGCGTACATCAAAGAGGCGCGAACATCTAAAAGATGAGTCGACAAGTAAAAAGATTCATGTTAATTGTAACTGTAACTTAACAATTGGTTTGATGTTGTTTTTATCACAAGCCATAGTTGGTATTTGGAATCACAAGAAACACAATATCTAAGACTAAATAGTGTTAGCAAGGCATTTCAAGAATGGTTTTGTGCGAATCCAACATTATTTATTAAAAATATTTCAATCAGAACCAAAAAAAAAAGTCTTCTACTTGAAATAATGATTACCTTCCAACTTCCAACCAAAAAAACCGAAATCCGGTTTTAATTTTCAAAACCGGTTTTAGGTTTCAAAACCGGAATCCGGTATTCCGGTTTTCGTTTAACATCCCTAGTGAAATGTACATTAGAGAGTAAGTCTACGACTTTTCTAAGAAAAAGACGCTAAAAACGGATACAAGCCACACTTGCTACTAAGATGATGAACAAAAGGATGGTTCCTTCAACCATAAGCACTTAAGCCGTGTGGCGTCATCTAAGGGGGGGGGGGGGATACAAGGGCAAGATCCATCATATTATCCCTATGATAAAGGGTGATAGATAAAGAACTTAAAACGAATTATAATGTCGAAATATTTTGATTTGTGGGTACCTTCAACCCACCAGATAATTCAATCGTGGGGACGCCTTTGATTTATATTCTGCCATGGGAAAGTACACCCACACACAAAAAAAAAAAGGAAGGGAGGGGATAGGTGAGTGGGGGCGGGGAGGAGAGATATTTTGTTTCAACATTATTCTAACACAAATAATGAGTGTTAATGCCTTTACAGTAGCCAATATATTTCACACTTTGCCTTGTTGACGATGGAAGAATTACTGTGAATGGTTTTTACAAGTAGCTGTCTGCGTTGTTGTTTTTTTTAAATCACAATTTTATTAATGACTTACTGAAAAGAATGTTAGGATCGTGGAAGTTTGTGTATTTCTCTCCCTCCCCACTTCGTCCCTCTCTCTCTCTTTTCCTCTTTATATTTTCTCCCTGTTTTTCTATTTCTCTGTCTATCAGTCTATCTCTTTATTTTCTCTCTCTTTATTTTCTCTCTCTTTCTTCTCTCTCTCTCTCTCTGCCATTCACTCATGTTGTCCCTCTCTGTTTCATTTTCTCCTTCCTTCTGTCCCCAATATCTCGTTCTATCTCCTCTTTCTCTCTCTCTCTCTCATTGTCGTTGTTTTACTCTCTCTATTACTCTCTGTCCACTCCCGTTCTCTCCGATTATCTTTTCCCTCTCTGTCTCTCTTTCTGTACATTAATGCTTCCTTGTGCCTATCAAACTCTCTCTCTCTCTCTCTCTCTCTATATATATATATATATATATATATATATATATATATATATCTGTGTCTCTAATCATTAAACTTTTTTAGCGTGGGCGGTGAAATGCATGCCAAATATAATATCAAACGGGCATATCAATCGCTTATGGAATTCGAACGCCTGCATTTAAAAAAAAAAAAACGCAACCCTAAAAACCATTGAACTTACTTACACGTGTAAGCTTGGTAATATCCTGATGATAAAGGTAATCTACTGATCTGCTGCTAGGGAAGACAAAAAACAACAACAATGCGGACAGCGTTAAATCATTTTGTTGCGGTGTGTTTGTTTTCCAGATTCTAATAGCACCTGGCATTATTCATTTTGTTGTGATTGTTTTCAGTTGCCTGTTGTTCTTTGTTTTGGGAATTACACATCGAGTTCATTACGCAACCACAGTAAAGTGTACGCTATTTGGCAATTTGGTTGTAATAGGCAAGTGGCTAAGTGGTGTTTTGTTTATGAATCATTTATTAATTGTGTGTTATAATCCGAGTTATGCAATCTTTTTTTTTTATAATCTATATATTTAGCTTGGCTTAGTTGACTTATTTTTTTCTCTCGTCCGTTTTGGACCAATATATTATGGAGTTACTTCATTGAAAATATAATTATCTCTCAATGTAACTATTTATTTAACTATCTCCCCCTCTCTATCTATCTATCTATCTATCTATCTATCTATCTATCTATCTATCTATCTATCTAGCTAGCTATCTATCTTGCTCTATCTTTCTATCCATTAATCTATCTATCTATCTTTCTATCCATTCATCCATCTATCTATCTAACTATCCATACATCCACATATACATACATACATCTATGTAGGTCTATGTAGCCTGTCTATC
The DNA here is from genome assembly GCA_949126835.1 of Anisus vortex. Classification (NCBI taxonomy): domain Eukaryota; kingdom Metazoa; phylum Mollusca; class Gastropoda; family Planorbidae; genus Anisus; species Anisus vortex. The sequence goes on along the minus strand of OX421492.1, from coordinate 11,721,963 downwards.
AATATATCAATTATATCTATCTATCTGCCTCTTCGTCTTCCTGCCTTCTAGTCAGTCGGTCAGTATGACATCTTGCCTGTCTGTATGTGTGTTTGTCTTTCTCCCTGTCTGCTTGTCTATATGTACCAATTGTCCGTTAGTCGGAAATTCTTATCACATATAAATTAATGTGTATACATTGGAGATAATACTATATTCGGTTGTGCGAGGGGCATTCCCATCAAGGGAAATAATTCAGCGAACTGGGAGTGTTACGGACCTTCAATTTAGGTAGTGTCCCTTTCTGCATAAGCCGGCAAACTCACAACGAAACGGTTGGTAGTGTGGCAGCGGAGGGCGGGGGAGTGAGGGGGGGGGGGCATCGACAGGTACACCCCGGCCTGCTTTAAACCAATCTCCTTTTTTTTTTTAAATGAAAGGGCCAATCAAATATTGTGTTTCTACAAATAACGACATTTTCAAGTGCTGTCTTCTATACTATACAATACTTTTCTGGAACGTTTTATTCAAATTAATTATAAACATTTTTTTTTCATACGTATATATAGTTGACACAGTGACAAAGAGAGGTGTTTTAAATAAAAACCCAACTAAACACGCTCGCTAGGTATCCTTGAAAGGGAGAAAAAAAAAGTCACCCAAGCGCGCGGTTGTGTCCCATTTCGTGTAGGTAAAGAAAAAAACTGTCCCAAGTCTGACAGTCTCGAACCGCCAAGCTCTCCCCACTCCCTCCTCCCCTTTCCTTTCGTAAAGGGGTGCACTGCTGTGGGCCCGCTATGAAGCGAGGGGGTCCTCCGTCCGTACGTACGTTCAAGCCTAGCAGATAGCTCTGCTTCATTCTATTCTAAAGCGTGGTTTGTACCAGCTAGTAGCTCTTTCATGTGGCGAGGGGATCGCGCTGGATATTTTTTTAAACAAGGAGTTCTTCATACATTTTTATCGTGTATAAATATATATATGTATATGTGTGTTCTTTAATTCAAGCACACGTGTGGATTTCATCCATGGATAACAGTTTCATACACACAAAATAAATTCGTGTTTATTTCTCAAAAAAAAAATTTTTGGATATCAAAACGAAATCGACTTGGAAATACTTTTAATTTCGTTTTTTTTTGTTGTGTGCGTGTGTTTTGCGTGAGATTAAAACAAAGCTATAATGGTGTCTGGTTGTTTTTCTCTCCAAAGTTTATTTGGAAATTCGAATTTGGATCAGAGAAAGTGTAGTTGTTTGAATTCTTCTGCGTTGACATTTGTTGTGAGCTAGTGATAACCTGGATGGTAATCAGTGAAACCATTAAAAAAAAAAAAAAAAAAAAAAAAAAAGTTGATTAGATTACACCTTTATAGTAATGGTACGGTTTTTTCCGGAGAGTAAAGCGCGAGGCTCGGTTTGTGCTTTCACTTCATCTTATTTCTATAGGCTATTGGAGCATGGTAGTGATACTATATTGTTTACACTCGGTACAGTTTGTTTATATTTTCTCTTTATACTTATAATTTGTTGTTTGTGAACTTAGCTTTGATTGAAAAAAAAATAATACATGATGTAGTATGTTCCTATAAAGTTAGATAATAGGCTACATATTTGGTGAGGCTTGCGTGGCTTAAATATATAGTCTAGGCCCTATATATTTTTTTAGACCCTTTATACTTTATACAGTTATTGCCGAGTCCCGCTCTTTCTGACATTTCGACCTAAAAGTTTAAACTGAATTTCAAATTTACAGTAATTTTATGACCTTATATAGTATAAATATATCGTGTAATGTGTGTGTGTGACCTAAATATACATATCGAATATATTCATGCATATTAATCAAGAAATACTTAGAACTATAATAATATATCAGTAAGCAGAAGTGAAGCTAGTTGTTTTTTTCTAAAGTTTCGCGTGACAAACATTCACCAAACTTTTGGCCAATGTAGTAGACCCCTCTATAGATTTTTGTAAAATCTTGCCGGTAAAGACTAGTTATCTTTATTTGAATTTGTTTAAATTGTAGGCCTAATATGCTACTTAAATTTAAAATTCAGATTTGGCAGTAAGTTTTATAGCTTTGTATCGGTAAGTTGTATAGATTTGTATCCAAGCTGAAAACAAGTCAATTAGCTGTTAACTGTTAGATTTTCACTGACTAGGCCAAATTTAAACTTCATTGCGTCCGTTAAAATTTTTTCGGCCCAAGTATTTAGGCTATTTGTTTTAAGCAAATAAACGTATATTAAACTAATGGTATAGGGCTATATTATTATACTACGTATTATTTTAATACTAAATCACAATTATATAACTACTAGTTTATAGACTAAGGGGCCGTCCATAAAGGGGTTTGAGGAAGTCAACTTTTTGTGACCCATATGTGATGAGGGAAGATATTTAAAATATAAAGACTAGCTTTACTTCGAAAAAAAAAAATTATTACAAAATGTGCATTTTGAAATGAAATTTCCAGTTGAACAAGACTCCATTAATTAACTAAGCCTACTTAAAGTACAGTAATTATTTTGTTTATCACTTTTACGAAAATAACAATAAACCTGAATTGAAACATGCTAATTCTGAAATTGGAAATATTTGATGATGTTTATTTTGGAAGGGAGGGGTACATAGCCTTGTGGCCTCATATTGGGACGATCTCGGAAGGAGGGGAATTTAAGAATTGTGTATGACGTTATTTATGGCCGACCCCTTAGTATACTCATAAATAAAAGTAGGCCACAATAGTTACATGCTGACCAATAAAACAGTTTTAAGTATAAGTTAAAATATACACAGTTAATATAAGTATAGATATTCTAAAAATAAATTATCTTATACCTGATCACTAGTCATACCGGTTGATTAGCGAGTTTACGACACCGCCTCACTGACTAGAGTGCAGTATATATAAGATATTCTTTAAGAGATATTTCGGTACTTCGGTTTAGTTTAAAGAAAGTTTATAGTTTACCTAGTATAGGCCTATTTGTTTTAATGCAGATGTTACACAGGACGAGAAGATTGCCTGGCCAATACAATGCGCGGTACGGTCTATGTTGCTATGATGGCTACCCTGTACTGCCTTCTTCTTAACTTCAAACCTAAGTCGCTTCCAGCGTTAACTCGACGCTCTGGACGCTGGATCACAAATCCTTACACCACCCTCACATAAAAACATGTTGGCACGGCGACAGATCGGAATCTAGAGACCGAAGAGCCACGGGTTCGAGTATTGGAAAGGCTGGGATTCATTTTCGGGTCTGGAGGGTGTCCCCGAGTCTACCCAGCTCTGATGGATACCTGGCATTAGATGGGGTAAAGTAAAGGCTGGCCACACGATCCCTTAGTATGTCGTGGCCGCAAAAACTGGTGAACGCTGCTTCGTCGGCCCAATGGATCAATTTGGTCCGACGGGATACTTTACTTTTTCTTTTTTTAATTTGCACACATACATAGTCTAAGCCTTATTTCAAGGTTTAAAAAAAGTATTTTCAAAAACAATAAACTAACAGTAAGTATTTCGGTACCGTCAACCAAGATTAATTTTCATTTACAAGAGTAAACCATTTATTTATTATCATTCAAATGTTTCGTGTTTTTTTGCAAGTCTTTAAATTTCGTTATTGCCTAGACCTTTATTTTAACACAGATATCGATGACGTCATTAGTATGTAGGCGACTTGGCGAAGTAATTAGCGAATAGCTAAGTAATGATTTAATATTTTTATTTAGCTCACGTAAGTGGGGAAGGAAAAGGGAGCAGGGGGATCCGCGACAAAATGACGGTCACTCTTTAAGTGCCAGGCCTTGTTTGCGCTATGACACGTCCAGCGCCTGGCGGTAATTAAATGGTGCCAAGAGGGCGATCGCCACTCGGAGGAAAGCTCGCCCAGTAACGAGGAAAGACATTTTTCGCCTATCTACTCAAAATCGCCAATGAGGTAGGGAGGGAGGGGGGGAATAAGAGAGGGAGTGTGTGTGTGTGGTGAGAGTGTGTGAGGTTATGTGTGTGGTAAATATGTGTGAGATTATGTGTGCGTGGCGATAATGTGTGGAAGTATTTTGGAGTGGTAAAAGTGTATGTACGTAGTTAGAGTATAATTGTGTAGTAAGAGAGTGTGTTTGTGTAAGTATGTCCATGTGGTAAAAGAAGGTGCAGGACTATGTGTGTATGTAGCAAGAGAGGGTGTGAGTGAATGTGTGTTTGAGGCGAGAGATGGTGTGAGTGAATGTGTGTTTGAGGCGAGAGAGGGTGTGAGTGAATGTGTGTTTGAGGCGAGAGAGGGTGTGAGTGAATGTGTGTTTGAGGCGAGAGAGGGTGTGAGTGAATGTGTGTTTGAGGCGAGAGAGGGTGTGAGTGAATGTGTGTTTGAGGCGAGAGAGGGTGTGAGTGAATGTGTGTTTGAGGCGAGAGATGGTGTGAGTGAATGTGTGTTTGAGGCGAGAGAGGGTGTGAGTGAATGTGTGTTTGAGGCGAGAGAGGGTGTGAGTGAATGTGTGTTTGAGGCGAGAGAGGGTGTGAGTGAATGTGTGTTTGAGGCGAGAGAGGGTGTGAGTGAATGTGTGTTTGAGGCGAGAGATGGTGTGAGTGAATGTGTGTTTGAGGCGAGAGAGGGTGTGAGTGAATGTGTGTTTGAGGCGAGAGAGGGTGTGAGTGAATGTGTGTTTGAGGCGAGAGAGGGTGTGAGTGAATGTGTGTTTGAGGCGAGAGAGGGTGTGAGTGAATGTGTGTTTGAGGCGAGAGAGGGTGTGAGTGAATGTGTGTTTGAGGCGAGAGAGGGTGTGAGTGAATGTGTGTTTGAGGCGAGAGAGGGTGTGAGTGAATGTGTGTTTTAGGCAAGAGAGGGTGTGAGTGAATGTGTGTTTGAGGCGAGAGAGGGTGTGAGTGAATGTGTGTTTGAGGCGAGAGAGTGTGTGAGTGAATGTGTGTTTGAGGCGAGAGAGTGTGTGAGTGAATGTGTGTTTGAGGCGAGAGAGTGTGTGAGTGAATGTGTGTTTGAGGCGAGAGAGTGTGTGAGTGAATGTGTGTTTGAGGCGAGAGAGTGTGTGAGTGAATGTGTGTTTGAGGCGAGAGAGTGTGTGAGTGAATGTGTGTGTTAGGAAAAGGTGTAAGAGTATAATTATACGTGTGTGTATAGCGAGAGTGGGGAGCTGTTGTGACGCCGTATCGTTAACAAATCGCTACCTGCTAACTTGCGCGTGAGCATCGTTGTTATTAAAAAAAAATCTGTGGATAAACTAAGTAGGCTCTTGGCAGGGGGCGCCCCTCCCTTCCTTCCTCCCGCCCCCTCCCTTCCTTCCCTCACCCCACACCGTGCAAAACTTCGTCATTCACAATAAGGAGGCGATAGTAGAACGTGTGTATAATTGTGTGGGGAGGGTGGAGGGAGTGGTGTTGATGGTGGCCGGGAGATGGAAAGCCATTGACATCTCGCGTGGGAAGTTGTGATATAAATGCCCACTATTTGGCGAGACATTGCCTAATCGTTGACTTGTAGCTGTAGGCTGCACCATTAAAAAAAAAAAACAAGTTTTCACTTTTATAGCTATTGTGACTAATTCTTCGTCGAGTTATTTCTTCTTTGGTTTTAGCTGTTAAATGTTTTATTCGGTAATTTAAAAAAAAATTCTTGCTTTTAATATCAACAATCTTAATTGAAAATGCAGTTTTTTAACTATTGTAATTTAATTGTGCCGTTGCGATTTTCATTTTTTTGGTAACTGGGATAACAATACTAATATACTTTGAACCAATATTAGAGTGGTTTTTTTTTTTTCATTGCAAATTTTTGCTAGAATAAATTTAAACATAAAATGAACTTTGTTTATAAAATAAAAATATTTAGTTCTAGCTATATCTATATTTTTTGTACATTAACAAATTCAACGGATATTGAAAAGGATAATTTTTTCTAACAAAGGTTTTCGATTTATCAATATAGGTTTTCTATTGGAATAGTTTTTTTTTTTTTTATTCACTTTTTTGGCACGTGGTAAATTCATGGTTATCGTTTAGTAGCAGCTTTTGGCTTTTAGAGAGAAAGAATTTTGATTGGCCAGAATTTCCATTAGTGTCCAAGCAGAGCGTCGTTCGTATTTTGTTTATTGTTCTTGTACTAATGAAAGTTTTAAACGAATATATTTCAACTGTAATGACGTTCGAAGCTGCGTACTTTTTACGTGCACAAATTAACGTCAAAGTTTTGTCTAAGTATTATGTCTACGTAATGTGAAAGTAATGTCAATGAATGGGCTTGACTTTATAGTGTGCATTTCTTGTGATTTCTTTGTGTGTGTGTGGCTACTTTGAACGACAGATTGATACCAAGTTCTGTTGATGTGTGACTCGAGCCCGTAATGCCAGTGGATATATATATGTCCATGTGTATATTCAGATAATCTTAATCCCATATTTTTTTAAATTAATCCCTTATGCTTCGCCTCTTGAACGCCTTGGTCATTGCAAGAACTGAACGCCGATATTCTCTTCAAGAAAAGTCTTTTCTTCGTTCGTGTGCTACAAGGTTTAAGTGAATGTTGTAGGCAGGGCTGTCAGAAGTTCTAGGGGAGACCGGCTCTCAACTTGTGTGATAACCACCCTTTCACTGCTTAGCATCCAACTTCGTCGGTAGCCATAATATAAATGGTCCCCATTCTCACAATTAAATGCGCTTGCAATTATATCGCCAGTAACAACTTAGTAACAAGTTCTTATCTTAATATTGTAAGTCTTGTCTCGGTAACTTAGTGCATTGTTTGTGAAATTGGTCTTAATTGGTCTTAATGAGTTTGTGTGGTATAGTCTATTATAATGAGCTAGGTTATAGTATTTGCAGATGGATATGACAATTTTCACAATTATAGTCTTTTCGTGATATAAGTCTCGTAGTCTTTGGTGAAATAAAACGATCTAGTTTTACACATATAGTCTTGATGGGATAATTTCCGTTGTTTCTGATGCTTTGTAAGAAGATAGCAACGAGTCTAGATCTAGTTCTAGTCACACATCAAAATAAAAACGTCTTAAACAAGAAAATATCTCCAAAAGCTAACTTGTGAATGTAATTGATATACGACAAGATACATATCACACATAAGGGACATTGTATATCAACAACAACAACATTCATTGGAATGTCCCTGAAATGAAAAACACGTTTTTGAAGTCGCGGAACAAAGGATCTTTTTAGAATAGCAACAACTGCGGTATGCTTTGTGGAAAATAGTCGTGCTGTTGGGGTTTTTCGATTAATTTTTTTTTTAATGTGAGACTAGTGTGCTAAGGGTGATAATTATGCTCATTAAAGCGATAGTAGCCTCGGATGTGATTAGTATCGGAATCCAACGCAGAAACGGGCTACTACAGAAATTGGTCAATAAAATACTTAATTGACAATAAAAATATGCGTATTTTTTTTTAAAATAATAATAAAATAATAAAATTAAGTTAGTTTCTAAAAGATGTTACGAATTGATTCATGCCTATAGAAGATGTGTTGCGATTTTTTTTTTCTTTTTAAATTTTAAGCTGGTGCTGAATTTGACTGGCGCTTTCATAATAATGAAAGGGATATATATATACGGGGGGTAAAGACTTAGCTACAGTGAATACGGATAATAGCGCTACGTACACTGAACACGGGTATGTAGTGAACAATAACGACGTACATAGATCTGAGTGTGTGATTCTGTGAAGGTATGCCAGAGACAGCTAATGCCACAATTTGTATAGAATTAAACATATAATATACACAAATACGCCAGCATTTTTTTACCCCCTTAGATTCTATTTATAGAATCAGTCGGGGGGGGGGGGGGGGTTAGTATTTTCTGTCTTCTTTGGTTGGTGTGCAAAATGACGCGTGTTTTTTTACTTACAAAAAGTAGATTCGGTTGATATGTTCAAAGTGCGCACTAGTGCTGAAAGTTTTTGACATGAATCGAAAGTGTTGCCCATGGGCGCTGCCTGGGTATGTTGCCGTTTACCTAAGGTGGGGTGCTGTGCAGGGATGGGTGTTTATGTTGAATGAGGTAGGGGGGGTGCAAACCATAAATACGGATAAAATAATTTGGATAATATGTGCAATAATAAAGTTTATGAACCCCCCTCTCCCCGTTTTTTCCAAAATTTTAAATATACGCCAATGACGCGGGACTAAACATATTGCAGACATGTGAATATGTGTAAATTATCACATACAGATAGGATTGACATATAACTCTTAAATATAGTCCTGTGGGACTGTCTGTGTCGACACAAATAAAACTATATTATACGACTACTAGAGTCTAACCTTTTAGCGATGTTTTATCAAGTTCTATTTTAAATATTTCTTTTTGTTCTATGCAACGAGCTAAGCAACAACAACAAAAATTTAAAAAATTGACTCATTTAAACCCCTCCCCCCCCCCCGTCCCACCTTCCTTTTCCTTCTCTCACATAAGCAGTGAATGAGTTCAATGTAAATGTATATATTGAGAACCGTGCATTCCTGAAATTATCGTACTTCTAAAAACGATCTTGACAGATCATCTAATGTATTTAAAGATCTGGGATTCTTCCCATGCTAAAAATTCCTGTCTAGGTCGACAATGTTCAAACCATTGGCCCCAACGTCACCTGCCCCCCCCCCCACCCCATTGCCCAGGTATGTGCCTTATCGTCCATGTCCCTTTTCTATCCAGGTAGAGTCTGAAAGGGGTGACCTGCTGTCAAACTAGGCCCATTGGTTCACATTGATGGGCCTAGTTTTTTAATTTTTTTCTTTTAAGTTTGTCTTTTTTTTGTTTTGTTTTTTCAAACTCGTTTCATAGTTGGCATTTGTTTAAGTGTCCTCCTTGTCTTGCTTATACAGGTCCATCCTGGGACATTCCACCATTCTGGACCCCGCTAGATCACTTCTCACGCAGGACTAAAACTGGACGTTCGTCAGGAATCGTGTGATTAATTGCAGGATTATTCATCAAAAAAAGAAATAAGGCAGGGAATAAAAAGAAAGCTGTGTTTAGTGTTTGTTGTGAAGTTGGCATTGGATTTGGTTTTACTTATAGGATCATATGACCACAAAGCAATCGTTTTGAAGTGTGTCTTATAGCGCGCGTATGCGTTTGTGCATTTCTGCCCACGTGTTCAAACGCTGGGTATAGCTGGATTTGCCGAGTCATCGTTCTAACGGCGGCCTCGGGCAGCAGGTGAAAAAATAAAAAGCAAACAAAACAGTGAGGACGACCGCCCCCCGCACCGCCGTGTGCGTGTGTGCGTCCGCGCGTGCCCTGCGCGCGCTCCTTGTTCGTGAGTGAGTTCGTGTGTGTTCGTGTGTGTTTTCGCGCAGTCTATCACAGAGCTGACCACTGGACACGGTGAGGATAGATGGTGCCCAATAGGACTAAGCTCATCTGAAGGTTGGTCATCTAGCATGGGACCAAGCAATGACTCTAAGGGCGAGTGTTCCCACCCATTATGAGGAAAACATTTGCTCTTTGCCAAGTTAGCCCACCCAGGTAAGGTCATTGTACTGTCTTGTATTTATTCTTCACTTAAGAAACATATCGCCATTTAACAATGACACCCGCGCAAAAAATGGGTTGCCTGAACAAAGTAGAAAAAAACAACAACAATGTAACATTATTTAAAAACTTTATAAAAATGCAAGACTTGACTCAATCAACCGATAAGCTTAGGACGCAATAATCTTCTGCATAGAAGTACCATATAAGTGAAAGAACCAACTTACAACATATGAGCACTGTTAAAGGGTCTGACTTCTCTGTTGAGGCCCTGGGGTTCAAGTCATTGAGACCGTTCACCGCACTTCCGCCTTTCTTTTAACGATTGCCGTGGTACAATCAGTATGGCCTCGTCTCTCAGTTTTTTTTTTCTCTGATGGCCCCTTTCTCTGTAGGCTATTCGACACGGTACGCTGTGACGAACGGCATAAAATGTTTGGAATGTGAAGTTATAACATTTAAAATGGTTCCAATATTCTTGGGGCTGGCGTATGCATCAAGACAAACAAAAAATGTTTTGCATAAGTTGTCCATGCAGCAGGATAACCCCCCCCCTCTCCCCACAACTGCTGGCGCATCTTGAGGGTGCTGTCACGCCCTATGGCTGGTACATTCTGGGGCGCGACTAGAGTTCCGATTTCTCTTTTATCATTACGCCCCTCTCTTCATTGCTTTCGAGGGTTGAAGGAAAAGGTGTGGGGGGGCTATGTTTCCTAATTTCACACCCTATCATTTATTGGAGGATTCTAAAAACAGGGGCGACGGGGGGGCTTTACCATCAAAGGCCGATAAGTTTCACGTGGATGGTAACCTAAGAGCCAGGTGTAACGTGACAGGTAGAGTGATGGGGATCAGATACTTGACGCAATGGTAAACATGCACACTGTACACATACATACATTATATAGTCTATGATTTATAAATAGTATGTTTGTTTTTTTATTTCGGTATAAAATAAAATACTCTTCATTCTGAACCCATTAGCAAGCTATAAACACGAATTGTATTTTCTTGTCGTGTGTTATAATGTAAATAAGCAGTGTAGCGCACACACCATTCAAACTCGAAATGTACAATAAACGTACATAGCATTTTGGTGACTTATACAAGAAGTCTAAGAAAAACTCGCGATAAAAACATATCCATTTCTTTGGATATGTGGAAGTTAAACTAACATTTCTGTTACTTCAAGAAATGGTCGCCATTGTCAGAACTTGTATTTTTTTCTCCTTTTTTAAACGATGTTCAATGCTTTTAAAAACCCAGACTTTCATTGCTATAACTAATTCCTATTTCAGCGCACAATTTGTATTATGGGTGTGGAAGAGAGATGTGTGCAGTGGGGTGGCTAGAATTAAATGGGAGGAATGGGGTTGCTCGTCGAGAATATATGAGAACCGTTTACAATAGGTTATGAAACAGCCACCATCTCTTTTCCGTTTACCAAAACCTGTTGTTCTTTTTTTTTTCTTTGTTTGTTGTTTATTTATTGTTATTTGTTTCTTTTTTTTTTTTTTGTGCATTTGGTATTCGCTGCAATGCCCCCACCTGCATAAGTAGAGATTAACTTTCAAAAGGTTACACTTGTGGTCGCTTGGTTTGTTCTTAGACACAATAATTAACCGAGGGGTTAATGTGAAGAAATGGGTTGGCGGGGAGGGGGAGGGGAAGCTATTCATCTTGTTTATTTTTTTATATTTTTTTTTTGGTCCTACGCGTAACTATGGCAATTTTTGTAAGCGTTAATTTTTTCTTATTATAAGGAATTTGATTTACAACAAAGAAACGAAAGAAGTAAAAACGAACACGGTTTCTACTTCACTATGATAATAACAACCATCGAGATTGTAATAATTGTATAAAGGTGTGGGTTAAAGAACCATAACAGACGTTCATTATAGTCGCGCTTGGTAGACAATGATACCGGACAGCGAACTGAATTTTCCCCAATATTCAGCCATTATCTTATTTAAATTTTGGCCCCCAATGCTGGGCCAATATATTGTGCTGCTATGATTGTTGATGTCAACGCCTTAGGGTTTCCGTTTCTCAATTTATTTATTATTTTTAGACCTCCCCCCCCTCTCAACAACACACACACATACACACATATATAGAATATATATATATATATATATATATATATATATATATATACACCATCCATAAGAAGAATTATTATTTTTAATCTAAAAAATTCCTGATTCTAAAATTAGATCTCGATCCAACAAGATCACGCTAAATCCACCTGGACCACAAATGAACCATTATAATATAATAGTGTTAGTCCCGCACCTTCAATGTGGAAGGAAAATGACAACAACAACAACAAAAAAAAACCACACTTTAGTACGTTACTGTGGTTCATTGTAGGCAGCTATTAAGTACTTGGTCTGGTCCTTCATGGGTTATTTACTAGGGAAAGTCCCCCCCCCTCTCCCCCCCCCCCCCCCTCAACCCCCAGACTATGAGGGGAGATAACACTAGCTCCGGATCTAATAGAGACACACACAAAAAAATTATCTTCCTTGTCATAGGGATACTAAAACGCAGTTCTGTGGTATGTTGTTCAATGTGTGTCTTTGCCCCCCTTTAACGAACATTTTCAAAGTTCTAACCTTAATAGATGTTACGTTTTTTATAATATTGACAGTTTGATGCACCGTACAGCGGGTGTCGGCGTAGTTGGTTTTTGATTAAGGGGTCGTCCACAAAGAACGTCACGAAACTTTTACAAATTCAGAGCCCATCTCCACTCGGTTACAATTTATCACAAATTCACAGATGTGTATGATTGTGCGAATCTTACAACTCTTCAACCCCCCCCCTCTCCTCCCCCCCCTCCACACGTACTCGCACGGGTCCTTACTTTTGTGATTTTAATATAGAGGCTAAGTTATATATGGTTTGGGTTACTATAATATAGTTTCTTTTCTCGAACTGCTTAGCTTTACTCTATCAGGCGTGCACTGTTCCCGCTATGTATTCATTCTAAGGACTTGGGCACACCACGTCGTATCGACGTGGGGGAAAAAAAAAACGAGGTTTCCACGTGTTTTCGTGGTTACCACGCTTTTTTCCCCGTCCATACCACGTGGTGTGGCCACTGGAACACACTAGTACTCATTGTTGTTAAAATGCGTTGTTATTGTTGTTGTTTTTTGTTATTCACCTTTGTTGTAAGTAGTTATTTACTTTTGCTTTGCGTTTTTTTTGGTATAATTTTGGTGTATGTTACTTACTGATGTTGTATGTTGTTATTTACTGCTGTATGCTCAAACACAACAACAATGATTTATTATTAGTACCTCGTCTGTATAAAGAGGGGGGGGGGGTTGAAGTCATTTTCCCGCGGACCGTTTCGGAATTCAACATTTTCCTAAGAACACTTCACTTCCTATCCTCCACCCCCACCTCTCCCCCCTCCCTGTCAGTCAGCACTGATAGGAGAAATATGCAGGCAGCTAGTGAAGAAACTCTTTTTTTGTTTAGTCAATTCGGTCCATACAACAAACAAACAAAATACAAAGTAACAGAAAAAACAACAACAACATCAGGATCTAGAGAAAGACAACAATTGTACAAGGTCTGTCTTATCTGATCGTTAGTGCTGTTGCCGATCGGAGACAAAACCATATGAACAAAAAATACATAAATATAAACAAGTCGAGATAAGTGTTTTGTCCAGTGTGTGTGTGTCGTTGGTCACAATTGTTCTAAGGTACAGTTAGTGGTGCGGTAGGCGTAGTTGTGAGGCGCAGTGGCCCATTGCGATGACAATTAATTGGACTTGGTTTTAAAGGAATGACAAAACATCCCATGTGCCCTGTACCTTCAGATCAGTTGGGGAAACGTACAGTCTTCCGAACATTGTTCCGGTCAAGCAGTCCACTGTTACATATCGGCCAAATAAACTTCAAGAACTCTGTAGACCAAAAACAAAAATATTTGTTTGAAATCGTTAAGAAATAAATGGGTTAAGCACTGAAGGACCTACGCGAAGAAAATTCATTGCGAGAGATTATCAAAACAAACGGTAGTCGCATCGCAGCTGTTTCAGTCATTGGGCGCAAGGAAGCCTCTCTTCTTTCTTCTTGCCATCACCCCAATTACCCTGAAGGCATCCACCAAGTTCCGACTTTTAAAAGTCACATCAACAGCAGGCTCGTTCTCTTGGTGTCGGTTGTCGGAAATGGACGGCGGCCTCAAAGCGGGATACGCCTATGGGTCTAAAAAACAAGCGCTCAACGGTTTCTGTGTCGTTGTCGTATCCTCGGGTTACCAAGGACGCTGTTTAGTATTTACGTTCTGTAGGGCGTTGCGTCGGGAGCTTGTCATGAAATGTTCCTTGTTTTTGTTTTTTGGAGGCGTAGATAACCCGGGGCTAATGAATGAACTTGTGTTCTAAGAATCAGCTCTGCGGTTGTCTTTTCCTTGGATTAGTTTACTGTTCAGTTTGCCCCGCTGGGGACATGAGTCAATGCAGGGTAACACCACCAGGGGCGTTCAGTTTCTTCTCGCCACCCGACAAACACGACCAAAGCGGAAGAAGATTAAAGGGCTAGCATGTCTGACCCCCCTCCCTCCTCCCCTCCAACTACTACAAGAAGAAGAAAAAAAAAAGGCTTCTCCCTTGGTCTGTTCAAGTCCACAGTCAGACCACCCATCTATGACCTACGCCGCTGTCTGTGTTATTTCCAAAGGTTGTAATATCGAGATGGTGAATGGTGTGTCAAACTGTAGCCAATTTTGTTTGTATTAGATTTGTGTAAATACACACTTTAACATTTTAAATAGCTCCATATGGAACGCTGTTGACATTTGCTCATTCTATAGTAAAAAAAAAATCTTGTATTCTATAATGTATTATACATTCTTGCATAGTCTGTCCTCCTGAGTTTTCTTAATTACTATTTAGCAGTCTTTGTCTACACATCTCTTCACCCCCCCCCCCTCCCATGCCATCAACCTTTGTTTTTATCTAGGTATCTATAGCTGTTACCAATACTATGGGCTAACCTAACACAAACACACACACACACACACACACACACACACACATAGACACCCCTAGTCTACCATTGAAACCAACCAAATATCTGTTTACAGACTTGCATATCTCTTTGCAGCCAGCGCAAACAGTGCAAAGCATATATATATATAAATGTAATTTTTTTTTTTTTTTGCATGCTTTGCTCTCCCGGTGTAAATGTCTGTATGACAACACATACCAGGCATTCTGTTGGGGGTATGCTGAAACCAACGTCCCCCAGCGGGACCCGTTCAAAACCTACGGGTGTCCCTCCGCCCCCCTCCCCGCCCCCGCCTTAAATTGTTCTTTATTCAATGGGATGTGTGCCTTCCACAAACAACAAATAAAAAACGTATTCAAATCGCAACTTGCCAGTCAAGTGTATAAATGTACGATGGCACATTCCTTATGAGCTCATATTTAAGTTAGGGCCGATATGTTCTATTAGGCACTGCCGCCCCGTCACTCTATTCAATGTTGAGACGCGTTGAATTTTTCATCGACCATGTGCCCAAGAGGTCGTTCATGATATAGTCGTATTTCCTTACCACCTAGTCTACAATTTTACTGCCATTGTTAAGTCCCCCCCCCCCTTCCGCCCCCCCCCCCTTACCAGCCCTTCACCCGGACGACAGTAAAACGCGTGTGCACTAAATATAAACGTTATAGTTATAACGCGTCTTTATGATTAGCTAACACATTTAAAACGCTGACTGTACACTTTATGGCGGATCACTTATCGCACTTTGGTGTAGAAATTAAAAGGCTAATTTTCAAACAATGCGTTGGTATTTTCCGGGGATATGACCTAATTTTCTGACTCTATGGGCAATTTTTCTGATGATATTTTTTTCTGACGACACGACCAAGTTTTCTTGGATATGACCAAGTCTTCTGACGATATGACCAAACAAAGTTGTCTGGCGATATGACCAGGTTTTCTGGCGATGTGACCAAGTTTTCTAGGATATGACCAAGTCTTCTGACGATATGACCAAACAAAGTTGTCTGGCGATATGACCAGGTTTTCTGGCGATGTGACCAAGTTTTCTAGGATATGACCAAGTCTTCTGACGATATGACCAAACAAAGTTGTCTGGCGATATGACCAGGTTTTCTGGCGATGTGACCAAGTTTTCTAGGATATGACCAAGTCTTCTGACGATATGACCAAACAAAGTTGTCTGGCGATATGACCAGGTTTTCTGGCGATGTGACCAAGTTTTCTAGGATATGACCAAGTCTTCTGACGATATGACCAAGCAAAGTTGTCTGGCGATATGACCAGGTTTTCTGGCGATGTGACCAAGTTTTCTAGGATATGACCAAGTTATTTGACAAAATGATTAGTTTTTTTTTTTTAGACTTTCCATTTACATATAACTTAAAGAGAGTGTGTGTGTGTGTGTGTGTTTCCATTTACAGTATGTTTGCATTTCTGTATTTGTGCATATGCAGCATATATATGTGTGTGTATGTACATTATTTTGTAGTTTGTGTGTGTGTGCAAGCGTTTCCCATAATCTTACTGCTTGTTATCGTGTCGGCTATTGCTTCCTTACAGCTCTCCATTTGAAGAGTGGTTTGAGAGAGGGGGGAGGGGCGAGAGGGGGGTAACACTTGACAAAAAGGTACTTTAAATTCTCTTAGATTTAAACATCTTTTGACACATGACACACACACACACACACACATGCACAAAATAGCTATCTAACAAATTACTTGCTGACAAGGGGAGACTAAGGGATATTTTGAGTTGCACATGTTGCTTTTTAGTGTGATTTTTTAATAAAGAAATCCTACCAGACAGATCGACGAACAGATAGGTAGACTTGATATCCGGGAGTTTGACTATTACCATTAAAGTAATTAAGAGTGAAAAGAAAAGTAAGTCGAAAAAGTAAGAAATAACAACAAAGAAAGAGCAGTATGTCTGAACTCTGAAGGCAATTCACTGAGAATTCACTCCCCTTGTGTCAAGACGTTTTGAGTGTCACATTCAGCTACACTGATCTGCTTCAATATCACACCTTAAAAATTAACGGGTAGGGAGTTGGTGGAAGCGGGGGTGGAAGCATGCTCACAACTATTATTTTTATCATTATCTGCTTACATTTAACTTGAGTGAGTGTGTGTGTGTGTGTGCGGACAAACCCGCAACGTACAAATGCAAAATGTGTTCCAATTGTGTGGAGGTTTTAATGCGGCATGATTTCAACTGAATGTAGTTTTCTTGTTCAATTCTTTGGGGGTCCTTTTTTTTTCTTCTTTTTGTTGTTGTTGTGTCTGCTGATTGAAAAGCTGCGCGTTTTGTGTGCCCTCTTCTTTAGACTATAGTGGGGGGGGGGGGGGGGGGGGGGTGTTGGAGAAAGGTTTGGGCAGGGAGGCGAAGGAAAGTAAGAAAGAGGGAAATAAAAAGGAATAAGCGGGAAGGAGGGTTGACAAAAAATCATTCTGCGTGCCTTTATGCTAATCTCCTGATTTTACGAAGTTTGTGTAGTGTGTGTGTCTGCTGGTGTGAATAATGTGATTCTTTGTTTGTGTGTATGTGTGTAGTGGTGAAAAAGAAAGGAGGGGGGGGGGGGAGGCTGGTTATCCATTCTCACACCACGAATACCACAGGCCTGTAGCTTCTGGTCATGGTCTTTTACTATTCAGTTGTAAGTGTTACCTAGTTTAATGTGTACTATTATGTTGTACAACAATTGTGGATACATTTTATTCCAACACATGAAATGCTCTTCAAATTCTTGCATATTATTATTACGCACCCCCGCTCTCATCAAGGTCGTGCACTTTACCCCCGTGCATAAATCAAAAATGGCCGAGACAGAAGGGATTCTTCAGGGAGTGAAGGTATTAACTTAATGTTTATATTCTTTTCAAATGACAAAATAGAAGAATTCCCATCAACTCAAGTTTAGCGACGAATTTTACCGCAAACGTAAAACTATTTCAACCTTTTGGACCACCTTGATTTTTGGGTGGGTCGGTAAGAGCCCACCGAATTCAGACTGGTGTTTTTTTTTTTTTTTTGTTTTTTTTTTATAATTAGGGCACATCATTCATTCATGTCTTTTTCTCGACCACCTAAGAAAACTTTCACGAGGCTGGTTTCTCTGAATTTATTTAGCTTTTGACTCCATAACTTACAAAAACATTTTTTTCTTCTCCTTGTTGTGTAGGTTAATGTGGCGACACACAGTTTGTGAACTAATTTATTTTTCGTACCTTCGGAATAAGGCTAAGTAAAAGAACAAAACAACTAAAAAAATATATATATAAAAAAAAAATAAAGTGGCAAGAGGACACTATGCTGTAGTGGTTTATAAGTATGTTAAAGTTGTAAATGTTGAAGAAAAAGACAATAATAACATTTTTTTTATCCAACTCATGCGAAATCAACATTTTCTGTTTCGATACATGTCTAGACGTCTGGAGGTTAACATCCTGATAATCCACGGGATAATGATAATATATTCAGATCTCTCGCGGTGTAGAGTTTTGCTAAAGCGAAAAAACAACAACTTTGTTTTGTACTGCTAAAAAAAATGTGTGTTTTAGTAAAACAGATATCTAATGGTAAGTAAAGTATAGTACCCGTCGGAAGGAATTGATCCATACGTCCGGTGAAGCAGCGATCACCAAGTTTCTGTGGCCACGGCATACTAGGTGGTTGTGTGGCCAGCACTACGCACATCCGCCTTTACTTTACCCCAACCTAGGTCAGGTACCCATCAGAGCTGGGTAAACTCAGGGTCATCCTCCGGACCCGGGAAAAAATCCTAGCCTGCACCTGCATTCAAACCAGCAATAAAATCTTTGACGGGCAATACATTATAGCATACCTTTATAGTATCATCAAACAAAATGAATATTATGAGTTAGGCAAACCATTTATTTAAAAGAAATCAGTCTTGTAAATCAATTTAAAAAAACAAACGTATCCACTGTATTTCATATCATTATGTATTTGATAAAATCAAGAATGATGGAATATTTTTAAAAACATTGCTCTCGTAACAATTTCCGCCATATTGTTGCCGGAGCCCGAGATATGATTTTGCCCGTTTAAAGTATTTAAATTCATTTTTTTTATTTAAAAAAATCTATTGTTTGTGTCTTTGAAAATGTACTGATGTCCTTATTAAATAGATGTTGAATGGGACAGTCGGTCACTTGTTGTAGAGATGTATAAATAAAGAGAGTAGCCAGGTCTATTCAGTCAGGTTCAGGTATGCTGTACAAAGTACTTCCGGAAACAGAGAATGTGGGGCGATTCTGTTATATATTTATTATATGGGTAGGGGCAGTGCCTGGTCTAACGTGTCAATCTGCCTTGTCATTTCCCCATCAAAGGATGCCATCTCACCACCCCCTCACATCCCTACCCCCCCCCACACACACACAGGCACACCCATCTGCCAACCGGCTGCCGAAATCAAAACATGGTTGGGGGTGTTTGGGGGAGTGGGGGCGAGGACACCCCCGCCCCATAAGGACTGTTACGGATGAGACCAACTAAAGGATTAGCGCGGATTAGGTAAATCGCCACATACAGGGACGCACCCTGCGTGGGCGCTCGCCACCACCCCCCACCTCTCCCCGACTACTCAAAGCCAATAAAAATATAACATATGTCTTTGTGGGAGGGGGGGGGGGAGGGGAGGGGGATTGAATATTTACTTGAGCGCACTGAGCTGTTGTAAACATGCCAATTAGATTTGATATCAACAGAGTTATTAAAATTCTAGAACAACATTCTTCCTGAGACGGTGTCCCTTTTCTTTTTAAATTTCCTACCCCAGTTGTAGGGCCAAAATGACGCCCCCCACCCTCCTTAGGCCTCATCCACAAGCAAGTCCAAGTTTTATTTTTACCATTAACTCCCTTCAAACTTCATTCTAGCCATATGTATTTTTATTACTTTCATATTTCAAATTCTACTGAATATATTTTTGGTTATTCTGTTAATTCGGAAAAACACAAAAACAAAACAAAAAAGAGCCAAAAATGTTAGGACTATGTATGTCACCTTATTCCACCATCCACCAATATGCCACCTTATTCCACCATCCACCAATATGTCACCTTATTCCACCATCCACCAATATGTCACCTTATTCCACCATCCACCAATATGTCACCTTATTCCACCATCCACCGAAGAAAAAAAAAGGCAATGTTTTTTTTTCTCTTCTTAAAATTTAGTCGAAAGACAGTCTTAAATGCCGATAACATATTTTTTGGTAAAATATTGTGGGCGTGGTTCTGAATTAGTTCCTATACTCTAAGTCTAAACACTATTGTCCGGTGAGGGAACTAAAAGATGGAGGGGGGGGGGAGAATAGCCAAAAATAAATAATTTAAGTTTCTTCTTCAGCCCTTGCTTGAACTATGTGGCAAGTGATGCCAGGCTCACAAGTTTCCGTGGCCAAGGCATACTAAGAGTTGTGTGGCCAACACACTGCTTAGACGCATTTAATATATCCCCCCTTCCGGGGCCCTTCCCCAAACTAATGGCAGGTAGCCCATCAGAGCTGGGTAGACTCAGGGACACCCTCCAGCTGGGTAGACTCAGGGACACCCTCCAGCTGGGTAGACTCAGGGACACCATTCTAGGTCCGGAACAACAAAAATCCTGCCCTTTACCGGTTCTTGAACCCCAGAGGGGGGGGGGGGTCTTTCCTACTGCCTTCGTTTTATTATGTAGTTTTATAACGATGTAAACATTTTCAAATTCAGAACTAACCTTTTTTATGTCAACCTTGACCTCTCTATGCCAGGGGTCGCCAACGGAGATCAATCCATTACATAAACAAGATTTGTAGTTTTACGAGGAGAATTAAAAAAAAAAGAAACACTTTGAAGTGAAGTGAAATAAACCCAGAAAAAACTTATCGGAAACCAATAACTTCCGTTACTCTCAGCTTTGGTCTTTGTAAAATTCTCATTGCGACATACACACACACACGCACAAATAAGTCAGCTCTTGTTATCAACCTGCACTCGCCATACGCTTATCAGTACTCACGTTATCAGGCTGTTAACACTGCCCCTTGTGACAGACTTTAAACAAATCTAGAACAACGAACAATAAAAAAAAATTAACCCGGTAAAGTGCTTCCGCCCCCCGCCCCGCCCTACCCCCTGCGTCGAGCAGCTTCCACGGACTCCGAACAAAACTTTCCACATGTTTCCTGACTATTGTTGTTCTTTGGTTTGATGTTGTTGTTGTTGTTGTTTTATATTTTATTGCAGGCCCTCAACCTTGAGCTCGAGATTTTTGACTCTTTGCGTTGGTCGCCACCCCACGCTGCTGACATGCAATTGGTTCTAAATTAATCTTGGCTCTTGTAATCAGGAACATTTTGATAAATCCTGAATGATTACAACTTGACCCTTTCTCTCGTAGTGCAGCAGGAGGGGGAGGGGGTGTAAAAGGGGGGGGGGGGAGAGACCATTGCCACTTGTCGTCAAGAGTTTTCAACGAGGCTTAAATTTTCGTTTGTTTTTCATTTTAACATGTCTGGCCTAGTTGTTTTATATTGTTTTAAAATTGTTTTTTTTTTTTTGTGTGTGTATTGTATTGATTGTGTATGGACATATTTTGAATGCTTTTAGTTTGGAGCTTATTTGTAGAAAGAAGAAGAACAAAACAAAACAAAGCGTCATTGGTATATAGGCCAGTGAAATGTGGGATCTGTCAAGAGATTTAATGGGATTCTGATTGCTAACATGCCACTCCTGGTGCCGGAGATACGAAGGTGTGAGCCCTTCATTAATGGAACTAGGCATCTTGAAATTTACGATTATTGCCGGAAAGTTCGTAGAGGGCATTGTCTTGAAAAGCTCTTTTTGTCTTATTTTTTTAAAAAAAGCCAAACATTCGATAGGTTCTTTTCCAGTAATGAAAACATATAATATAACATATACATATAAAAACAAATTCAAAAACGCAAGTCAAGTTCCACTTTGATCATCTGTTTATCCAGAGCTATGTTTTCTTTTTTTTCTAGGCCAGTTTGTCAACTTCAATTTGGTATAAAGTAAAAACGTAGCTAGCTATTATTTCCCGCTAAGTTTACAACCTCAGAGCCGTGAAGCATTTCTTCCGTTTCAAAACATTCTCAACGTCCCAGTTGGCCTGTCAGAATGAGGCCAGTTAATAACACACGTGGCTTGATCCCTAGTATTGTTCAGGCAATATTTGTTCTAAACCTCTAACCCTCCCATTACTCCTTTAAAAAAAACCAAAAAGAACAACAACTGTAGTCACTAAGGGTGTGTGATTGAGGGACTGCCATGTCAGCAAGACATCAAGACATCTAGACATAGTTGGAGTTACTGAACCTTCACTGTACCTTCACTTCGACACACGCATTCATAGTCTGCACACAAACACGCCAAAAATTAGAACTTTTAACAAAAGAAAAAGAAACAAAAAAAAAAAGAAAACTGCATATCCTCTTACCCAAAGTCTTAAATGTCGGATACACAAACTGAGGGTTTGTTTGAACAGGTGCAAACAGTTGGGGCCGAAATATTTACTTTTATATCACCCAGCAAAACGAGGGATGGGGTAGGGGGCATGATCGTATTATTACAAGATAGGTGTTTAGTCTGGTGATGATAAAACACATTAGTTATATATTTTTTTTAAAGTAGTGATATTACATGAAACATTAAATCTTTACTTAGAAGTGTAATACAATTATCTAATAAAGAGATTTAAAACAAACATATATATATATAAAAACTTTTATGTTTTCCGAAATTTAATTCGGGCATGGAATGGGTTGCCTGAAAAAGTGTCGAAAGAAATAGTTATTAAACATCATTTGAAGCACTTTTCAAAATGTAACACTATAGAATAACCGGTGTATGCCACTAAAGCTTTCTTTCAATAAGAATAACACCAGTAGTACATTATAAGCCAAGATGATTACACCGGTATGTATAATATGGCATCCTTCCGTCCTCAAAGGGACAATGATGTAGTTTCATTGATCTCTGTCTTTTGTCTTTCTCCTGGCTCTCTTCTCAGCACGTTTTGATTTACTACACTGTAGACAAAATAAGTGAAATGCACACAAAACAAAAAAACAACTCACTTCCGCAAACGTTACTCACGCCAGTAATAAGCTTAACCCCTCCCCCCCCCCCGATATATTTGTTGGTTCTTTCCTGCCTTGATATTCACCATCTACGTTTACAAGAAAAATGATGAGGGACCCCAATTCTGACCACCAGAATCATCAAGTATGCATTATCTATTGTGAACATCGAACCGACGTTTGTTTGTTTATATTAGTAGCCCGTTGGTCAGTTGTATTATTCTACGTGTCAGTGAAAGAATCCAGCAGTGACAAGATTCTAATTAAACTGTTCTATAAACTGGACAGTCCTCCCCCCTCCCCCAGACACCAATCACCATTCACTAGCCTTGTTATGTTTGTTTGTTTGTTTTTTCTTCAATTCATCCATTCCCGACAGTCGCCATGACACATGACGGTCAGACAAACAATGTTCCGATTGCTTGTCATTCTCTTCAATCTCCGTTTTGAGTTTTCATTGGTCACGACCAATGCTAGATTAATATTATTACAATTAATGGGCCTAAGGCAGTGGACGGAAAATGGCCAGTTCGTCGAGGCAGTATTTTAATTTTGTATCAACTGGTCATATGACCCAAGATGGCCCTCGTTTGACCTATTCGGGCTACTTATTCAGGCGTAACACTCGTAACCATTGACGACTGATCAGAAATTAAAATTGATCAGTTTAAGAAAGGTTTAGAAAAAAATATAGCTGGCATAAAAAGCAAAAGGCTTAATCAATACCAGCACAGACTGCACAGACCCAATCACATTTAGTAGTAGTACTATTTCTCCATCTAAACACTACAACAGGAAATAATGCGATTTATCTATTTAGTTGACATGTCAAGTAAATCTGACATCGTTAGCACCATTCTATATTTTTTTTAAAGTGCTCATTACAACTTTGACTCCTCCCTCCCTCCCTACCCACAATCCCTTTTCCGTCCTCCCTCCCCCACCCCCATCTTTCTTTCTTTTTTAAAATTTATTATTTCCCATGTTTGAAACAGCAAGAAAATTTGTTTCTTAAGCTATGTCTTTTAATGTACTGTTTGTTTGGACATGCCACGGGAATGCAAAGATTATGTATAATTCTGTCCTTTATTTAGTGTGCGTGTGTGTGTGTGTGGGGGGGGGGGGGGTCCTGCCTTTCTTAAAACTACTATTAGATCTACGGGGTCCAGGGCCACAAATTAATGAGCACATGTCGGTTGCTGACAAGCAAATGGCTTAAAAAGATACAAAGATACCAAAAAAAAAACTACAACAGGGTTAGCGCTTTAAGATTTAGGGTAGATTCTTAAATGCATTCCATGTCTTGCGTTCTTTTGCACATTGTCAACCGGACAGACATTTAAAGGTAACACTTCCTTTGGAATACAGGTAGATTTCAGAAAATAAATGCGCCTGTGAGTCAACCGCATGTATTCATTATATTTGGAATGAAAATTTAGACTTTTGCGTATGAGACTGTTATTTGCAAATACAGAAAGACAACATAACAATAATATTAAGCCTGTTATTTAGAAAATAACAAAACCTAATTACGAATTGTCAGCATAAAAACAATGGGCAATGTAGCTGAGCGGCAGCTCGTTCCACTGGCGATCCAAAGATCCTGGGTCCGAATCCTGGTGGTGGAGGCTAGGATTTTTTCCCTGGACTTGAGTCTACCCAGCAAATGATTACAGCCCTGGGCATTGTGCTGGTCACACA
Organism: Anisus vortex; assembly: GCA_949126835.1. Taxonomy (NCBI): domain Eukaryota; kingdom Metazoa; phylum Mollusca; class Gastropoda; family Planorbidae; genus Anisus; species Anisus vortex. The sequence goes on along the minus strand of OX421492.1, from coordinate 11,697,623 downwards.
TTCCCATAGAAACTAGTGAACGCTGCTTGACCAACCCTGTGATCAGTTTAGTCAGAAGGGTACTTTAACTTTACAGCATAAAAATGTTGATAGGAGTGTAGAATTCTCGAAAAGAAAGTATTTTGTAGAAAGTTCAAAGTAAACTCGTGTTGTCAGTTTGTTGATCCGATTGACATGGACACATGAACGTATCCAAAATACACAACACAGTCACCCGATCACCGGATAGGCCGGTATCGTACATAGCGTTACATACATAAAAACTGAAGACGAAGAGATCACTCGATATTTTCTGGTGTTATCCCCCAACTACAGTACCTCTGCACATTAACCCTTACAGTCCCGGGCGCGTATATAGCGGAACTGAAGGCAGCATAGATAGAAGTAGGTCGGTACCGGAAGGGTTAATACAAATCAGAGCGCAACGAACTGTAATGAAATTGTTTGCCAGAGACGTCGAGACACATGGTATGATGATAAACTAAGCTACTGTTATCTCTCTTCTACTACCCTTTAAACTTTAAACATGACAAGAATGCGATGTACTAGGGCAGTGGGGGGGGGGGGGGGGGTTAAGATCAGTCAGGCATGAACGGAGTTTTTTTTTTTTGACACGACGTCAGCAGTTCCCCAAAACTTTTGATGTTTTCAGGGTGGAACGCCCCGAATCCAGGTCATTATTTGTCACAGGTGGCTCGATCGTGGGCAGTCAAAGACCATCGGCCGCCAACACGCTCAGAAACGTTATCTTTATTCGAGTCTTTCATTTCTCTAAGCTCGAAGATTGATACTTTGGCGGAAGGGGGGGGGGGGAGGGGGATATGTTCAGCAATAGTGAATCTCAGATTCTTTATAATATAGGATAAAGTCGAGACTTCAAGTTTTTTTTTAAATTTATTTTCCCCAATTGCTTGAATGTAATTAAAAGCAAAGGAGGAAGGGGGGGGGGGGTGGTATTGCTGTCCGAAGATTAAGTCTCCCATATATGATTAAAGAAACAAAAAGAACGGAGGTGTTAGTCCCGTCAAAGGCTTGTTTCGTGCGGCATGCTAAATCTAATCACTCCGGATAATGGATTGACGGACTACAATGGGATGTCACTCGCACTGCATTCCTGATGCTGCTGAACTTTTTAGAGAATAAAATTCAAGGCGTAAATCTTACCGCGCGCTCTAAAGGTTCCTGGCATTCAAGCACTCTTACAGCCTTGACCTAGTTTATACGATTCAAAAGAGTGACGGGGGAAAAGTGGGTGTCAAACGCCACCCCCCCCCCATTTCCCCTTGCTTTTCTTCTCGAAATATTAAAACTATCAACAAACTTTCCCGACATTTTTTGTTTTAGTTGTCATTTCATTTAAAAACCAGCCCCACCACCCCAAGATTAAATCCGGAGCCATAATAACATGAGAACCCTCTTCGTTTCGGTCACTGCAATGGGTGTGTGCGTGTGTGTTTTTTCCTTCTTCTTTTTTTTTTTTTTAAATATGACATTCAGCTACTGTACATGAATGAATTAGAATTTCTTACTTCAATATAGTGTCACGCTTAAATAAAATATAAAAACCAAAAAAAAAAAATGGGAAATAAAGGAGGAATACATTAGAAAGCGCTTGCGAAAAGAGAGAGAGAGAGAGAGAGAGAGAGAGACCTTAGCCACAGGAATGTCCTAATCTCTCAGACGAATTTTCATAATGTTTCTTACCTATGTCTGCTTGCATTTTCCTTAGTAGGCTTTTTGGGGGGGGGGGGGGGGGATTAATATATAATATAAAAAAAAGTCTTCTTTGTGTGTAAGAGAAAACATGAAGGTGTGAGGGGAGGAGTGTGGCAAAAGGAAGAAGGGATTATATGTATTTTTTTTTTTTGTTAAAGTGATTCGTTTGTTTAGGTAAATGTTATGTTGTGTGTGTGTGTCTGTGTGTGGGGGTCTTAAGACAATGACTCCTCAAGTAGTGGCGTACCTGCTGATTGTCTCCCCCATCCCCCGCCCCTTGTTGGCGAAAGGAATGGATGGTTGGTTGTCCCCCCCCCCCTGATGGTCATGTCATGACATTTTTGTCATTAGCGGAATCCACGACGGGGTCGTGAGACTCATGAAATGACATTTGGGAAGACACAAAGTTGTTGTTTGTATGTTTGTGTGTGTGTGTGTATGTTTGTGTGTGTGTATGTTTGTGTGTGTGTCTGTCTGAACAGAAAAAAGTGAAACATAAAGAGAGGTATAAAAAAAAAAAGTGGAAACTCTAGATTTTCAAACATACAGACATATTCTACAATCAACGCGTAGATATACGATATACGCTACACACATTCATGAATATAACATTCTCACACATATACACATATACACATATACACACACACGTATGTACAGACAGGAGAGAACCTAGGATTTTTTTTTTTTCAGAAGGGAGGGGTGATGGCGGGGACGATGGGGGGGGGGGGGTCTGAACTTTCGCGTCACTAAAGATTTACCAACTTCTTCGAGAATGTGCGCAGGTGTTAAAAACGACACTTAAAAAAAAAATATTTCAGATATGACAAGGAGGGGGACTTTGTACACCCCTCCCTTCTTTTTTTTATATTTTTCGTGGCTTCGCCCTATCATACATATTATATACTTATGCTCATACAAAAGCCTCCAATGAACACTGTAATAATATTACAGCTGAGTTAAAAGTATTTAGTATAAGTCATCATGTGACGTCACTCGGACTTGTACTTTTTTTTTTTTTTTAAGTCTACTGACTTCGTTTCAGATATTAAAGTAAATGTAAATGAATTTTTATGGCCTCTCGCCCTCCCTCCCTCCCTCCCCCCCCCCATCTCTATCCATACCTCCGGAAACGGGTATCCGGTGCTTTCAGGCAATATCAAACGCGGGGGTGGGGGACGGGGAGGGTTGGGGGAGGGGGGGAGGTCACGCGACAGTGAACGCTGCCAAGGAGACAAAAGATAATCCCAAGTGTATTCGTGTACCTTGTCCCACCCCTGACGGTTGGTCACGGTTCTGATTACAGGCTGGTGGGGGGTGGGGGAAGGGAGCCATAGCTTTACGGCAGCTCTTGGACCATCTTCAAAAGGGGGGGGGGGGGAACAACACTAGCCCTACAATGGACTTATCGTGTTCATCAGCTGAAACCGTGGACCAGACAGAGAAAACTAGAGCGAGAGAAAGAGAAAGAGAGAGAGAGAGAGAATGGGCATCTGATAGTTTCGTTATTATAGATATTATCTGGAATAGGACATTTTGGGGGTTGGGGGGGGGGGTACGCCCTTTATTATGCTGTTAGTAAACGACATGTTTCTTTGAGAGAAAGAAAGAAGAAAAAAAAAAGAAACAGAGAAAGAAAACTTAAAAAACAAGAGGATATAACGTCCTTTCAGTGCATAATGCTATACAAAATTAATGTAGAATGAAGATATAAAATAGAGGCCCCATACATGCTGGTATTAGACATCGTGGCTGTACCAACACATTTATGAATGTGATATATTAAAAAAAAACGTGAGTTATCGTCTTGTGTCTTTATTTGATATTGTATGCATCGGAGATTTTTCTTGTTTTCTGTTTCATTTCAAGGACAGTTAACGACAAGTGAATGATCGTAATGTCCGCCATAAGTCTGAAATAGTTGATGATTCGCGTAGAGAATCTTGCTAGACAAAAGTGTTTCACCGTTTTGGACTTCCTTCCCACGTCTCCATATTGCCACTTCCCTCTTACTCAACCCTACATCTCTATATATGTTAATTATGCACCTTTAAAGGTTTGTATTGTCCCGTCGTGTCTACATCTTCCATTGTACGTCCCGCCCTCATGTGTTTGTTCTTTTCGGTTGTAACCAAGGCCTTACAACAGACAAACATATGAAACTATTTGTGTGTCAGTGCATGCGTTTGTGCGCGCACCCCTGGTGGCATCGTGTAGTCCCATCAATCTCAGCGCTTGTTTCCTTCAAGTTTTTGATGCCCTGAAAAAAATTCGAGGGTTTATAAACAAGGTAGTCTTGGTGCATGATGTTTAATGGGGAGCAACTAGTATACCATCTCCCGATTCATCAACACATCCGATTCAACACCACATCCGCATGTTGTGAAGGCCTACGCCAGAAAAATGAATGTCTTACGTAGTCGGGCGGTCGTATTGTACAACTTAGCGTATACAGCGGATTAAATGTTGCTAGTTACACAAACTTGAATCCTATCTGTCAGTGGTGTGCTACAGACGGTCCGCGGGCTAGACACGACCCGCTAAGCCTTTTAGTATGACTCCCCACATGGGCTCTAACGGCTTTAAAAATAAAATTCATTGTATTAATAATGTAAATTAGTTTTCAGAATGCATGACTCATCCTGTATCAAATTCCTTATATGGTTTATTGAAGACAAATTCTTGACATCCCTGTTATATTTGGTAGAAAGATGTCGATTGGCCTCCTCCGTTGAAATTTCGCGTTTATTTGTATCTTCATTTTTCTGTTATAGGGCCTACTGTCGGTATCTACAATACCCAAAGGTACATTTTCGGAGTTATGATCAATGTTTAAAAAATGTCCATTGGTCGTCATCCCCTCTTCGTAAATTGTTGTGTGTATAGACAGAAATTAGTCTGCATTCCACCTCAGAAACAAAAAATTACCCGGATGCCCATGAGTCACAAAGTCATTCGCTTAGAAAATCTTTTGATCAAAAGTAAAAATTCAGAAATGGGAGTGGCATGTACGTTTCCCTGGATGACTTGGATGACTGATAACATTTATTCATGACTGCAGTCATTTCACCACAATAATCGTCATAGACGTTATGCTTGTAGACAGCATCGGCGTGAAGACCAGGGTTCGAGTCTCTCTCCAGGGAAAACTTGTCTTTTTTTTATATTTTGTTTTTTATATTTCAAGTCTAGATGTTAACTTTAACGTCCAATAGTGTGCTTGCCACATTATCCCTTTGTTTGACGAAGCCGATGCAAAGTGTAGACTGCATCCGCTACCACTGTGTTAAAAGGGGTCGAAATATTATTGCATACATATTCTCAACATTCGAAGCCGTAAAAAAAAAAGGTCATGGCGCAAGTAAGCGACTACTAGTAACTAAAGAATCCACTATTTGGTTACAATGGACAGATTGTGTAGTTTTGTAGGCTCTTTTGTATGGGACTTGGTGGCTTTTATGAAATTACACACCCTTATGTGTTATTCAACCCTAAATACTGTCTGAGCATTCTTTCAAAAAAATGTTGTCCCACATTCCATGGCGCTGCACACACAAGTTTTGGGGATATTTGCATATCATGCGTACACAGTATTATCCAATCCACGTGACCGTGTCCGTAAGTACGTACTGTCTATAGACTTGGGGGGAAGGTATTAAGCCTATGGCACTGCATACTATAGATTCCATGATTAGCATAAAAAAGAGGAAAATATGGAGTTTCTGCAGTCTGGCTTAGATTCCGCGCCTTACATATACACCCGTGAATTCATTCAATACGGATTCCTTTACAGAGCTGATCTATACAAAGAATGGTTAGAGCTTCCTTAATAAATGTGTAAATAAGGAGCTACATTATTACATAATATCCATAAAAGCGAGTTATAGGAATAAACTACCTATAATTAGAACAAATCTATGTGATAAAAAGAAATCTAAGGCACTTGAAATGTATTTACAGGTCAGTTTTTAGGACATATAATGTTATAGATAAGTGAAAGAATATAAGAATGGCGGGGGGCTTTTTGCGCCTAGAATATTGTTTCCGTGCCTAATCCATTCTTTATATAGATCAGTGTTTTCCACTCACAGTGTATTATCACACGACTACATTATAACCACTTTATTTTGGCTTACACTGCAAATAAATGTGTCTTGTTTTTATGTTTCATCTCCCAATTAAAACCCTAGAGTTTACAAACTGAAACCCAAGATTTTTAACAGAAAACTAACAACACAAATTTGTCAGGATCAGTCAGACACATACTATCAGGCACACTTTTGTTTGACATATGAAGCAGTTGGCACTGACACACTGACAAACGCACTCAGTGGCAATGAAGGAAGCGCCACTTGAATTCCGATTTAAGACTCTATTCCTGCCCAAGAAAAAAAAAATAATTGAAAAAAAAAAAACTATTTCAAGGGACTGAACTATTCTACTTCTGCGCTACGGTTGGCTTGCTGTCAATGTCTACTTCTGCTGAATAGCGAGTGTCAAGACTTGTCTGCCCTTGTTATTTCTTTAGCGTTGAGAGGGGAAACAAGAAGCGCTTCATATTTATCTTAGATTTTTTCCACTACTGAACTTTTCATGTACGTACTGCATATAAGATAAATTGCATATTATTTATGTTGTATATAGCATATAAGGTATTTAATATGTGTAGCACATAACCTCATATGTATATTTGTATGCATATCTATATATGTATGCCAACTCCCAGTTATTAGCTACGGTCACTATAAAAATAAACGTCATTTGGCATTTTCAAGTCCCAGAACAGATAGTTTGGCCTCTATATAAAATATCTACATGCTGTTATAAGTTAGTTTACCAAGAGATCTAAATTTATATCTACACTCTTTTTAACTCCGAAAACCGCCAACTTGTTATGTTCATATTTTTAACAGCGCGTTTCGCGTTCATATAATTCAATTTGGTACATTCAATTGGTTCTTTGTTTGGTACAACAGTAAAGCTCTATTGTAGTACATTGTTTTCTTGTACATGGCAGGGAACAATTTTTTCTGTGTTGAAAAAATATTTAGCGCTAAACAACAAACCAGTAAAAAGACCTGTCGTGTGTTTCAGAATTTAAACTATTAAAAACAAAAGAGAGAAAGAAAGAGAAGAATGTGATAATTTATGTGTAGGGCCTACTTATACAATGTACTCAAATCAAAGAAACGCTCAAAGGTATTTTAGTTTTTTTATGTGTTGTATATATACAGCCAAATTACCACTACACACAAATACGAATACAACGGTCTTTATACGAAAATATGAGTAAATGTGAGAAAATATTTTAGGCTTAATGTAAATAATATAATTCAGTTTATCTAATTAATACTTGTGGGTAGAAATCATGTAATGAAGACTCTACTGAATAATCAATTTCTAAAGGCGTTTGGAAATATCTTGATTAAATACAGAACTGCGTGGCACGGTGAGGCAGCGCGTTCGGCTGGTGTACCGATCTTCTTGGGTTCGAATCCCGGTGAAGGCTCGGATTTATTTTTCTCGAGATGTCCCCCGAGGGGCCGAGTCTACCTAGTCAAGACCACCGTAAGTATTTACGATGGTCTTGACCTAGTTCTGATGGGTACCTGACTTTTGTTAGTGTAAAGTAATGCCGGCTTGACATTATGTTGGCCACACAATCTCTAGTACACCGTGTCCATATAAACTGGCGAAGGCTGCTTCAGCGGTCCTATGGAACGTTTTGATCCGACGGGATACTTTACTCGTTACTTGCACACACAGAACTTATTTCTGATGTAGACCGTCATACTGATTCCTATTAATCAAGTTTCACTGTGTGCGGCATTAGGCATAGTTGCCTGAAACTAGTAAGGAAAACCCCCAGAATAAATAAAAAAACGATATCATTATTAAAAACTCTAACCAAAAAAAAAGTAATAGAGCCTACTAGACTCAAACCACAGAAAATCTTGAAAAGCAATAATATCTTATGTAGATGGAAGGTCTTTTGTGGATAGTATAAGAACTAAATACAAATGTTGAAAAGCAATAATATCTTATGTAGATGGAAGGTCTTTTGTAGATAGTATAAGAGCTAAATACAAATGTTGAAAGCGGTAAAATTTTTGGTTTATTGATTCTATTTAGGGAATTTAGACAAAGTAGCACACTAAAATGCATAAGAAATACATAACATTTGTGTGTGTGTGTGTGAAAATGAGGTGTTACCGGAAGTATTTCAAAAAACGAAACATAATAAGTGCTTTACATATCGATAATCCGCGGGAGATATCCACCGATCTTTACTGATCTATAGATCAATGGCGAAATCTAATTTTATGTATATAATGCGAGAGAGCTACCGGCCGCCCCCCAACTCGGGTTCAAGGACGTCTGCAAACGTGATCTAAAGGCTATAGATGTAGAGGTCGGAAACTGGGAGAACCTTGCTCAGCACAGAAATAGTTGGAGAGGCACCTTACACACCGGTATAAATGCGGCAGAGGGCAAACTTCGCCTTATGGCGGAGGCTAAACGATCAGCGAAGAAAAGTAGGCTGCCCCTAACAATCTCCAACGGTCCAGCTTTCAAATGCCAGAGATGCGATAGAGCCTGTCTCTCAAGGATAAGTGTCCACAGACACAGTCAATTTTTGCAGGGCTGGCCAAATCACACGAGCGCAAAACTAATCGTCTTTCGAGACTATGGAGCCAATGAATGCGTTATAATATATATGCCATGTTTACTAACCATCCCTGTGTGTATCTGGAGATGCCTATTTTTTTGTGTTTTGTTTTTTCTTAATTAAAAAAAAACAACAAAAAAAAAAACAAACAACGGACGCATGCCGGTAAAGTAGGAAAGGTGTACTATGAAGAAATATTGCAATTAGCCACACTGTGTAGATCATAAGAATATAATTTCGTCATATTTTATGTGAGTCTTTTTGGGAAAGGGTGGTTGGGAGGTGGGGGGGGGGGGGGGGGCTAGTTGAGTTTTTAAAACTCATGGCTGGAATTATTTGATGACAGATTGAACACAGTAATTATTGAGTTTCATCTGATTGTACAACATCTGGTGACGACAACAAAGTAATGGGGTCATGGCCCTCGAGTGTCTAGGTCAGACTATTTTCTCCTTGCATTGTGTGTGGGGGGGGGGGGAGGGAGAGGGGAGGGGAAGGGGTGTCATACAGTTGTTCTCTGTTATGATGTTCAACACACACACACACGTTATGTCATTATATATATCTATATGTATCTATATCTTTGTGTATCTATATTATAACTGTATCTATATCTATAGTAATATCTTCATCTGTATCTATCTATTTATTTAGCGCCAAAGTTTGGATGGGCATCAAACTGACACTTTTTAAACTTCTATAGAGTCTATACGTTATCTTAGTAATAAAATAAAACTAATATTTTAAATAGGCACCTATTTCGATCCCTGGCCCCCAAGCGTCCCTGGCGCCCAATGCTCCCTTTTCCCAAAGCTTCGCCGCTTGGTACATCATATCGAGGGCGTAATAATAAACGAACAGAAGAACCTCTGTGTTAAAAAACAACAACAAAACCAGCAACACAATAATTATTCCGACAACCTATCGTACTAAACCCACCCCGCCTTTAATCTCCTGTCAAGTTGTGCAGCACAGTATTCTTGCAGTATAAAATCGTCGTTAACCCGAGTGCAATGTGCACAATAAAACTATAATATGGTCTGGGTTGCGTATAGTCTAGTATAATTCATTAAAGGACAATGTATTTCGCGTAGAAGACCATTGGCGCGACTATTTCGACAACTCGCCAATGCGCGGTTGAAATCAATGCAGTTGTGGGGAATGCCGACCAGATTAATGTCTTTTAAACATGTTTCTAGATCTGTAAATCACCCGGATTATCCCTTGCAACTGCATTCATAGATCTGCTCGCGTTGGTTCATTTCCTTTCATTGGCCAGACAAAAGAAATCAATACCAAAACAGTTGTATATTTGTTGTTGTTTATGTATCCTGCCTATTCATATAACAGCATGTAACCACGCCCCATTCGAATCTAAAATAATGAAGAAAAAAAAACTGACAGTGTTTGTTTGAATGGATTTAATTTTATTACTGCGGCAATCATTAAAATTATATTTTTATTCTGATATTAATAACGCCGAAAAATGTCAACCAACATTCCAACCAGTTTCTTTTACATTTGAACCTCTTGGAGTGACACCTGCTCAGGGATTTTAAAAAGTTAGAACTATTTGGAAAAGACTGAGTCATTTTTCGTTTTGTTTTTTTTATAATTGTTTTTGTCAAAATACTATTTGTTGTTACGGTACGGTAGTAAGAAAAGTTGAAACCGAGAGTTGCCCGCCCTTACACTGCGCAAGTTTCTGATTCATGCGCATACAAAAAAATGTGTTATCTTGTTCTCTGTTTACCTTTCAATAGATGTATTAGGGATGTTTGCGTGTGAGTGGAAGGGGAGATGTGGGGTTGATTGGAGGAGTTACATGTATGAGCTAACGCCCACATAACTAAAATGTCTAAAATAGTCCTAAGACTACTATATCTATCGAAGCTCCTGCCCCTCGTCGATATAAATTTTCCTTAAAGCTTTTAACAATTTTGCTTTACTGCTTATGTACGAGGAGGAAATACAGCGGCCGTTTGTTCTTATTTTTTTAAATTTTACCCTTAAGTGCGTGTCGTAAATTTCGCTACCGCCTCCCCACCCCCACAAGCCCAACCACACCCCCCAACTCCCCCACCCTTCGCTTTCCAGCCCATAATCCCATGCTTCAACGACATACCGATCTAGTCTTTGATTGCTTGGATTAACGTAGAAAGGCATGGCTGCGTATAATATATTATTTGAAGCCCATTCAAATGCATCAAGACGTGAGTCATCATTCATGCCTGTCGGTACAGTCTTAAATGCGTACCGCCACCGCATGCTTGCGTGATTGTGTTAAGCGTTCCCGGTTCAAGTCCCGCGCAATTGCATTGCACATTCTTGTGACGTATTTTTTTTCTGAACGAGCATGAACTCTTAGCTAAATGTAAGGGGTAAAGGGGCGGGGAGTTGAAAAGACATGAAAACTTTTTGTCTTTTTTTTTCCATACTTGGTTTTACGCACAGACACAAAAATTGTGCGCATTCCCAGTTGGCAGGTATTCCATTTACTGCAAGGGTTCTGAAGTTTTGACTTCGCCTGAAGACTCTGTACAGTTATTTCTTTTAATAGATTTTTGCATTTATTGTCTTACTTGAGTATCAATTGCTCTTATCAGCACAGCAAGTTATAAACAATACAGCAATAAAATTAAACTTGGAAATCAAAGAACAATGTATTTAATGATCACACAGACAAAGGGATAAAAAACACTTTTCTTATTCCACATTATGCAATTCTTTCCGAGCGATGTCCGGGCATGAATTGGGTGACTCGAACAAACCAGGAAAAAGTCTACAACTTAACATCATTTAAAACCTAAACGTCAGGCTATATTTTAAATAGGAGAAAACGTTTTAAATTTTCTTGGACCTAAGGACCACACACTTTAAGGGTCGTAAAGTTCTGACGTTTATAAACAGATAAGGTTTACGTTACGGTGTCCATAGAAATTATTGCCAGTAAAGAAAAGTTTAAACGCCGACTTATTTTTCTTTTCATGTTTTTTTATGTGTGGTTTTCCCTTAAGAGTAAAGAAAAATTTGAGAACCTTTAAGCCGCAACACACTTCTTGTATCTTGTCGCCCGTGAAAGTTTCACAGAGAGAGACGACTCCATAAATATGACAAATGAAGAGAATTGGTGGTAGTAGACTGGGATAAGCAGTGGATAAAGGAGAGAGAAAGATAGAGAGAGAGAGAGACAGGGAGAGAGAGAGTGAGACAAAGACAGACAGACAGACAGAGAAAGAAACAGAGAGAGGTGTGGAGAAAGGAGTGGGTGAAGATTGTGGAGACTATTGGTGGGAGGAGTTGACAACACACAAGACAACAACATTATGTTATTGTCTGCTTTATATTTTGTCTGTCAAAGTCTAGTCTACATTGTTCAGTTTCATAGTTGGTGTTGTTTTTTTAATTTGCTGAACACAAGTTATCTGAACGTTGAAGGACGCCCCTAAACATTTAGGGACTAATTTATAACTATGGAGGTATGCGGATATTTTCCAATGCGGGAGCTAGTGGTTGAAGGTGATGGCTATGTAAACCACAAATGTCAAAATTAATAAACTTTTTCTTATAGAACTTTATTAGTAGAGTCTCTGGCTATCAAATATTCTGCGTCTGCAACAAAATAATACATAAACATAAAGAACAAAAATGTCTGTCAGAAGACAGCACTAAGGTATTATTTGTCACAAGAGAAAATGCGAGACTACCGTGCCGTTTTATTCAACAATAAATTTAAATATCTTTACGAACATTATTTCAAAGTTTGTTAAGGACGATAGTATGCCTACTGCGGCCTACTCATGCCTAAAGGACAAAAGCAAGTGTGTGAATTAAAATGTGCGGATGTGAATGTTTTGATATAGACTCCCTTTCTTTGAAAATGAATAATTGTTGATTAACCATTTAAAAAAAAAATCGCAATTAGTTTTGTTTAGGTGTAGTATTCGTCTTAAGTAGTTCTGGTGGTGCAATTGCCGAAGGGCTGTGTGGAATTTGAAAAGCCGGCCGCGGAATTTACGATTTCCCCCCAGCAAATAAATCGTGAACCCTGGAACTCAACCCCTAAACCCTTATCCTGCATAAAACCCTGCGTAAAAAAATGATGTGCTAATTAATATTCTCTACTCCAGCCTTAAGTATAAACTTATCTTTTAGTGGTAGGGTTCAACAAGGCTATGTGTATGTAGGCTACGTATGTGTATGTTGGTAATAACGGAAGTGGGAGGGGAGAGTTTTAATTACCCAGGGGCCTATGGGAAGATATCTTCAAGATATATTACGTGAACATAATAATAATCTATATTAATATTATATTGATATTATATATATATATATATATATATATATATAATATTATCATATATTTATGAGTGTATATATATAGTTATATTAAAATCGTTACGTTGCCACCTGTAGGCCCCTACGTGTAAATGTATATCTCTATATCGTCTTGATTCCCCCCCTTTTTCCTTGCCCCGCCCCCCATTCCCTCGCCACCCCTTTCCCTCCTAGATCATTACCCCCAATGATCTGTGTGGGGGGCTAGGTAAACACAATGCTAAGAGATTGTGAGAGGAGAGGGAGAAATGAGAGAGAGAGAGAGAGTCCTTCTTTTACTTTCCACTCATTTTGTTGTGTCTCTGTGTGTCTTTGTCTGTGTGACTGTGTGTGTTTTATACCCTACATTGAGACACCATAGAATTAGATTTGATGGATTATCGTTCCGACGCCGCAATGTCCCAAATACACAGAAATGTGTTGAAGCAAGTGGAACGGTTCTCAACTCTTGAGGAGAGTTTTCTCCATTCCTTTGGGGTTCCCGCGGCTATGGACGGACAATCAGCCCTTTTATTTAAAAAATAATTAATGAGGGATCAATGGACTCGCCTTAAGATTCCTTTTTTTTTGTTTACTTATCTACATATTAAAATGTTGAATTTAACTATCGTCTTGGTGCATTCGTAAAAAAAAAATGGGGCATCCGTTGAACGTCGTAGTCCCAACAATAGATTCAGCGTCGGATTTATCGAGGGTACTTCATCAGTCACATACAAGCATGAAATGCTGGTTGTGGCGAATTATATTTGCATTGAAAGTAAAATCTTTAATTTCTTATAAACCGAAATTTACGGGTGTATGAGCTGCTAATAGAGTGTGTGTGTGTGGATGGGGGGGGCATAGTACTTCGGACCACTAGTATGCCATACATAGAATATATTCTGGCTGAACATTTTTTTTTAAAGTTCAGTAAATTGTAGTTGTGAGAATGGTGTATACTGGATTTTTTTTTAAATAATAAATATGATTGAGAGATTAGCATTGTAGAGTCTGTAGCCTGTTAGGCAGCTTATTTGTACACAAGTAAACTATACTGGCTGGCGTACCATAAGTTCCAGTTTCAAATCCCGTTGAAAGTTAGGATTTGTTCCCGCGTCTTTCTAGGTTGTCCCTTAGTCTACCCATCTCTGATGGGTGCTTGAGTTGAGTATAAGTAAGCCGCGGCTTGGCATTGTGTTGGCCACACATCCCATCGTATTCCCTCGGCCACAGAAACTTCTGAACGCTGTTTCACTTGCCTCTTCGAATCAAATAGGTTTGAAAATGGGATATACTTAAGCAAACTATACGTACACGAATAAGCTATCGGTACTTCGATATGGTGTTAGTAGAACATCGTGTGATCTTACAACCAGGTTGTGCATATATCGGTTTTATGAACAGGGTAGGCCTACTGGAAGGAATCGGCTCTTGATGAAGCCACAAAGTCTTACTGCAACGGAAGAGTCTTGATCTTAACCTCTTTATGTTCTGTAAAAAAAGCAAGTTCTTATTTAAAGTGCACACAGCTGGTCATAGAATGCAGTTTTTGTTTTTTATTAAAAAGATACACAAAAACAAATAAATAGTTATATCATAGACTATAAAAAGATGGACCGCTTGCTCTATTTTTTAGAGCTTATATGTACTTTTTTTTCCGTGCGCAACCAATATGGGAATATAAGGCTGTCTTAAATTACTTCTACGCACCTCCTTGTTTCTTAAATGTTTCCTCTGTATAGAACTTTCGATTTTAATTGTAATTTTTCATTGAGAATATCAAAGCGATTCGATAAAACGGAAGTGCAAAGTATTATACGAATCGGAAATTCCGAAAAGCAGTCTTTCGAGTCATCATATAGCAGAAATACTAAAGCAAGCGGTCCATGTGTATTATAGTCTATGGTTATAAGCTTATACCATTTAATCTCTCTAATTAAGAGTTAAAGAGCCTTTAAGTTTACATGGAGAGAGCGATAATCCACATATCGAGGATTTTAAGATTAGACAAAAGCCAATGAAACAGTCTATGTTCTTAGTAATTGATAATGTAGTTCATGTTTAGCGTATAGGTCTACATTAGTACCAGTTTGACGTATATATTGGTACCGGTTTGACGCATACTTTAGTACTAGTTTGACGTATATATTGGTACCGGTTTGACACATACTTTGGTACCGGTTTGACGCATACTTTGGTACCGGTTTGACGCATACGTTGGTACGGTTTGACGCATACTTTGGTACCGGTTTGACGCATACTTTGGTACCGGTTTGACGCATACTTTGGTACCGGTTTGACGCATACTTTGGTACCGGTTTGACGCATACTTTGGTACCGGTTTGACGCATACTTTGGTACCGGTTCAATGCAAACGCCTCTTTTGCTACTTTTGTATTAAATCTAGAGGCCACGGGTTGGTTGATCCACACAGTGCTGTATGAATTGTATGATATAACGATAGACTATAATATACAACCAAGAAATTGTCAGAATGATATATCTGTACTTCCAGGCATTGAACAAAGAAATCTCGAGAAAGGAATCTTAGAATGGAGGGGGGGGGGGGAGAAAAAAAGGTTGGCGTGTAGTTATGGTCAATTAAATATGTTCCCCAGAAGGAAAAAAACGTGTGTTAAGGGAGGACATTGTTCCTAGTTAAAGATAAGTAACCGTAGCACATACGTACGCCTCCTCATTATTCCCCTCTCCCACCCCCTACCCTAATGCCTCAGGATTAATTAACTCTTTGGCCAAACCGTGGCCGATTAAAAACAAGAAATCCCCGCCTTCGGGCCCAACACATTTTCCGTCAGGCTGATAAAGCGTGGGCCTGCGGAAATTAGATTTACGATTAATTAACAGGAAAAGCGGGGGATAATCTCTAGTGTTGGACATATCTACACCAATATAAACATTCATTGACAGTTTTCTGGTTGTTATTCTCTCCCTCTAGTTAGTATTGGGGAGCACAGCTCACTCTATAAGCGCCGCAAAACACTTGAGGAATTGTTTTTCTGGTGGCTTTATATATATATATATATATATATATATATAGGGCCTATATATAGTTTTTCTTTTATCAAAAATCAAATAATGTAATTGGTGGGGGGGGGGGGGGCTTGCCTGCAATTTTCCGGCGACAAATTATTCGACGCGATATTCTCCCTTATCCTCAAGGAGCCACTGGCGCCACTTGGTCAAGAGAGTTGTTTTCCCAGTTCGTTTTTTTTCCCTCAAATATTGTAGACGCCCCCATTTAGTCACGGATTCGTTTTTTAAATAGCTTTATTTTCTTTTTTTTAATATATATATATAGATAGAAAAGTAAGCGTATTTAATCATAGTTTGACTATGTGGACAGTCGTGGAAGAAAAGATTGTTGATAAATTTCAAATTGTGGACCAGACCGAATTTCACGGGGCCTCGGGTGAAGTGGACGTAGTTTCATGAGCGTCCATAATTTTAGTCTAGCATTATTTATGGCGGATAAAAGGCGTAGATACGGTGGGAAGTAGCGTGATTTGAACTTTTTCGGGGGGAGGGGGCGCAATTTTGTTTGTCTCGCCTCCCACCGTTAAATTAAAAAGCAACCTATACGATCTCTACGCTTTATTTGACATTGTTTGTTATTATTGTTACTTATTTACCTTTTTTTTTTTACTGTTGTTGGTTTTATACAATTTTACATGGACATTGGTGTATGTGTGTGTAGTGTGTTTGTGTGTAGTGTGTGTGTATGGGTGTGAGTGTGTGTATGGGTGTGATTGTGTGTAGGCCTATATATTTATTATGTGTGTGACAGTGAAAGACAGTCTGGAGCCGACAGGGTCTTAGTATTTGTAAGACTCGCTCTAAAAAAAAATAAAAGAGTTATTAAATACCAAAATACCATGACTATAGATAAATAACCTCTTATTACGGGCTTTAAGGGTTAACTTTCCATTGTTATCACACAATTGTCTACTTAGTGTTTACATCCGTTACTTTGGGATTAGACTTAGTGCAGCAGAATACACAATGTCGTCGGCGCACATGAGAACTCTAGGGTCAGCGCAATGTCCGGCCGTCTGGGCTTTTGATTTAAACGTTTATTAGCACCTTTCAGAATCCAGAAAACGATGATATCCTGGTGTCTGTTTTGACTAGGCTTCAAACCAGAGATAGTTGGGGTGACAGTCCAACGCTCTATCTACGAAACCGTGCCCTCTCGTCATATTAAGATTACTTTGAACAATATTTTGATGATGTATGCTTTAATTCAACATTTCTCAATTTCATTATCGTATATACTGACGCTCCTTCTATATAGCGTTCCCAATGGGCGTGGCTTAGGTTTTTTAGTGACGTATTTGTGTAAATAGAAGCCACTATTGGTGTACAAAAATGGCGAAGTACTTCTTTATCATGCAAAATTCACATCTGAATATTGGCTATCCTACTAAAAAATAAGGAGGTAAATAATAGTACTGTAGATTAATTGATTAATGTGATTAGGCTAGGGCCGGCTAGACCTATTTACACTTTCAATTTCACTTTATAGGCCTTGTTTCATAGGCTAGGCTAATGGCTAAGTAGGGCAGCTACGATGCCAAGTGATAGTCTTGGTGACTATCTAGTCTAGTCAAGTCACTAATATGCTCACATCGTCTATGATCTATGTCTATGATAATAATAAAATAGCCTATTTTATTTAACAGACATAATACAGCTTAAATCTTAACAAGACTTAAAACACAAAATATCATTTTAAAAAAGCTCGAGCCTATATGAAACTTTATTAATACAGCGGCCATTGTTACTTGTACACCATTACTCAAAGTAAACAAAAATCATGTGCTTTTTGTCACGTGATTGCAAACGCCCTATACAGAAGATTATTGACTCTATAGCTTAAACTAGAGACTATAATAAGATGGACCGCTTGCTTTATTTTTAGAGCTTAAGAGTGTGTTTTCCGTGCGCAGCCAATAACGCTGTCCAAAAGACTTCCGCTGTATATAATTTCGATTTTAATCTTAATTTGAGTTCTAATCATTTATATATTACAGACGCTCCTTCTATCATTATTCTACAATTCTACATGAAAAGTAATGAAACGACGAAATTAAAAAATGAAAACATTTACTTTTAAAAATCATTTACTTTAATTAAAAGTTTTAATTTACCTCTAATATTCCTTTACAGTCTCTGACAACAACTGGCAGCTGGAATAGCTAAAGTTTATAGTTTTCCATTGATAAAATCATAGCGAATTACGAAACCGGAAGTTTATAATTCAGTTTGTGGTCGAAAATTTCCCGAAACAGGCGTTTTCGAAGTCATCAAATAGCAGAAATATCAATGCAAGCAGTCTATCTTATGAGAGTCTTTGCTTAAACCTGGGTTCAGTCTTATCTTGCATTATAAGCTTTAAAAAAAATAGTTGTTGTTAAGTTGTTGTTTTCTTGAAAAGTACGGGTAACCCATTCCATGGCCCGAATGAAATAAAGAAAGGAAGTATCTCTCCTTGCGTATGGAATTTTCTTTGCAAAGTGCTAGTATGACCTACTTCATCTTTGACACAAGCATGGACATTAAGTATGTGTATTAAAACTGTGTTTACACACTTGGGATGTGTAGTGTGTACATACACTGCCATGAAATGATATAAAAACATCTCAAAGTGGGGAAAAAAAGGAACTAAACCCGACACACACAGAAGCGTGTATTTGCACTTGACTTAATGTCTACACTTAAATGTGCTCTTGCACATGCATGTGCATGCAAATATCTCGAATCTCTATTTATGTTAAGAGTTTTAGAATTTGTGTTAGACATTGTGTATTATTAGCATGTGTATATGTGTTTTAAGAAAAAGTGTATAATAATACTAATTGTGTACTAATTGTTATTCCCCAGAGTGTTGTTGTTGTTGCTGATGATACAGGTTTTCCTTGATCTTGCTGCACCCAAAGTAAGTCTTCTCTTTTCTCTTTGTTTAGCTTTCTTCTATCTGTCTATCTAGCTTTCCTTCCATTCTTCCGCCCTTCATTGGGTGTCCAATGTCATAGTCCAAGCGACTATCCATTTATTAATCTCTCCATCTGTCTGTCAATTCACCAACCTCTCTCTCTCTCTCCCTCTCTCTATCTCTCTCTCTATCTATCTATCTCTCCATCCATCCATCCATCTATCTATCCATCCATTCATCCATCTATCTATCTATCTCTCTATCTATCTATCTATCTATCTATCTATCTATCTATCTATCTATCTATCTATCTATCCATCCATCTATCTATCTATCTATCCATCCATCCTTCCATCTATCTATCTATCCATCCATCTATCTATTTATCCATCCATCTATCTATCTATCCATCTATCTATTTATCCATCTATCTATCTATCTATCTATCTATCACAACTTCTCAGTGCTGTCTAGCTTTTGCATTCAAAAGTACCACAACTTCTGGCATTCGCTAACAGGCTAAAACCATTCTTACAGTATTATTCCCTATCTGTTTGTTCATATACTGTATTCTAACAGTATTATTTATACAGTCTCTGTGTGTCTGTGTATTATGTTTATATTGAAGCTTAAGGAACACAAGCCTTTGCGTACTGTTCAAAGTTGTGTGTGAAGGGTGGGAGTCGGTGGCAGAGGAATTATTATTCTGTATTATTCTATTCTCTCTCTCTCTCTCTGTGTTTGTGTTGTCTGTATACCCTTGTCGCAGACCCGATATCAACTTATTAAACGCTGCAGCCACCACAATTCATGGGCCTTTCATGGGACTGTCTCAGACATTTATCAACACGGCGGCGCATATCTTCTTTTCTTCTTCTTCAAATGACAATAAAATACATGGAGGCTTTTATCATATATAGTCTAGTCTAGTTCTAGTTTTTTTATTTCTATTTTTTTTTTTTTTGTTTCCATAGCCTGAATTTTTTTTTTTTTTATGTTGCTTTCACGGATTAGCAAATTAAATAGCAAATAGTGCAATGAACGAGAACTCTGGAAGTTTTTTGTGCATGTGTTGAGCGGGGCCAACTTTGGAAGAGTGGAAGAGGTGGGTTGAAGGGTGGGGCGGGCGGGAGGAACCTTGAATAGAAGCACTGATGTATGCAAATGATAGACACAAAGAACATAGGCGGAACACACAAAATGTTCATTCAGGGGTAGGAGCACCAATTGACAGTATTTGGCACGGCAATAGAGTTTTGGGGGCACTAATACAAAAATGTAACAAAAAGAAAAAGAAGAGGGGGAAAAAAAAGGTCTTAAGGTTCTTTTGAGAAGTTATCATTTTAACAGTTGCTTGGGGGTGTTGTGTGGAGATGTGCTTGATGTTTTTGTTGTTGTAGCTCAAGTAGGAGTCACCCGCCAATAATATGAGGATACATACATATTATGTGATGGGAATTGCCATGCCTGGAGTGCTTTGTTTAACTTTGTTAGAATTAGGTTATGCAACTGGTAGTAGTGATGAAACCACGGAATTGCATAATTGAAGTTTGAAGTGTTGTGAAACACAATGACTAAGTTTATTTTATTTTCGTGACTCTCGGTAGTAATTAACAGAAGGAGTGTCTAGCAATAAACTTCGGTAGTATATTTTGTGTGCCAATTATTATGTGGTAAATAGTTATATTTTTTTAAATTAATAGATTAAGAAGATGTAAATTTTATTGGCTTATCAAGGATGCATTTATTTTGTGTAGCGTTTCATTTATTAAATGTTTTAAAATGTTTGTTTATAATTCGCTTATAGCCGTGTTGATGTAGTTATTTAATTTATTTTTCAATATCGGCCCCTTACACAACACTGTTAAATAACCTGCATCGATATGTCAAGTTTTTTATTTTATTTTATTGGCGACTTCTGTATCACAGGCTTTTTCATTGGTTGCATCGATGATTCAAGGCTTTTTATTGGCAGCTTCGATTATCATTATAAAAAGACCTTTCATTGGCTATATCACGCACTCTGTTGTTTACTACTTAACAACAACTAACTGAGTTTGCTCCCTTCGCTCTGGAATTACATTAAATATAAATTTTGTTTGTACACAGTTCTATAAAGAAAAACCCCCACCAGTCCTTATGAACAGATAAGGGTGCGCAGACGATAACTTGTACAAAAAAAATGCTGTTTGTATGTGCTGTACTCCCATCCCGCTCCTCAGACCCCAATCTTATTCTGATATAAGTTTTATAGAGACAAAAACAAACAAAAAACATGAACTAATTAACAACGGGGAGACATTTGGTTTCCTCGTCTAGCCAATTCTCTTTTCCCACCCCCACCCACCATCACGCGCCTATCCCCCTTGGCGTTTCCCTATAGATGTATACAGTGTCAATCGCACCCCCTTCCCACTTTTTCCCAACCTAACTAGCCGTTTCGTTTGTCGGAGAAATTGGTTGAAGCAAGGTCGCGCCATTAACTTGAAGACAAAAAAATCACACACACACACACAATACAACAACACATACACATATACACACATGCATACATACACATTTACACCCATGAGCTCATGCAACAATACAGATTCTGGTCGAGATAAACGGGGGAGGAGGGCTAGAGGTGTTTTAACAAAATGTATAATTATGTGCGATCAGAGTATCGATTGTAAAGTATCGTCGCTGTTTGAAAAGTTTTTAACACAGTTTGATGGAATCGATTATTTGGAATTGTTTTATTTATTAATTATTTTTTTTATGCGGCATGAATTTGATGATATTTAGTCGAATCTGTTCGATTATGATACTGCTTGACATGGTCTACATTATTTACTCTATCTCAAACACTAGTAACCCATAGAGTACAAGTTCTACACTTGGACAGGTTAGGCCATGGATCAGCGGTTACTTTGGTCTCCTTGCTACCTTTGTCATCCCCCAGCTCATCACGTGGTACACCTAGCGTACATGCCCCCTCTCCTCCCTCCACCCGTCTCCTCCAGATCCAAGGGGATCAACAATTTCCGGCGTTTTTTCTTTTCTAAAAATTTAAACCAGAATTTTGCATTCAAAGGACCACCTGACTAGCTATTCAGTGCTCTATAACCAGACCACAGCGCTCAACGGATCTATGAATAATATTTAATGTGTAGTTAGTCTGAGGACTTTGTGCTTTAGATTTAATCAATTGTTTTCTCTCCTATTCCGACAAAGCATTTATTTCTCTCTTTAGCTCAGCAGTGTAGTTTATCGTGAAAGGGAAGGAGGGGCTAGGGGCGGTCGCAAACTCGGAGAGCGCCCTGGGCTACAAAAAAAGTTTTCGCTAAGCCTTTGGTAGTCTTTAATAAATCCTTGCGAAGGCTTTGCTGGTTGATCTCTGCCATCGACTTATCTCAATTACCGTTATGGGGAGGGAGAGAGAGAGAGGGGGGGGGGGCATCTACTTATTTCACTTTCTCAACTTACCATTAGGGGGGGGGGGAAGTGGGGCTGGTGTGGGCACTTAACTCTAACCCTTCCCCAATTTTATTTTATATATTTCCCCAACGGGGTAATTTATTTATACTACTTAACAATGCTAATTTTCGTCTTATCTGAGAATTGTTTGAAAGACGCGTTGCCCCTCCACACACGCACACACACACACATACACACACTCCGTGGACAAACCAATATCAGCCTAGGCCCATGCCTAGAGTTGGCCTAACTGTCTCGGGGATCGGGAAACAAAAAACCAACGGATACATTTTTTACATTCGTCTTAGGCATTCGTGGCTGGAGTTTTTCATAAAGAAGAAGAAGAAAATAAAAAAGTAGAATAAAAGATCACTTGTCGTTCCGTTGAAGTCCATCTTCAAATACGAGAAAATAGTGTCCCCTTCAGCTGGATTCCCCGGGACAATAGATTTCCAGTGATGGCCCGCTGGGCTCTCTAAACGAGCGGTGGTCAATGTTTTGGTGAGAGCTGGCCGAACTAATCTCGCCGGTGGTCAAACATTGACCCTCTAGAGGGCCAGCGAGCGTGAACTGGCCAAAAGGGCTCTACCGGAGAGAGGACTATTGTGGAAGGCCCCCGGGAAGGGAGTGTAAATGCGCAGTGGACCCACAGAGGTGCTCTCTCCCCCCCCCCCATCCAATTCCACAACCCCCCTCCTTTCCCGCCCTCCAATAACCCACTACCCCATGCCCTCCCCAAAAGCTACCATCTGCTGACCGATGTGCTTGGATGAATAGGAAGCCACGGGTGGACGTTTGGACAGACTAGTAAGGCAATTAAATCAGCTTCCTTCTTTCCGAGGGCGCTTGTGAATGATTGAATAGGATGCCTGGGCATGGAGACAATGAGTCAGTCAAACCAACACTGTCACCCTTCTCTGTATGGAAGCATTTCTCTCTCTGTGTGTTTGTTTTGGAGTGCTTCATTTCCCTCACTGAAAGGAAAATAAAAAAGGCAATTTTTATGCCAGTATTTAACTTGGTCTCAACATTTGAAAGATTACATAATTAATGAACATTCATTGTGCGACTAATGCTGTGTAGTCAACAGACAACCCATGGTTAAACCAAGCAATGGACGTCTGCAGTAATAAAGTAGCATATAAAATACACGCACTATATTGCCATTCAACAGGCATATAGAATCAATAACGCTTTAACAGTCACATTTCGACATTAGAAAAAAACATTTTGTTTGAAGATGTTAAATTAACTTTTGACAACTGGTGTCATTGAATTTACTCCATTCATCCCATAATTTCAAGTATTCTGTATCTATCTTGTCTTATTCTCACCTAATGCTTGAACTTTAATATGACATCGTATAGTATTAAACCCAGTTCAATTATATAGAAGAGCATCCCAATGCTATAGATAGGCACGTATTTATAGTAATCTGTTTCAAGCCCATGTTTACTTTTTAAAACTATTAAAACACACATTGATACTGTTTACGTTATATTTTATGGTCTATTCCAGGGGTACCGGCAACAGTGTGCCAAAGTACGATTTCTAATTCAATAATCGAGGCAAAATCCTAAAGGTCATCCTGATTTAGCAGTCAACTTCTTGTAGAAGTGTTTGAATTGCCTTTATTTTTTTTTTGGTAGTCTTCCGCGTGCCATTAAAAATTGCTATGCGTGCCAAGTTTAGCCCGCATGCCGTCGGTTGCCGAGCCCTGGAGTCTAGTCCATTGCCTTTATCTCCATAAAGCGTGTCTTTGTTACCGTCTGAGTATATCAAACACATACCGCTGGCTTTCTTGTATGTGAATAAATTAAAACAATCTTTCTAGTCTCTGCATCTATTACCTGTAGCCTACAACATTGGGCGAGTATGTCTAAATAAAATAATAAAAACTAATACATACCTTCTCCTTCCCTTCTTTTGTTTTCCGCTTTATATTTTTGACCCATACATTGTCCTTTTAACCTTTGTCCCGTTTGGTCATAGTCAGACCATCAAAAAGAGGGAGATAAAGAGTGGGGGCAAGGGCAGGGGTGGGGGAGGTATTCAAGAAACTCACGTTCGGCAAACGTCTCCTCTACTGGGCTGACCGTGGATGGGGCCGCCACGCTGTGTTGGGGGGGGGGGTCAATGGGCGAAACAAAGCCCCTGGATGGCGGCTATCTGTAGGCCTGGGCTGGCTCATAGTAACAACCGTTGGATTTGAACTGTTTCCTATTGGCAGTGCGGTGCGATGTCGCGGGGGTCGAGGTGGAACACACACACGCATCCAGAAATATAGACACCATTTCATGTTACAAAGACGCTTTTTTTATATTATCAGAAACGTTACGTAACTTTCCTTTGAAAATGATCCCGATTCACAATTATTGAGTTGTTTAACGTTATGGATAAGTTGATTCATTGTGTGTGTACGTGTTTTGTGTGTGTTAATAAGCTATTAATAGATTATTTTATTTGTTTATTGTTGTTGCTGTTATTGTTTTTTTTTATTTACGGATCTAGAAATTAAGTAAAAAGTAGGCCATCATTATTAACAAAAATTTAATTATGCTAAAACTTAATTTTAGTTTGTGTTTCTGTCTTGAGTATGAAAATTTCACCATTTTGGCTTGGTGGTTTTTCCGAATCCCGCGCATTCATTCGGCGAGTTCCACGCATTCGTTTGGTGAGTTCCGCGTATTCATTCGGCGAGTTCCACGCATTCGTTCGGCGAGTTCCCCGTATTCATTCGGCGAGTTCCGCACATTCATTCGACGAGTTCCGCGTATTCATTCGGCGAGTTCCGCGCATTCATTCGGCGATTTCCGCGCATTCATTCGTCGAGTTCCGCGCATTCATTCGATGAGTTCCGCGCATTCATTCGGCGAGTTCCGCAACAATGATTCAACATAGTGCACTGTACACGAAGTTGACACCAACAAGCCGTGGGAAGCCCTTGCATCTCCCCCATGAAGTTGGCATAAAAAAAAAAAAAGGAAATTGAAATCAACAAGCTGTGGGCCACTCCGTGTTATGTGTTAGGGCACACTCTTCGCACAGTGTGGCCAATAAAACGCAAGATCAACTCTTCACTCTCCTTTAAAAGTGGTACCTTGGCAGCGGGAAAATTCTCATGGTTTACTGTCCAGGCTTAGAACTACTGGTACTGACGTATCTAGACTTAGAACTACTGGTACTGACGTATCTAGACTTAGAACTACTGGTACTGACGTATCTAGACTTAGAACTACTGGTACTGACGTATCTAGACTTAGAACTACTGGTACTGACGTATCTAGACTTAGAACTACTGGTACTGACGTATCTAGACTTAGAACTACTGGTACTGACGTATCTAGACTTAGAACTACTGGTACTGACGTATCTAGACTTAGAACTACTGGTACTGACGTATCTAGGCTTAGAACTACTGGTACTGACGTATCTAGGCTTAGAACTACTGGTACTGACGTATCTAGACTTAGAACTACTGGTACTGACGTATCTAGACTTAGAACTACTGGTACTGACGTATCTAGACTTAGAACTACTGGTACTGACGTATCTAGACTTAGAACTACTGGTACTGACGTATCTAGACTTAGAACTACTGGTACTGACGTATCTAGACTTAGAACTACTGGTACTGACGTATCTATTAAAGGTGCTTCTGCTTCTCTCTTTCTCTATCTCTTAGTCTTTGTCGCATTACGAGGAGCACCAGGTGGCAACACAGCTCCACCAATCGCTTGTCCGTTTTTGCTCATGACCGTCACTTCTTCCCATGTTTCTGCCCGATTCTACTCGGTGTCTTATAAAAATATAGAATTATAGACAGGTCATACCTAAGCCGGCTACGCGTTCGGCTGGCGTGCCGAATAGCCTGGGTTCGAGTCCTGGTGAAGGCTAGGACTTGTTCTCGGGCCCGGAGGGTGTTTCTGAGTCTACCCAGCTCTGATGGGAACCTGGTTTTAATTGAGCGGCTGGGCATTGTGCTGGCCACACATCCCCCAATATGCCGTGGCCAGATAAACTGGTAAACGCGGCTTCACCGGTCCCATGGGTCAATTTGGTCCAATACTTTGTTTTTTATACAAACCCCAAAAAATCAACAAATAGTATACAATGTCCTACAATGGCCTATGCGTATATTTTCATCTCGTTACAAAAGACCAAAATGACTAAATCTCTGCTTATCTTTCATCTCGTCACAAAAGACCAAAAGACCAAAATGACTAAATCTCTGCTTATCTTTCATCTCGTCACAAAAGACCAAAAGACCAAAATGACTAAATCTCTGCTTATCTTTCATCTCGTCACAAAAGACCAAAATGACTAAATCTCTGCTTATCTTTCATCTCGTCACAAAAGACCAAAATACCAAAATGACTATATCTCTGCTTATCTTTCATCTCGTCACAAAAGACCAAAAGACCAAAATGACTAAATCTCTGCTTATCTTTCATCTTGTCACAAAAGATCAAAATGACTAAATCTCTGCTTATCTTTCATCTCGTCACAAAAGACCAAAAGACCAAAATAACTAAATCTCTGCTTATCTTTCAGGAACGATCTTCCCTTGGGCTCAGATCCAGCTCAGATCTCTATGTTCACGTGACAGGGGGTAACACATTGGTCAGAGTGCACAATTTGAGGTCAAAGTGCAATCTTCACTTAGTGTCCATGGGATTCAAACGGAATATCAAAGCCGATGCCACGCAAGAAACGGCCTACAGTAAGTCACACTTTTTAAAAATGTTTAATTGCTATCTTGTTGTATGTTTGTCATGTTTTGCTGTTTACATCGATCTAATCAATCAATCTATCTTTCTGTCTGTTTATCCATCTAAGCTTATTTTTCTTTCAATTATTCTATTTATGTATCTACATACCTACCCATTTACCTAACTACCTATCTATATGTCTATCTATCTATCTGTCTAACTATCTATCTGTCTATCTGTCTGTCTGTCTATCTGTCGGTCTGTCTATCTGTCGGTCTGTCGGTCTGTCGATCTGTCGGTCTGTCGATCTGTCGGTCGGTCGGTCTGTCTACTATTATTTTTTTTCTTTTTCTCTCAGTTTGTCTTTTTCTCCTTCTCTCCCTATCACCCTGTCTCTCTATTTATATATATAAATATGTGTGTGTATGTTTGTATGTGTGTGTTGTTGTGTTGAACACAGTCACAGGACATCTATGTTATGTATGTCAATGTTCTGGACATGTGGGACGAAAGAGACGAAGAGCTGAGTTTTTTTTTCAACATTCAAACACGCCTGCTCTCTGAGCTAAGTCTACTTGCTACGTGAATGACTTAGCGGAGAAGCACTTGACTTCTCAATGAACATAAAACACTGCACATTGGAATATCTTGACTTAAAACTAACAGAGTTACTTGTCGGTGAATTGAATAAGAGAGGAGGAGGGTTGCATCGGTAGGTTTTCGACACTGGCGATGGATTTCTCACATAATACAAATTTCAGAATACAATATCTGATGACTTTATGGCCTATATATCTTGTTTAATGTTTCTGATGAGAGCAAGAAAGACAGAGGGGGAAAAGAGAGAGTGTGAGAGAGAGAGGGAGAGAGAGAGAGAGAGGGAGAGAGAGAGAGAGAGAGAGAGAGAAAGAGAGAGAGAGAGAGAGAAAAAAGAGAGAGAGAGAGAGAGAGAAAGGAGGGTTGTATAAGAAAGCACAAACAGACAACGAGCCCTCAAACTATGATCACTACTTCCCCCTCCCCTCGCTGAAGTGCTCGGCAAACAGCCATCTTGTTATGTCAAGATAAAATGTCAAGGTTTCACGAGGAAGCCAGTCAATGAAAAAACTCTCAAAGAGATCTCGAGATATAATAACAATATATGTAAAGAAGTAAACGCCACGGCGTACTAGGAGATATGTAGCCAGCACAATGTTTACCCCAACTAATGTCAGGTACCCGTCAGGGCTGGGTAGACTCAGGGACAACCAGCCAGACCCGAGAACAAAAATCCTAGCCTCCACCAGGATTCAAACACAGGCCCTTCGGTACGCCTGCCGAACGCGCTGCCGCTCTTCCACCGTGGCCACTAAAAATAATTGAATGAAGTTTCTTCTTATTGTAAATTTAGTTCATTATTATTTTTTATTTTTTTTTTAGACAGGAGGGGTGCGAATGGTTTAAAAAATTGTCACTCTCTGAACCTTCGCAGTCAGCTTACTCCGCTGCGTCTAGTACGTCGGTTTCTGTGTCGGGTGTGTTTAAGTGATTTATCGGATATGCCCGCGGAACATATGAAAGTGTGATATCGGTTTTACATACTACGGCCCAGGGACGTTGACATCTATCTATCTATCTATCTATCTATCTATCTATCTATCTATCTATCTATCTATCTATCTATCTATCTATCTATCTATCTATCTATCTATCTATTAATCTATCTATCTATTTACCTATATATCTATTTATCTATCTATCTATCTATCTATCTATCTATATATATATATATATATATATATATATATATATCTATATATATATATATATCTTCCTAAAACTGATTATCATTTGCAGAAATGCGATTTTTCACTCACTTATTATCGGCTTTTGTTCTTCGCAACCTTAATGCCGATGAAAGGAAAGCATCCCACTGCCCTCTGAGACGTCACAGGCTGGGAAAGCCAAAAATGTGTCGAAAGTCCAAAGCAATAACCGGCAGCTATTGGTTTACATCCGAACGCCCCTTCCCACGTACCAAAAGATAAATACATATATTATATACGAGATCTTTTAAGGCATTTCTTTCTGCTTAGTTGTATAATACATTACATACAAAATATTTATGACCCAAGGAGCTACCTCAGGACTGATACGCCTCTGTCACTTCTTTCCTTTAAAATATTTTAATAAAGAAATCTTAACAAAAAAAAAAAAAGAATGAAGAAAGCTAATCTGTTAATCCCATAAGATCAAACCTTCATCTATTGGAGCTATTGTAAACTATTGTAAACTCTAAGTCCCCTATCTATCTTTTCACTACAAGGTCTATCGGGACTTGCCGAAAAGAAAAAAGAAGAAACCAACAACTAGAATAAAAAAAACAACAACTTTAACCAATTGAATAGGGCCGTTGCTAGGTTGGAGAATTCCTTGGGCAATAATGCTCTGCCACTACATGGGGGAGAGCTACCGGAGAGATAGTGCGATTCTGACAAAGTTTTCAAGCCCATTTTGACATGTTTTAGAGTTTCACTAAGCTGGGATTCTGGCGCTTGCTTTTAAAAGAAGACTATAAAAAAAAAAGAAAGGAAAGAGAGAGAGAGAAAGAGAAAGCTCGGGAGTATAATGTTTGATAAGATTTTTGTTTTCGTAGAAGTATTTAAAAGAATACAACCAACACACCAAATCAGGGGTAGGCAAACTTTTTATATTAGTGTGCCAATGAAAGTTTTAAAATCATTTATTGTGCCAAATATTCTAAAAGTTATCCTGCTCTGGGAATCAATTTCTTGCCGAAAAAAACTTGAAATACCTTTTTGGAAGTCTTCCGCGTGCCATTGAAAATCGCTTTGCGTGCCACGCGTTGCACGGGTTGCCGATACTTGCATTAAACCAGAAAACAAAGCAAACGCAAGAAGATATATATGTTTTGGGTGTGTGAAGACTGTCAAGATGTAAACATTCCATCTATATCTTGTGGAATGTCAGATAAGTGAAGAAACAGAAAGTTGGTATGTCTACTAGTAACACTGTTGGAATACAGTGGAATGGTGGCAGCGCGTTCGGATTGTCATACCAAATGTCTTAGGTTCGTATCCACGCTAAACGCAATGCTTTTCCCAGGACTCGAGGCTGCCCCCAGGGTCATTCTTGAACTGCGTCTTGAGCTGGGAATACTCAACCATTAGAGCCCTAGTTATCGACTCAGCCGTACTTTTAAGTGGACATAGTCATACCCAGGTCTACTGATTACATGACGGGTGTGGGGCGGTGTGGTGGGTGATACCCAGGTCTACTGATTACATGACGGGTGTGGGGTGGTGTGGGGGGGGGGGGTTAAAGACGATTTGATCACTGTGCTGGTTTCACAATCACCTTGTCTGCATTTGATGACTGCAATGGATGAACACTGATTCCCTAATGCCTTATGGACCAACATGAAGAGAAAACTACTTTACTTTGAATAACAACAAATAATGTTTCGCAATATTGTATTGTAGAATACGAAGTTTTGCTGTTATAAGTTTTGTTTAACCCTTCCTGTACCGACCTACTTCTATCTATGCTGCTTTCAGTTCCGCCATATACGCGCCCTGGACTGTAAGGGTTAACTTTGGATTGTTCCCCTTTTGTACCGCTTAGGCTATATTTTATTTTTAAATGAAGTTTCAATGAATGAAATGAATTTCTAGTTCATGAATACATACAATATATAATGTTATTCTAATATTTCGTTACAATTCTTATTTTGTGACAATGTATTTTTTATTTTGAGCTGTTCTTGAACTATATTTAGTGTATATAGAATTATAATTTGTCGCAAGTATTCTCATAAAACTCCTGACAGCATTATCGAATCACTTGTGGTGAACTAAAACTTTTGGTTTTCCTTATCGGAGGGTTGTTCCTGGTTCATTTCCCAGGGTTCTGGAAAGTGTCCAGGAATCTTCGATAAGATCTAATGAAAGTGATGTAGCAGGGTTCCTTTTTTTTTTTTTGATAACCTTCGTATTTTGTGTCGCAAAAGGAAAATTCCGTCTGCTCGCTGCCAGAGGATCCGTCAGTTCCTGATGCAATGCCACGCCACTGCCTGGTGTCAGGTTGGCCTATTGTTGGGGAGTGGGGCGTATAGACGTTGCCTTTTGTTATTATTGTGGCCCCGGTGTGTGGGGGGGATTAACTATTTTATTGAATGCTGTGGCCACTAGCCCTATGGTCTTGTCTGAAAGTGGAATATGTATGAATCCTACGATCACATGTGATATTAATACGTCTATGTGTGGGAGATAGATCTCTCAGCGCGATGTTTACCATGCGATGACATACAGTTATGACACCGCACTGATTAACGAGTCCGCTAATTGGTCATCCGATACCAAACAGTAGCCGGCGGCCTGGCTAAACAAGAGCCGTCACTCGTCATAGGGCAAAGAGCGCATACTATGCCGGACCTTTGGGTCAGGTGGTATGTGTGTGTGTGTGGTGGTGGTATGGGAGGGCGGTGGGAGCTACCGTTGGGAACGGCGGGTTATAAAAGCTAGTGAAGAATCTGACACTATGCGTGACGTTGTCAGCAAAATTACTGTAAGACTTTGATAATTTGCCAGATCAATCTGTAAGCATAAAATTATTCGACAAAAAAAAATTTTCCCTTTTTTTAAAAAATCAGATTAAAGTTGTGGAATGGTGGGAGAGGGGCGGCAGAAGCTGTTTCCCCAGACCCAGTGGCCTTTTTTTTTTCAAGATAGCGAATGATTTAATATAAGTACTCGTGAGCCTCCTGTTCTTTCCTTATACTGGCCGTAAAAACGTCTTTTGCTAGTTAAATCTTTCTAGACTCACAAGCAGCACAGAAATATTGAATTCTCGGAAATCTGTGGAAAGAAAGAAATACAAAATTGTTATATATTTTATGCATGTGCACAGTGCAGGGGCGTCGTAATGCAAAGCCGAGAAAGGCAGATGCGTATAGTGTGGGTGGTATATCATATCTCAAAGCAGAGGGCTGGAAAAGGTGGAGGAGCGAGGCGCCCGTAGCTCATATTTCGCCAGGTGTTTAAGCATATGGAATCACATTCTTCCCCCCCCCCCTATCCCAAAACCATAAACAGGGTTATGTATAAAGTAACAACGACTTGATCTAACCACTTAGATCTAAAAAAAAGTTTCAGTTTTTAACCAATCGTTGATAGCCGGGTCATTTACCAGACCTAGTGTTTTGCTCGGTTCAATTTTCAATCCTTGAAGGTGTAGCCTATATATAGATATACAGGGCACAGTGACAGCGCGTTCGGTCGAAGGTATTGGGTTCGAATCGTGGTGAAGTCTAGGATTTACTCACTGGTCTGTGGAGGATTTCAATGAGTCTACCCATATCTGGTGGCTTACCAAACATTAATTAAGGGGGGGGGGGGAACAGAGTAAAGTTCGTTGGGAATTTACTGGCCCACACAATCATGTAGTATACCGTGAAGACATAAACCAGTAAACGCTTTTTGACGAGCCCTATGGTTCAATTTGGCCAGACAAGATTACTTTACTCTTACTTACATTAGATGTGTAGATGTGTGGATGTGTAGATGTGTAGATGTGTAGGATAGATGTGTAGATGTGTAGG
This sequence comes from Anisus vortex, assembly GCA_949126835.1. Lineage (NCBI taxonomy): Eukaryota > Metazoa > Mollusca > Gastropoda > Planorbidae > Anisus > Anisus vortex. Next base: position 11,665,197 of record OX421492.1, on the reverse strand, counting down.
CTACGTACGTATGTGTCTTTTTCTTTTTCTTCTTCATTTTACTGTGGAGACCCCGTTAGACGAGACAAAGTTCCACAATTCAGACGAGGAAAAAGTCCACAAGTCTGTCTATGTACATATATGTATGCCTATTTTTAAGTCTAGGCCTAAGTATATATGAATGCATGTATGTAAATCTATACACGTAGTTAAGTAACGTATTATATATATATATATATATTATGCTTAAGTTTGTTTCTTTCACCCAACAGCACTACTGGAGTTCCAGTCGGATCCTAGTGGTGGAGGGTTGGTCAGAATCAAAGGGAAAGCCACGAAGAAATATCTTTGTTTCAGTTTGAAAGGGAAGCTGATAGACAGGGTAAGTCTCGCTGTTTCGGTTGTTGTTGTTGTTGTTTTTAAATCCTCAACAAAAAACAAACAGTGCACCACAGACTCGGGAAATTGAAATATCCAAAACCAGATCATCGCCACTGTTCTAAAGTTGTTGTTGTTTTTTGTGTGTGTGTGTTGCTTTTTTGTTTTGTGAATAATAAATGTGTGCAGATTTACGTTTCTTTTCCAACATGGAGACGGTAGCGTAAGTAGAAAAGAAGAGGAGAGCGTTGGGGGCACGCCCCCCCCCCCCGGCGCCAATGTTTGGGACCACTGTTCGAGGCGCCAATTGGGACCACCGCCCCAGGCGACAATCAGCACGACCGACCCAAGCGCCAATTAACTCTGGCTACGCCACTACCTTGAGTTTGTCGTTCAAAGAATTTTGTCATAGAGCTTAAAGCGATGTGTGAATGAATCAAACATGCATTATATGAATATATAGTCCAGTGCAATTTCATATAAAGCGAAATATTTTTTTTAAATGTCCGTCTAAATGAAAGCTGACCCCAATATTTGCCTTCAACATACACCGAAACGTCCATTCTAACATTCCATCGCCTGTTCTTCTACCCCCCCCCCCCCGTTTTCTTTTTCTTCCTAATCATATCCCCCCAGTCCCGAACACCCACTCCCCGCGACATCCACCCAAAAGCACCTGTCTATCGGCTATTGTTCGCCTTCCACCCCCCCCCCCCACCATACCAACACCACCTCTTTCCTGCGCGCCATGTGTGTATCCAGCAGGTTGGGGTGGAAGGGGGGGGGTCTCCAGCAAACAGTCAATTAAATGCATGCTTCTGTGATTCTATGAAGCGAACAATAAAAGAGATACAGCACGTAGCTTGTGGTTTGAAGTTTGAAGTTGGGGATGCTGGAAATTCAATATTTAAAAAAAACACGAAATAGTTAGATACTGTGAGACATGGCGGTGCATTTATACGTTGATCAAAAGCCAAGAAACACCTGGTTGTGAAGTAAAATCATTTTACGTTAAAAAGGACCACACAAAAAAGTTGGCCGTCCTTACATACTTATAAAATGTGTTTTTCTTTTTCTTTTTGTTTTGCGGGCAGGGGTTGGGAAGTGGGAGCATTAGTATTTTAAAAACTATGTAAAAGCCACCAATGGATGTAAGTATGTCCTGACTTATTGTATCTGGAAGGGAGCGTTCAGAAGCTACAAAGACTTAATGTAGGGAAGACAAAGTATGGTTGTGTATTGTTCTGACCACACCATTCTTATAGTGTGCCGTTGCCTCTGAAATCTTCAAATAGCGTATCTATTGTGAACCTTTTATTGTTATAATATGATTTCACATAATGTGATAATAGGTACTTGTTAATTGTGGATCTTTAAAGAATGACAAACACAAATATGCCCGGCTGGTTTGGCGGTTGGCACAATGGTCTGTGAACATTAAGACCTTCCTGTTCTTGCCCTTCCGCCATCAAATCCCTGCCGTTTCGATCCTATGACGCAATAATCTTCTTTCTAGAAGAAATATCTGTAAACTTATAAGCCATGTAATTGAAATGTTTTATTTTGAAAGCTAAACCATCTCATACATTTCATATCTTGAATTCCTTGCAGGTCCTCGGCAAGAAAAGCCAGCGGTGTCTGTTCAAAGAGAGAGATATCAATGGCTACACAGAACTGGTCTCGGCGGCGAATGACAGGTGGAAGGTGGGCTTCAACCAAAAAGGCAGACGTATAACAGGGCTGTATCAACTCAGACCCAACATACAAAACTGTTATCTCTTTCGAAAAGAAAAATGCACGAAGTGTCCATGACAAAGTGCCTAAACACTGTTAAATTATTGACTTATCTTACACAGACAGTGGAACTCCAATATTCGTCAATAATCCGTGCTTGGTGGAAGGATGATTATTTACAAAAAGTTCAATATGAATTAGCTACAAATGCTTTCGTCCGTTCCCAGTCAAGAGATTCGCAAAGGTATTCTTCAACTAAAAAAAAAGAGTTTCCCGGAATTCATCTCAATTCATTTGATTTACCAACAATCATGATTTATGTATGGTTATGACAAAGATAACTGCTTGTGATGTCCTAAATATATTGTAAGGTTACATAAATACGTAAAAATATTAATTTTTTTTACAGATATTTACCTGGCTATAAAACAACGTTGAAGAGTTTACATTTTGTCATGGTTTACAAAACAAAATAAGCCATGAAACTCTAAAATTAACCAGAAAATAAACACTCAAGCTAGAAACAACAACAACACATTCTGGTTCCCGAAAACTCTAGTGGCTTATTTCTTTTTGAAAAAACGCTGCCAAATACTCGTAAAGGCAAAGATGTAAACAAGAAATGATACCAGCAGTCAGTCTTCGTAGGGAACATTTTTGGAGCGAAAATCAAACACAGTTCGACGAAAAAAAAAACGGGACGAAGATGTATGTATGTTAACTGTTTGTATGTGGTCGTAATATCAACTCCTGCGAATATTGGAGTTCCGATGTAAATTGGTTATGACGCCTTCAGCTGTGGCGACTCACTCCTGCTACCTCCGGTCATGTCAGAGTGCGGACGCAGTATTTCGGACACTACTATGACCGAACAGTTGGTCAAGTTTGAACTTGCCGGTCTCGACATGGTTGGACATCTGTGATACACTTGGATAGCCACTGGGAACGGACACTCTTTTGATGAAATAGCCAGTCACTTCACGGAACACTGCTTTTCTTCCATTGTTTTTATTATTATTTGTTTCTCATCAAACTCTTTATCAATATAAATATCAAATATCAGGCTAACAGAATGAATTCAAAGTCGTGTGACTTGCGGGGAGAAATTCTAAGCCCAAACACCCTGTTGGAACCGGAAGAGTGGAAGGGGGGGGGGGGCAGCAGTTGTGTTATCTGACCGTGTTTGAGAATACCTCATCAACTTGTGGGATAAGCAGTTGCTTCAGCCGTCAAGACATCCGTATTTGTAATCGCTAGATTGCAACAAAAAGAAAGAAGAAAAAACTAAAAAACTGTGTGCAGGTTCAGTGAATGTTTCAGGTTGCAGTTGTTTAGATTATTTATCTACAGGTGCTAGACATCTGTCTGTTGTGTGAATGCATATTGTGGAAACACGCGTGAGTTCTTTGTGAATTGCTAGTTGTTTTCTCCAATGAGTAATTATTGAATGAATGCGTGGATGTTGAATGAATAGGCAATGGAGTTTGAAGTTAAAATGAAGATGAGTATACACACCCACAGATGTATATACAATACACACACAACACAACCTGTATGAATGGAGTTATACACTTTTTTGTTGTTGTAGTAAGTGATTTGTTATGAAGATGGCGTGATTTAGTTCCAGAAAAGTCATGTCATAGATTGAATCATTCAACTTGTTGAGTAATGTTTTGAAGAGATGTAGGGAATCTCTCATTCATGAAATACAGATCACTGTAATTCCAACCCATGAACCAAGTAAACATCGCCCTCCCAGGGTGCTTTGCAGCTTGCTATCAGTCTTATGACCAAACGAGGGAGGAATGAGGTGGGGGAGGGGGGGCACCAGCTTCCCCATCATCTGATTGGCTGCTTCTAGAGGAGCCTGGAAATTGAGATCTTTGTCCCTTTCATGTGCATGCTACCATCATCCATTCGTGAATATACCTTTTTTAAAATAACATGTCCGTAGCCACATTAGAATCCTGTAGCTCTTTGTGTGTCCTCAGCCCCATCATCATGACAATGTATTGTAGCTTAAGCCTCACCTCACTAGCATTTCGATCGTATCCGCAGGATAGTCTCATTGATCATACACATAAGCTAACAGAGTACTCTCATCTTGTATGTAACAAAGGTATGTCCCAAGTATAACATGAACATTAAAACGTCACTACTCACCCCCCCCCCACTATACCATCACATGTTAACGTTACTGCCCTAGGCTACACCATGCCATCACCCTTTTAAGGTTTCTGCACGAGGTCCCATTGTCAACCATCCTTCTATATTTATACTCCATGAGATCCCAACATACAATCACACGTTATTTATATTTTCTGAGGTCCCGCTGTACCATCACAATTTACTTTACTATTAAATGTCCCATTATATACACCATTTATATTTTACTTCACTAAATGATGCCCCAATTACGTTCAAAACTTTCACCAGACTAGAAACGAATATCCGTGCCCAGCATTCTCTCTTTCAATTCTACACTGTCCCATTCTCAGACGTTCTAAGTTGCATTTTTTCTTTGTTAGCAAGACATCTCCGGAATCAGGTCAAAAGGCCTTTAGTTTTCTATGACAGCCGGAGAAAGCCCAAGTAGATCATTGGTTAGTCGTGTGTTTCATTTGGTGTGTTTGCAGTTGGTCATTCTCGGATTTCTCCTGAAGAAACAGCCGATCCGTTCTTTTGGTTAGCGTTTGAACCACCCTTTTGCAAATTATGGAAAATATTCGTTACAAAACATTGATACTTTATACTGTTTAGCTATAACTAACTGAAACATTATTATTTTTTGCTTCCAACATAATTTCGTTGACACCGTCAAGTTTAACTAACATTCCACTAAAGTTTTTTTTTTCTTTTTAAAAATAACAAGACAAACCAGTTTATATGTTAAATAGGTTCTTTGACGTGTACATGGTCTACACAAACGCACCATTAAAATAATATGCGAGAAAACAGCACATTGTAGCTGAAATAATCAACTGTTGTTTTTTTTTTAACTGGCCTTTGAAATACATGAACAAATGTTCTTAGTGGGTCTACCAGTCAGCAGAATATTTTGTTTTAGTTTTCAGCTCTTAGAATTCAGTTATTGTTCTTTGTTTTACTGAACTGACGTGCAGATGGTACTGATTTCTCAACAATAGTTGATAATAATGATCTCCCCCCCCCCTCTTGTTCTCTTTAGTTCTCTCTTTCTCTATTTCTCTCTCTCTCTCTTTTGCACAATCTTTAGTTGGACTATTTCTCTCTCTCTTTTGCACAATCTTTATTTGGACAATTTCTCTCTCTCTTTTGCACAATCTTTAGTTGGACAATTTCGAAGGACAATACAATTTGAAAGTATTTTGTGTGTAAGTTCTCTAACCACACACGCACACTTGGACAACTAAATCCTGTACGCCCCACCAGACCGACGCCCGCCTTTACCGGACCGACCCCCACTTCACCCGGACCGACCCCCATTTCCCCCGGACCGACCCCCACTTCCCCCGGACCGACCCCAACCATTCCCCCACAGTATTGGTACCTGTACTGGGTTGCCTGCTTATATTTTTTTATATCCCTTCGGGGCCAGTATAGTTGTCGATGCACCGTGTACATAGCATTAACTCGCCCTCACACCCCCCCCCTCCCTCCACACGGCGGCCATTTAATATTTGGTCACGTGACCCAGCAGCCTCTTCCCGACGACGACGACATTTCGGCCAGTGTTCATCGCGCATGCGCACCACTTTCCCCCCAAAACACTACTCCATCACTTTTGACTCTTTGATTTTTTTTGTGTTACCTCCTGTATATACATGTACATTGAAACATAAAATAAAATGATAACAGAACAAGAAATGTAAATCTAAACGTTTTAATCTAACACGGCCGTACAGCTGTATGAGTTTATATGTCAGGGGCGTATCTGCCAGGTAGTCGAAATATCAGAAGTTGTCTTAATCATTACATTTTTTGTTCCTCTTGCATTTGTTTAACAAAAACAATAGGTCTATCTTTTTTTTTAAAGGCCAGGGGGAATGAGGGGGGGGGGGAGGGATTTGACAACATATATTTTAACCTGGTAGATTCGTCTCTGACCATAGGGCCCAAATACCATCTCGAACCGATTTTGGAATCAGATATGTAAACTTAAATGTCAGCTTGATTACACCAACGTTTAATCCTCCGTTGGCTTGGACATATCACATACCTATATATATATATTGTTTGTAAACCCTTTTTGAAAAGAAAAACAAACAAATAGTTTTCTTTACTTTACAATCTTCTTTGACCATAAGTGGGTCAAATGAATTGTTTTATTGTTTGTTTTATTTCATTTTTTTTTAAACATGGGTTTTCGCTAAATTATGTTTCCATAGCTACACTGTATATTTCTTTTTGTTTATATTTTTAATCTTCTTTCTGGTGTTGTTCTTATTGTTGTTGTATATATCGATTGTATATGGTAGTGTATATATAACATTTGTATAATGGTATGGTAGTGTTGCATATAGTATTTAATCTCTCAGTTTAAACAAAAAAATACGATTTATATTGTTTTACAATGCTGTTGTACAGAAAATATATTTATATATTCACAAGAAGTGTATATAGTACTACTTCATGTACTGTGAACTTTGTTAAAATGGCATTTTTTTTAAACTACCAAAATAGTTGCTTTGTATATAGAATATGTATAATTATATATATATATATATATATTTAATTTTTAAACACTACATCATTGTTACATAGTCCTGTATGCTTGTATAAACTTTTATGATGACTTATTCAGCTTTTCTGTAAAATAAAACGAAGTAAAATAATTAGAAACTTTATTTTAAAAGCCTTTTAATAAATATAAAATCTACATTTATTTTTGTTCATAAATTGTTTTTAAGCTTTCAGATGTAAGTAAACAACTCCACCACGACAAAAAAAAAAAGAAGCACTCCCATTAGCGCCTCTCACCCACTCCGCCACCCCCTTACGCCCACACCTGATCCTTACTAAAATCTTAAAGATAAAACTGAAGAGTAGCCGTCAAAGTTACGAATTACTCCCCCACTTCCTTTCGGTCTCTTCGGCCTAGAGTTATTTTTTAGGTTCTTCTTCTTCCCATTTAAGAACTACTTTTTTTTTTGTGTGTGTTAATTTTGGGAAGACGTCAAGGACCTAACTTTATCCACTGTCATAAATCCGTGTTTTGTCATAGCGCGAGCCGTCAAGCGAGGGAAAAAAACTGCCTGTACGATCTTCGAATAAAAAATAAACATTAAGAAATGCTATATTATATATAGAGTCTACATATTTTAAAATATATCATATAGTCTATTGTATTTATTTCGTTAAAAGTCAGGCCGTTAAGTCGGCACATGCTCAATCCTGGTTTAAAAAAAAACGCAGACTTTATACTTTATACTACGGCGTTATTAATGAAATCTTGTACATAGCTATTTTCAGCGCTACAAATGACGTCATGTTACCTAACTATTTTTTTGGGAGAGAGATGGTTCTTTTCGACTTTAATCCAGTAGCTCTCCAAAGTACCTATACAAGTATCATTGATCAAGGTCGTTGGCATAGTTTTTCTCTTGCGTTTCCAGGCGATGTTTCACCCTGACGGCTTACTAAAATTAAATCCATGCTGGGCCAAAGCTACAAATTGATTGTGTGGTCTGAGTTGTATTCAATCCTTATGAACCGGGTTGTGCAGTCCCCAAAATTACTGATATATATATATATATATATATATATATATATATATATATATATATATATATATATATATATATATATATATATATATAAGCTCTTCACTTGGTCTTTAAATTCTTTAATATATATATATATATTATTATATATATCGACCGTTAGCCTTCTACCGGAAGTCTCGTTCTCTACCAATGAAAACACGTTTTACTATAAAAATGGTTTAACTTCGATTGGTCAAATAGTAGTTAACTAACAGTTATTAAATCGGGTAACAAAAAATGTGCCAGATATTTTACATAAACGTCCAACATTATGATTTATATTAGTTTATAAGGTGGATAGTAAAAAAAAGCGAATCTTGTACTGCTCCCCCACCCCTCCGTGGTTCAATTCTCGGAATCGGCGGGCGATTTTCGCGCGTTTATTCGCCTTCATTTCGAAGTTTTTTTGTTTTTTTTTGTTTTAATGTTTCGTTTGTAGTTTGTTTTTTTTTTTTGGGGGGGGGGGGGAGGGGGGCATCCCTCAACTCTCATATATCGATCTGCCTCATAGTGTCACATGGGCACGTGTCATATTAGCGTGCCATTTCCGTGACACGTGACCGTGTGTTCAATGTTGTTGTTTTTTTAGTCATCAGATGTATCTGTTGGTTGTTGTTTTTTGCTCTGCTACCGCTGTTTGTTGTTATACTTGTTGATTCCCCCCCCCGCACACCTCTCTTCGGCAACATCAACACGCATGTATTTCTTATTTGACACGTGTGTACACGTGACGTTTTAATGAACACACACAACAGTGTAAAAAAAACAACAAACTTTGTCTTTAGAGAGATCAATACCTTTTTTTTAAATTTGTTTCTTTTTCTAAACCAAAGAATGTATAATTTATTACCATTTATTACTTCCTGCAAGCTGGCGCTAACTGTCCTGCTCCTTCTACCGTCAGCCCAATCACCCCAATCACCCCAATCAGCCCAATCAGCCCAACTCTACTTTTATTTTGGATACTAAATTTCTTCTGAATTTATTTATTTTTTTTTTTATATTTTTTTTTTTGGCAAAATAAATGTATTGATTGAGAAGAATTCAACACTTAAAAATAGATTTCCAACTACTATAGATCATTAAAATAGACGTGCTAGAAAGAAATAGATCTAGTAAGTCAACACACCTTTTCATCATTTTTGTCCATGAGCTCTGAAATAGTATCAGCATTTGCAAAAAGTCACACACCTTTTTGAAATTGTAACAAATTTATTTATTATTATGTTTAAATTTGCTATTGTAATTACAATGAAAAAGAAAAGGTTTCTAAATGTATTTTTTGAAGTCAATGACTTTAATTTTGGAAACTTTTAAAGACCAATGATTTCTTGTGAAGCTAACAAATGAGGCGCACATTATTTTTTTTTTATATTTTTTTATTCTCCATCGAACTTGTTTTAAGTTTATAATTTTTTGTTGGGGGAACGGGTGATGGTGGAGGGGTTGAAAAAAAGGTGGGGAGGGGGTAAATCGGAGCATTGGGGTTGTGGGGATGGGAAGTTTTGTAAGAGCCAAGAACTCCAGGAAGACTTTGGCACTTAGTGTTTTCATGTCAAACATGTTATGACTATGTCAGTGCCGCTCCCTTTATTTGTTGTCAGTTTTAGTTGTCACTGCTAGCCGTCTATGAGAAAGTAGGGTGTACATACATAAATAATATCCTGTTGTCATTACTTTTTTTGTTTTCCTCCAAAAATTGTGTACTGCAGTAAAACAAATAAAAACTATATATTATTATATATAATTACTATATATGTAATATGTGTCGGTGTGAGTGTTCTACTGTGTTGTTCGGCCTTTTGTCTGTAGCAGAATTAACTAGGTCATATTAAATAAATTGAGTAACGGAAACACGACATGTCTTTTTGATTCATTTTTTTGTTGTTGGCTTGGTGCTTTTTAAAAAATTCTTTCAACTTAAATGTTAAATCCTACGTAAAGGTTATACAGTGAAATAAAATGAGCCTTGCTCAAGGTGAAGGAGCAACGCTTGACTGACCAACGGAGGACTTAGAAAAAACTCGTTGCAATTTTATGCGGAAAGAAAGGGCAGTGATGATGAAGATACTAATGGTCATTTTGTACAGCGCGACTCTCCATGCTGTTACAGTTAGCATACTAGGTGCCCTCTTGTCTACACTCATTCTGTGTTTGAGCCCAAAGTTAATGGAACTCATCCACCACTTCCCAAGTGTCACTTTAACTCAGTGCCATCTAGCTTATTTATATTAATGCAGTAGGCTGCATACTGTTACTAGTATAAACCTATATATATATATTATATATACATGTTACATAGAGAGAAAGCACATGAAACTAGACAAGATCCTGCAGGGCATTTTCTCTGCCCAGTATGCCAGTTGACCTGTAGTCCTAGACTTGAACTCTAGATCCACACTCAAGTTAATTAAATAACGTCTTACACAACCGTTGAAAAACAAATAAAGAACAAATAGATAGACAATTTGACAAAAGACAAAGAAATAGACAAATAAAAAGCTATTTAAAAAAAAAAACGGACCACAAATAGAAGAGATAAATAATAGATCTTATCTTATACATTACAAAACGCTTCTTGTATAAAGAAGATATCAAATAAACAACAGCTCCTAGCAACAAATAAACAGTCTCTAGACTGACAACAAATCGACATAGGCCTACAACCAATAGACAGAAAGCATATAGACAGATAACAGACAGTTTACAAATAGACAGATAAAACATAGACAGATAACAAATGGACAATAATATACATAAATATTGCTTCAATTGAAGATATCTATAAAGCTAGGTGAAAAAAAAGGAGGGTGTTGAGGGGGGGGGGGGGTGGAGAAATACACCTATGTAGAGTTTGTAATAGTTTTACTTGTTGAATTCTAAATAACTAGGCCAACCATCACGCGATTCTCAACCAACCGAGTGAGAACCATTGCAAAGTAGCATAATATAATATACTTGACATAAAAATGAAATTTTTTTAAACCACTAAAAACCCCAGAAAGACTTTGGAACGTTGAGAATCAAAAAAAAAAAAAAAAAGAAATTATGACCTACACTCCAGACTTGTTCTGCTTGTTCTAGGTAAGTTACTTTTACGTGTGACTAACTGAAACCCTTTGCTTATTTATATTCCGATTAGATAGCTAATAGAAACTTAAGACCACCGGAATATGACAGGGGCAGACTGGATGAATGATATGTAGCAAAGCTGAAATAGCCGTTCATTTGCGGGGGCAATTGTCATCGTGTCCTTTTGTTTACCACCGTCTGCACGGAATACAATAATTAATTCTTTAAAAAAAAAAAAGTCTACGGAGCTAGATGCATGAATGTATGCGGGGCGTTTTTTGCAAGGGTGGGCCGAGGGACCCTGTGTGTGTGTGTGGGGGGGGGGGGGACTGTTATACGATATCAACAATTTTTTACCGTGACGTTATAGTTGGGAGGGGGGGGGGCGTTTATAGAAACGTACATGTTATCTAGTACATCTATATCCATGGAGAAACTAGTACGAATTTGAAGATGGCTCCCTGGGGCGCTCCACCTGTAGGAGAAGGGAGAGAGGGGCGGAAAGGGTACTGTGAGCTAAATGTGTAATTATCTTAGTCAACCAAATTGATCCATACGACCGGTGAACCAATTTCTGTGGCCACCGCATACTGACGGATTGTGTGGCCAGCATAATGCCCAGCCGGAAATTACTTTGCCCGCAACCGATGTCAGGTAGGCCTACCCATCAGGGCTGGGTAGACTCAGGGACACATTAATGCCCGGAAACATATTCTAGCTTTTTGTCGGAATTCCAATCAAGGACCTTCGGTACGCCAGCCGAACGCCGAGCTCGGTCACCATTGGTCGATCTAGTATTAGTTTTTGTTTGTTTGTCAATGAGTTTGTATTACATTGAATATTTTAGCAAGAAAAGCAGGTTATAAGTGTATTGAAGGTCAACACTTGTTTTTTAATTAACGTTTGCTTTAGAATTATGACCAATAATTCAAACGAACAGGTAAATGGTAAAAGCTATTCAGTTCAGCTTATCTCGTAAAGGTGTGGGATTATATAAGAGTTCAGATATTTAAAACAACTAAACTGTGCAGATCTTTGTTTGAGTACAAAGGAAAAGGTAGATTTGTTCACATACAGTATAGTCACAAGACACTTTGTAAAGGTAGATTTGTTCACATACAGTATAGTCACAAGACAGTTTGTAAAGGTAGATTTGTTCACATACAGTATAGTCACAAGACAGTTTGTAAAGGTAGATTTGTTCACATACAGTATAGTCACAAGACAGTTTGTAAAGGTAGATTTGTTCACATACAGTATAACAACAACAACAACAACAATAACGGTGCTTATATAGCGCATATCCCGTTGGTGACAGTTCTATGCGCAGACGACAGTTACAGAATACAGACAGACAACGAAATATATAGTAATATATAGTAGTATAGTATAGTCACAAGACACCTTGTATTAACCTCGTTATTATGAAAGCCTCCGCTTATTCACGTGTCATGTGGTGTGTGGTGTTGCGTTTAGGCATTATTGAATACCGACAGTTACATAATATTAATTGGAACTAAGGGGGTGCTTTAAAAGGTTAGAGAGGCCGAGGGAAGGAGGGGGGGGGCGGTTTCACATGACAGTAGCACTCACTGGTTTAGTCCCTGTCCAATAAAAAAAAAAAAGAATAATCTGTACATTCGAGTTTTACTAAACGGTCTCTACGACGGAGTCATCTGGTAAGGTGGCCCAGGCTCATTTTGCCCCTGGAAGTAAGAATGAACTATGGTTGGTACTTAGCGGGTGCATACTACGGGTAAGAAGGAGAGGCTTGGAGTGAATGGGGGGGACTGAGGCGCGGGGGGGGGGGGGGCAAAGATTCTCTCAATGAGTGAATCTAATAGAGACACAGTATTCACCACACTATTCACCTTGAATAACAAAAAAAAAAAATCTGGTTCAATATAAAACTTGCCTGTCGAGGTGTCAAAGCATTCATTTCTTTTGCTTATTTCTTTCTACCCCGGCTCAACCACCCCCCACCCCCTGCAATACAAGGGTGTAAAGGGGAAATGAAAGGTGGATGGGTATATCTCCCCCCTCTCTACATATACTAACACGTTAGACGAGATCTCCGCGACGTCTAAACACAGGAAGTCATTCCCTTCTTCTTTTTTTTTCCGCCCCCCCCCCCCACCCGGTCCTGTTTATCCCATAGCCTACCCCTATTTTTAACTATCCTTTTCTTCATCCCATCGCACACCCTTTAAGGATACTCTCTATCACTAATCCTCTCGCCCTTCCCTTATTTCTAGAGCGCCCATTCTGTTAGGGATAGTATGAGGGCACTAACATTCTTTATCAGAAATAAAAAAAACCCACATGAAATGGTAAGATGAAAAAGATTCTGTTAACGTCGCAGTGGCCTTGGCTCCATAAATCAATAGACATCTCTATATAAAAATATATAGTTAAAGATAAAGTAATATATGCTGGAACAAATACATATAAGTAGGCCTACTCTTTATTCCCGAGTGGCATCCGGAATGGGTTGCCTGAACAAACAAGGAAAACCAGTAACTTAACATGATTTAAAACACTAAAAAGAAATGTAGAACTAGACTAAAACCACGGATATGTTTAAAAAGCAAAAATCTTCTTTACAGAAGGATAGTCTGTAATGATAAGATAAGATAGTCTGTAATGTATAAGATAAGATAAAGTATTGTTAGTTTTAGGTTGACTTGATTTGTAGTTAATAGTTTTAGTTTTCTTATGCCAATGAAAAGTTCGCAGGTCTTTGTCTCAATAGGTGTTCATTATTTGTACTTACTCTCTGTTTTCTTTTCTATGTAAGCTTTTGCAAAAACATATTTTAAAACTTAATATAGATCTAATTCTTAGCAATAAGGCAGAACTTTTCATTTTAAAACGTTTTTTTGTTGCAAACATTGAGCCAAATTTTCAATATGCCCAAAATGGTTTATTGACATATAATAGCTCATGTTGCAATATTTCCGACGCTATTTGCAAATATCAGAATTTAAGAGAAGAAATATACAGGCACTTGCCAGATAAAGTAATTTAAAAAAAGTAAAGTACCTCTCGGCTCAAATTGCTCCATAGGGACGATGAAGCAGAGTTCACCAGTTTATGTGGCCACGCCATACTAAAGGATTAGGAGATTATGTGGCCAGCACAATGGCCTGCCGCCGTTACTTTACCCACAGCTAAAGTCAGGTACGCATCAGAGCTGAGCAGACTCAGGGAACAAATCTTAGCCTTCACCAGGATTCGAATGCAGGACCGTTGGTTCGCCAACATGTTAGAAAGGTTGCTTTTTGCAATTTACATTTTCAGATTTGAATTTGCAGTTTGGTGTATATGTTACGGCCAAAGCCCGAAGTGCGGCCAGATCGCGATCTGGCCGGCCAAATCGCGCTTTGGCCGACGCGCTTGGCCAATGTCCGATGTGCTTGAAATTGCCAGTGTTTACGCTACTTTGGCCGGCCATTTCGCGATGTGGCTGGCAATCCCTGGCCAATGTCCGATGTGCTGATACAAGAATGTTCGGTAGGCGGCACAGGTGTGATGGCGGCTTGCATAGGGTAGCAAGGACAGTGATACATACGCTGTGACGATAATTTTCTGTTCATTTTCTGCTTTTCAGAGAAAGTCCTGCCGAAGTGGATCTCTAATTATCAAGGAAATTAATTATCACACGATTTAGTAAACTATCTACCTGGAAAAAAACACCATTTGCGTCATAAATTGACTGTTGGTGTCTGTGATTAGAAGATTGACTTTTGATAATCCACAAAGGAGGTCAGGTCAGGCAGGAGCGACCGTATTTTTTATCTAGCCATTGTCCGCGCGGTCTAAGTATAGTTTCATGTGTTGTATAAACATGGGTGGGGTCGCCAGTCGCAATGACAAAGAGCTTGTTTAATTTTATGATAATAGATAGAGAGGGAGTGTCATTACTGTACAGGACAGGCCCACCATTGATCTCGTTACCCACATCGAGGACCGCGAAAACTCCCTCCCAGCCCCACCCCATTGACGGACCCTCGAAGCCACAAGCGACCGGAATGTTTGGACAAAGAAATCGGAGACAGACATGTGACTTTAAAGTCCACCCACTCTTTTCTCATTGGTCCATGTTATATTTCGTGGGTAGATCTTCCTTGTTTTAAAAACGCCCCAAACACGACTGTACGCACTTATTTCCTTTTGGATTTTAGTATTGTAAGACAACTGATGATAGAGATTGAAAATTTACTATAATAAACTAATTAGACTGATTTTTTAATTTATTTTAATTAAAGATTGATAATTTACTATAATAAACTAATTTGACTGATTTTTTAAAATTTATTTTAATTAAAGATTGATAATTTACTATATAATAAACTATTTTGACAGATTATGTAATTTAGTATAATTAATAATCAATATAGGCCTAATGTGATAATTACGGTATATAAACACTCGAAATCTCCTCAAGACCTTCTTAATCGGGCTTTGGCCGATCGCCCCTGGCCATTTCGCGATCTGGCCGGCCAAGGTCCGAAATCAAGAACAGATCGGGCTTTGGCCGGTCAAATGTGAGGTGATATTGGCCACTTCGCGATCTGGCCGGCCAGATCGCGATCTGGCCGACTTCGGGCTTTGGCCGTAACATATACATCAGCGAAAAGAAAACTACTTAGACAAATGTTTGGACCAACGAAAGATGATAATGGATAGAGGATGCGCACAAATAGATTGGTCAATAAATTATATAAAAATCCTACAATAGTGGCTGAGAAAAGAAGTGAAGACTACGTAGACCGAATGCCGAACGGCAAAGGAGTAAAAGTAACATACAGACAGAACCCAAGAGGAAAACGACCTAAAGGCTGCGATGGTTGGACGATGTCGATATTGATCTGATACAGATAGGAGTCCAGGCCTGGAGAAAGAAAACAGCAGATAGGTCTGAGTGGAAGGAGGTGGTGAGGCAGGCCATGGGCTGTAGCGCCACAGATGGTGGTGACGTACATCAGCGATCAAAAGTTTGCATGTGTGTTTGAAATCATCAAACTTTACATCCTTAAAAATATGGAATTGACCCGAAATTAGGCATTCGTGGCCAAATGAAAAAATTAAATTTAAATACCACAATTTTATTGCGGAGACGTATTGCATTTCTTTTTTTAGGTTCGTAATTTCGTAATCTGATAAAAAATGGGTCCAAATATGGTAGACTTACTAAAAGTTCGTAAAGACGGTTTGTTTGCAATAGCTCACTAATTGTGAAATGTTAAACCGTTATAAGAACAGTTTTAGTTTAAAAGTTTGCAAATATATAAGAAAATATAATTACTCCGTGTTTTTTTTTTGTTTTTTTTTGTTATTGTGTTTTTTTTCACGATATTTTGTAAATTTATTTCACTTTACATTACAATGAACCAGTCTGGCTTGGAAATTTCTCTCAATTATGAAATTTGAAATTTGAAGTTATTTTTTAGTTATTTTTTTAGTTAGCTTATTAATATTTGCGCTTTTAGAGACGGTAAATGGTAATATGAAACAACGCCTACAACAAGCATTGTTTTTTACTTCTCCCACACATTCAATTAGTATCTTGTCAAGTTATCATATATATATATATATATATATATATATATATATTTGTTAATATTTTGCTGGATGTTTAGATAACAAACAAAAAGTATTTTAAAAGACACTGTCTTGGTTTGGATTATTTTTAAACTTTGATAACAACATTGTGATTTATGGCTTTTTTTGTGTTTCCATTTGTAGGTTTGGGAACTAATTATATGTAACGTTGTATATATCACATGACATGCTTGTCACAAATCATTTCAGTGCTGAGCTAAATGTTGGACGAAACACTAAGAAAAACAAAACGACATTAAAGAGACAATTTTTCAATTGAAAAAAATCTTTGATCTATCCCAAGCCAGACTTTGACTACATATTGTTGTGATTGATTTTTTTTTTTTTTGTTATTTGTTGGTATTTTGTGATTCGAATATAGCGAATTGCAACTTAGTCGATTGACTGCAAGTGGCCATTTTATTTGTAATGGGTGGGATGCTAAGAGTTGGAGGAGAAAAAAGAAAAGCACGCTAATGGAAGCCCACCGTTTAGTGAATTTCTATGATTATATTTTCTTTGGCTTGTGCCGTACTATTACTTTCATTACTGAATACTTCTTAAAGTACTATCTTACTCATCTTAGCAGTGTACAACATTGCATGTACACTCTTTACTGAAATAAGTCTTACAGTACTCCGTTAGGCCAATACATATATTTACAGTACTCCGTTAGGCCTATACATATATTTACAGTACTCCGTTAGGCCTATACATATATTTACAGTACTCCGTTAGGCCTATACATATATTTACAGTACTCCGTTAGGCCTATACATATATTTACAGTACTCCGTTAGGCCTATACATATATTTACAGTACTCCGTTAGGCCTATACATAAATTTACAGTACTCCGTTAGGCCTATACATAAATTTACAGTACTCCGTTAGGCCTATACATATATTTACAGTACTCCGTTAGGCCTATACATATATTTACAGTACTCCGTTAGGCCTATACATATATTTACAGTACTCCGTTAGGCCTATACATATATTTACAGTACTCCGTTAGGCCTATACATAAATTTACAGTACTCCGTTAGGCCTATACATATATTTACAGTACTCCGTTAGGCCTATACATATATTTACAGTACTCCGTTAGGCCTATACATATATTTACAGTACTCCGTTAGGCCTATACATATATTTACAGTACTCCGTTAGGCCTATACATATATTTACAGTACTCCGTTAGGCCTATACATATATTTACAGTGCTCCGTTAGGCCTATACATATATTTACAGTACTCCGTTAGGCCTATACATATATTTACAGTGCTCCGTTAGGCCTATACATATATTTACAGTACTCCGTTAGTTCTATACATATATTTACAGTATGGTTATACGAGCATATGGACACGGTGGTCGACGCCAGCGAATTCGACTTGCGTACCACAGGTCGTGATCTCGAATCCTGGTCAGTGCTAGCATTAGTTCTTGGGTCTTGATACGTGACCTTGAGTCGATTAGTAGGCCTACCTGACTTTAGTTGGGGTAAATTAAAGGTGACTGGATATTGTGCTGGCCACACAATCCCCTAGTATGCCGTGGACACAGAAACTGTGCCACGCCGGCCCTATGGATCAATTTGCTAAGACAGGATACTTTACTATACCGCTATTTACTGGCAAATAAAATACAAAAGTGTTTTTTTATATAGTGACATTTTTTTTTTCACACTTTACTCCACCTTTTCGCTAATCTAATTAAATATTCGTAACGCGTGTTAATAATAATACATATTATGTACGTTTGTTTAAGAACTGTGAAACTAATTCATCAAATTTAACCCCCCCCCCCCCCCAAAAAAAAAAAAGGGTTTTAAAACTCTTTTTGTATTATTCTTTTTATTACTGTTTATGGCAATGAATGTAGAACAAATAACATTCTGTGTCTGGAATGTCAACTAAGGAAGTTTCCTTCTATAACACGTGGCAATGCATCCTTAACCCTTCCCGTACCGACCTACTTCTATCTATGCTGCCTTCAGTTCCGCTATATACGCGCCCGGGACTGTAAGGGTTAAGGGATGAAGTCATTTATTTTGAATACATTCATCATATGTTCTGTAATCAGAGGCGTATTTAGGCAGGTTCCATGGAACGGGGGCCCTCCACACAAAAGCTCCCCCCCCCCCACACACACATCCTAAAACACAGGCTAAAACATGCAATGTCGGAAAGTAGGGGCGAGGCCCCCCCCCCCACACACACACACACACATAAATTTGGCTAACTGGACAACCTTTACAGAGGGGAAATATTACAGTCATGGTCGTATTTCTTTATCCCTTTTACTTCTCGAGTGGCATTCAGGTATGGAATGGGTTGCCTGGACAAACCAGGAAAACCAGTAACTTAACATCATTTAAAACACTAATAAAAATGCAAGACTAAACTAGGACCACAGATGAGCGTAAGGCAAAAAAATCTTATTTATAGACGGATCGTCTGTAATGTACTGTATAAGATAGATAGGAGCGTCTGTAATGTACTGTATAAGATAAGAGTTGATCTTGCATAGAGTCACCAGATAATACAATAGTATTTCATTATAGGTATTTTCATTTTTGGTCAAGGCTAATAGGCTACATCTTTGCCTTAAAGCATGGCTGGCATAAACACGACCAGCGGGCCGCATGCGACCCGCTGGGTGTCAACTTTTGGCTCACGGATATGTGTACAAATAAAAACAACACTTTCAGTTTACATCAAATTAAAAGAACATTCCATCATGGGTAGTTAAACCAAGTCTAGTTAGTTTACATCAAATTAAAAGAACATTCCATCATGGGTAGTTAAACCTAGTCTAGTTAGTTTACATCAAATTAAAAGAACATTCCATCATGGGTAGTTAAACCAAGTCTAGTTAGTTTACATCAAATTAAAAGAACATTCCATCATGGGTAGTTAAACCACGTCTAGTTATAGAGATTATAATATCTACATAAAGAGAAATAGCTCAAATTCCGAAATCGCCAAAAGATAAGAAACGTTGAGACACAGTAGGCCTACAAGTGGCCACATTGAAATGATATCGCTATTTAAATGGTAAATTGGGGGGGGGGGGGGTGGAGGGAGATAATGTAGAAAGTCAGTTATAGTTCACTTTGCGGTTTATATAAGTACACAAAGTTGGAAGTTTGTCAAGTGAATCGAAACTCTCTGATTCTTATTAAAAGTTGAAACCATTATTATGTGTGTCATACAAAACTTCACTGCTGCTTCTCCAGCCCTATGATCAGTTTTGTCCGAAGGGTACCTTACTTATTTTACCTACAAAAGTTATTAAATACATAGAAAGTAATATAGTTTTGTTCATAGTAACCTAATGTACCTGGGATGGGCTTACAGTCAAGAGATTCCAATCGAATCATATTCATACAGACACTTCCTTTAAGCTAGATTTAACCCCACTTCTCTGTAAATGAGAAAAACGAGCCGAGATTACTCTCTTAACTCTTAGGGACACGGAAAACGAACTCTGCTGTATCACGCAAGTTTGACATGTCACCATAGCCTAATGGTTCGTTCGGCACGAGCGGTTGGCCGTTCCTATCCACTCTAAATTCTAAATCCTGCAAGGCGGGGAAATCAAATGCCATGTGCTCGACTGTCTCTTCTGCAGTTTTGACATCGCGAATCAAGGTGGAGGTCCAAGTCTACTATAATAGACACCTCTCGGACAGTGCCCAGTGCGGAATCGTGCTCTTGTTGATTGTTCCCTTTCTGTCAAGTCTGTACCACGGGTCTATTTGCAAGTTTTGAAGATCTAGAAAATGTCAAACCAATATCTCATCTCTAGTACATCGAGTACATGAAGTAATGGATAATGGTTTTCTCCGAGTTTATGCTGCAGTTATGCTGGCTACACAATCCGTAGAAAGTGATGAATTCTGCTCGCTTTAATTACCGTTTCTCAAAATGATCAACTTTGTCTATAAAGAAGGCTTCAATTCCAGAAATTAAGTGAACTCCCTACCATTTGTCTCAAGTGGGGTTGTGTCCTTTTTATGTAAATCATCTTTTAGACAAGAACACACACATACAAACTAAGAAAGAAGCTATGAAAGATATGAACTGTTAACAAAGAGAAGAGGAATTCGGTCTTTCCTGCGTCACATATTCAAACAGGCTTTTCCCTGCTCTGACGTCATCGATGCCAATCGTGACTTATTTGCTCTGGATGCTCACAGTTTGGGGTCGTTATCAACGAATCAACTCGTAAGCCTGCCCAATGCTTTAAATATGTAAACATATCCCGTCCTCCCCCGTCCCCCAGCTCACTTACCTTTACAAATAACTTGGCAGAAGTAGGACGTCCAAAGTTTATTCGAGCGGAAGTTACGCTTTTACGCTACGGGGTTAAGCGGGTTAAGGTGTGCTTTGCGTGCTTGTGTTTTGCATTGGAGGATGGGGAGAACGATTTTTATAATCCAAAGTAAACCACTAACCACTAAACCACATATGAAGCAGGAGCCGTGTCAATAATAATTGACATATGAAGCAGGTACAATGTGATTAATGATT
Source organism: Anisus vortex (assembly GCA_949126835.1). Taxonomy (NCBI): domain Eukaryota; kingdom Metazoa; phylum Mollusca; class Gastropoda; family Planorbidae; genus Anisus; species Anisus vortex. The sequence goes on along the minus strand of OX421492.1, from coordinate 11,644,145 downwards.
TACATATGAAGGAGGAGCAATGTTAATAATAATCGACATATGAAGCAGGTGCAATGTCAAGAATAATTGACATATTAAGGAGGAGCATTGTCAATAATAATTGACATATTAAGGAGGAGCAAAGTCAATAATAATTGACATATGAACCAGGTGCAATGTCAACAATAATTGACACATGAAGGAGGAGCAATGTCAATAATAATTGACAGATGAAGCAGGTGCAATGTCAATAATAATTGACATATGAAGCAGGAGCAATGTCAATAATAATTGACATATGAACCAGGTGCAATGTCAATAATAATTGACATATGAAGGAGGAGCAATGTCAACAATAATTGACATATGAAGCAGGTGCAATGTCAATAATAATTGACATATGAAGGAGGAGCAATGTCAATAAAAATTGATATATGAACCAGGTGCAATGTCAATAATAATTGACATGTGAAGGGGGAGCAATGTCAAGAATAATTGACATATGAAGGAGGAGCAATGTCAATAATAATTGACATATGAAGGAGGAGCAATGTCAATAATAATTGACATATGAAGCAGGTGCAATGTCAATAATGATTGACATATGAAGCAGGTGCAATGTCAATAATGACCGTGATTGTAAGTAGAGGCAGTTTACGTTGACGAAAAAGTAACAACATATTTTTACTGAAACCATTGAAACTATTCCATATGTAAGTTATTCTAGCTTTATATATATATACACAAGACTTTCCGTTAGTGAATACCGTCGAGGGAACTGTGTAGGTCTGTTTATACACCATAACCTAATTACCGATGGGTGATAAACAACAATGTTTTGGGGCCTATCATCACCATGGGCGCCACAGGCTCTGTCCTGCTGTTTTGGGGCCTATCATCACCATGGGCGCCACAGGCTCTGTCCTGCTGTTTTGGGGCCTATCATCACCATGGGCGCCACAGGCTCTGTCCTGCTGCTTCCATCTCCTTCCTGGCCAGACATATCAGCTCCTCATTTTTCTTCTTCCATCACTGGAGCTCAAGCTGTCGCAGACCCATCTACATATATATATATATATATATATCTATATATATAAAAAGACAGTGTTAAGCCCCGCGAGGATCCCCATTGGTCAATTTGAAAACACGTGTGTCACTGACCTATCTAGGCCTAGCCCAATATACCATCTAATAGCTCGGTGGTAAACGTAGTGGACTGCTATACGGGCGACCAGGGTTCGATTCTCCAGTTAGACTATAATTTTTTTTTTCGACAATTAATTTTTCAAACTTTTAAAAACAAAAGACATTGTAAATTTATAGGCAATATAGATTTTGTTTAATAAAAATATTTGACTCTTTTTTTTTACCCTATTCCAATATTTATTTACTTTCCTAAAAGTATTCAGTAAGTGTAGTTTATAAATTTGTTATCTGCACCCCATGAGACAGTCCTTTTTTTTTCACCCGGGCAACGCCGGGCAATGTAGCTTGTATATATATATAAAGTAGACTTTGTTTCAGTGTTAACCTTCAGGACAACGACGGGTATAAAGTATATGTACAAGGGAGAAAGATTCAGGGGACCCGGGGGAGGGGGGAGAGAAAGAGATGAGATAGGGGAATTGACTGACCGTTGGGACAAACAAATGAACTGAAGCTTGAAGTCCTGCTCTAGTCACTTAGTAGGCCACGCCGTTTCCACCACTAGTGCCACCTTCGTACAAATAATAGCGTAGGTCACACCCCCCCCCCCTTCCTTCCATCCCCCCAGACCCCAACAACCTGGGCATACCAAGAGTGATAACCCACTATGCAGTCCAAGTATTTGTCTGCATGTGTGTGTGTGTGTGTGTGTGTTCCTGTGTGTACTCTCAACGATAACGCAGTCTCAATAGTCGCTCTTTTTTTCCCTTCTTTAAATACTTTCGAGCATACGACACTTAGTTTGTCAATCATAATGACATTCCTCCCGTTAAAACCCCCTTCTCCACCCCATTCCCTCTCTCTCCAACACCCCCCCCTCTCCACATCCTCCCCTCCCCCTACGCGTCCTTTCTTAACTGTTTTTCTTGCCCCTTTTGTCCATAACATCTACAATCTTGAGCTAAAAGGTGGCGGCAAACCGTGGGCCTTTTAGTCACGAGTGACCTGCCCCTGTCGGACATGTTGGAATTCCCCAAAGTTCACAGTGGACTTCCGGTAGACATTATTGTACACATTCTTTATTATTATTATTTTAATTTAAACTTTTATCTTTGAAAAAAAAATACTCTGAATAAGTGTTGGTCATTTCCTGAATTAGCAATACTGAAACAGCGAACCTACCAAGCGTTGAATTTTACCTTATGTACCTTTTACCATTGTGTAATAAGTAGGCCCTACAAGTAAGTATAACATTTTACATTCAGACCAATGTGATCCCTAGGACAAGTGAATCAGCTTTAACAAGAGTATGTGGCAACGGCAAACAAGGGGATGTGTGGACAGCATAAAGCCAAAGACGACTTATTTATCTCCAACTATATTGTCAAGGTACCCATCAGAGTTTGGTAAACCCAGGGACACCCTCCAGACCTGGGAAAGAATCGCCATCAAAGGGTCTGTGCTTCTCATCCCAGTCTTTTCTCATGGTTCCCAGTGTAGTTGGGCACACAAAAGGAGTCCTTAGGAATGCGCTCCTTTGAATGTGTGGCGCCAACACTATGGCACATCTCCTCTCAGACATTAAGGAATTATCTTCTTCCTCTGAGGCAAATGAGTCCTTTGAGAATAATTTCAAGACCTTTCTCCATAATTTATTTGTGTGATTCCCCCCCCCCCCCTCCCTACATCTGCAACTGATGTGTAGAAAAAAAAGACGCACTGAAGATGTTAAAAGCAATAGCATTGAGAAATAATTTATCAATAAATCTTATTGTCAACATTTCATTTATACAGTTAAACTTTTTTTTTTTTTTTTTGATAATATGAAGTGTATTTCTTTAAGGTTACTATTTTTTAGTTTTATATTATTTTAATGAGATAGAATAATTTTAATTTTGAAAATTTGAAGAGAAAACATGTATATAAATATGATAGTTCGTGTATGTCTATTAGTCTAGTAGTCTTTAGATAGTATCTAACTTACTACCTTTCTAACCGACCATATGACTTAAGAGTGTCCATACGTCTATGTAGTATGGCTATCTGTCTTCTCCCTCTTGTCCGTTCTGTCCAACTGTCGTCAATGTGCGTCGGTCTCTCCTTCATGTCTTGTTTCCTCTTGTTCCACAGCCTCCCCGCCCTTATCTCTCCCCCCCCCTCCCCCCAACTTCACCGTGGCTCACTTCTTACCTGAAATACCGAACAAACCTTTGCAAATGACGCAATCACAGTTGGGGGGGGGGGGGATAAATGTCTCAGAAATCGTCCATGCTTCAATGAACTTTAACAAGTCTAAACTGCCGCCAGGTCACGTGACATACACCGTTGACGTCATGCCGTCAACAGGTACCGTAACAAGGCAGTTATACACCAAACGTGGCTAGGGCCCTTAAAGGATACACATTTACATAATATACCTTCACGTCGCCATCGTCAAACGTCGAGAGCACATGGCGACGCCAATCAATGATGTATACAAAGAATACACGAGACACGAGAAACCAAACTCGCCCGCCATTGTTATTTGCATTCACTTAGCTATAAAAAAAATTATATTTCCAAAACACAGAAATGTAAATACATTTCACTTGATTATTTTTTTTTTAATCGTATAGGTTTGTTCTAATTAACCCTTCCGTACCGACCTACTTCTATCTATGCTGCCTTCAGTTCCGCTATATACGCGCCCGGGAATGTAAGGGTTAAAGGTTGTTTATTCCTGTAACTCGCTCATATAGATAAGTGAATAGCTATACTAATACTATGAAAATAATCGTAGTTATCGCTGGCCTTACTTTTCACATACAAAATTTGTCGGTTTCCGCTGGCATAAACAGGTACAAACTAATTTATTAAGGAGGTTCTATCAATTATTTGTTTTTATATAGATCAGTGACGGCAATACTTTAAACACGTATAATGGTAGCGCGGGCCACATCAGGTGGACAACCCACATACCAACAGACAAACATCGACGGTCATATCTTTTAAATGATATAAGATACTTTTAACGACGTCGAATTCAAACAGCATGACATGCATTCAAAAATCATTGAAACCGATGTCACTGCAGCCATTGTTCATTAATTAACACGGATCATTACACGGCCATTATTATTAGAAATTTCATACATATACAAACACAACGCTGTTTAAAGGAAACAACACATTAAAAAAAAGTTGACGGAGAAAATGAGAGGGCGGGACATCACATATGGAGACAGCAGGCGAGGGCATATATTTCGGACTTGAGAAGTTGACAGCAAAGAGCTCCGAGCTGTCCGGGCGAACACACACACACACAAAAATAACAGTACAAAGTCCAGCCGGAGGAGGCGACGGACATACTATCCTTGACCATAAATCTTAAATCCCACTGGACCTCCATGAAAATTACTCCACCCCCATCCCCTTTACAGTCCCCTATTCTGTTTTTTTTTTTTCTTAACTTCTTTTCTCTTTTGAGTTGACAAGACAGTCTTCTTAAGTAGACATGGTAATGCTAGATTGGAGGAAAGATAGAAAGAGAATACTTCTATATTTCCTTGAGTTTTTTTTTTTCAAATTCTCAATCTGTGAAAAGAGAAAAGAGAATTCCCCCCCCCCCCCCCCCACAAAGAAAAAATGCAATTTCAGTCTGAAATAATAACCTTTTCTTGTTATAATAATGGTTATTTATATTGCGCTTCTATCCATGCCATTTTAGTATGCTCAGTGCGCTATAGAAAATAGCTTCAAAACGATCGTATGCAATAAAGTTATAAACAATTTTGAAATACGTTCGTTGCACTACGTCCTTTTACCTACAGTCAAATAAGAAACAAATGGGCCGATTTGTAGATATGTTCTTAACCCTTACAGTCCCGGGCGCGTATATAAGCGGAACTGAAGGCAGCATAGATAGAAGTAGGTCGGTACGGGAAGGGTTAAAATGGTTAGGGTTAATGTCTGCTCAAATTTAAATGAGCGATTAATAAAATTATTATTCAATGTTCGTGAAAACTAGCTTGCCTTCACATACATTCGTCTGCTATGAACGTTTTTATGAATGGAGTGTGTTTGGGAGGGGGGGTCAAAGGTCATGAGAAGAGAGAGAGAGACGTGTGTTGCGTTTTTTTTTATTGTTTTCATGTAATTGATAAAAAGGTAATAACGAAAAGTGGCAAGGGATAAAATTGTGTCAAAAAGCATGTCTTGATGTGCATGCACGTGAAATACCCCGGGGTGGAGGTTATGGATCTTTCAGGTTGATAATGCACAGTTCTATGGTCATGATATTCAATGGGATTGTGTGGCCAATGCCTTTTTTAAAATGATGACAGATAACCATCGGTGCTGGGGGACCAAAACCTAGGGGTGACAACCTCCTGTCCTAGAAAGAAACAAAAAGTGGGAAGAAGGCGTTTGAAAGATGGATTTGAACTTATACCTATTTACAATGACACTGCAACGCCATGCAGCTCGTCCTCATAGCCCTATCATGATATCTTACATATATTTGACAACATATAATGTCGTGAGAAAGGTCACACGCTTGTGTCCTGGTGACTTCGGGATGAACAGGAGGGGTGTGGGGTGGGCGGTGGCGGGGTGGAGGACAATCGGAAGCAGATTGTTAAAAGAACACAAGTTCAAAAAGGCGTGGTGTGGCGGGAGCGGAGGGAGGGGTACGGGGGTGGGGGGGGGGGTGAGGTGATCTACTGTGTTTGAAGCTGTATACACTGTCCCAGCCATCAACAGCCCACACGCAGACAAGAGGGGGGGAGTAGAATGATGGGGGGGGGGCGTGGACTTCGTTTTCTTTTCCTACCGTTTACTTCAATTTATTTTTTCTCGGGGCGTCAGGGTGTTGAAGGCATCTACCTTTCTCTCCCCACCCTCCCCTTTTACATTTCTCCCTCTTACCTCTCCTTGATCCTGTCAACCCTCCCAATGCTGAACCTCTCCTTTGTCACCTCCTCTCCAGACCCATAGACCCATAGTCCCCCCCCCCCCACTCCCGATCATGATTTCAGCCACGATGTACAATAGCCCGATGCTGAAGATGACCTTAATTCTCCCGAGCCCTCAATATGGGTAGCGGCGGGACAGACGGTTTCTGGGTGTGCGTGTGTGTGTATATTGTGTGTTTGGAAGGGTGATGGGGAGTGGAGGAATGAACCTGGGTGGGGGGGGGAAGGGCAGGGCGGTTGAGAGGGGTGAAGCTTTAGCCCCGCTCCAGCGAAGACGAATAGGTGGGGGAAAAAAAGTCTCAGGGGAGACGATGCTAGCTAAGCCCAGGCCTTTTCCTGTTAAAGGTGTATCTCTCTCTCCCTCAAAGCATTCCTCGGTTCATTTATCAGGGGCCCTACATATTTCTGAATGGAACTCGGTTCTTAAACAGCGCCAGAAATCTTTGGCTCCCCTCCCCTTCCCTCCCCCTTCCACCTAGACCCAGAATGTCTCGATTCATGCCCTGTCATAACCACCTTCGACCCCCTCCCCGCCAATAGTGCAATATATATATATATATATATATATATATATATATATATATATATATATATACACTGTTTTTAATGGATAAACAAGGAATAGTACAGTTGTATAGGTTAGCGCGATGTGTCCCCAAAACAATGTCTACCATTGAACGCTTTTAGTGGCTACCATTGAACGCTTTTAGTGGCTAGCATTGAGCACGGTTCATGCCGGCCCACTGAACTGCTTAATATCTATGGAGAAATTAATGTAGCTTTTTGTTGTGGTGATGGGAGTGGGGCGAGAAAAACTAAACATTCAGCTGTTTAGTGGCTACCTTCAGTTTAGCATCATCAACAAGAGTCCTTCTTGGAGTGGTAAAAGCTACCTACCTTTGTGCTGTTCTTTTTGTTTTAATTGCTAACTTGAAAGGTTTTAGCTACTTTTAGAGCTAAATAGTGGCTATTTATATACAGGTTTAGTGGCTACCCCAGAAAATATGTTTAGTAGAATACATACTACACATTTGTGTGCATACTGCATTTTTTTCATTACGTGTTTGTGGTTTAAATCTTAAATAATTCTTTAAATATCTACTATCTTGATTGGTCACGTGATCCTTAGTCAAGAGGGGAAGGGGTGCATTCTGGTCTAATGGACGCGTAACAAAACAATATAATACGTTTTCATAACAAAAATAATATATATATATATTTTTTACATTAATTTTATAAACAAAGAGTTGTTTTTTTTTCTTGTTTTTTTTTGTTGAAAGAACAGAATACCGTATATACTCGCGTAAAAGTCGCACTTTTTTTTATATACTAAAAATTTCGACAAAAAGTAGGGGTGCGACCTTTTCATCGGTGCGACTTATACACGAGATCTTCGTCAGTGGATCCAAATGTAGGCCTAGTCAACGTAGTGGCGCCCTGATGGGCCGCGGCAGTTTTCACCGGGGTGTTGAGGAATATTGCAAAGGATTTAATTTTAAAAAAAACAACAACAACCAAATTCATTTACAAGTCCACGTGTGATAAAATCACTGATCTATAAAAGTGTGTTTCTACCTATTGGTGCCAGCGGAAACGGAACAGTTGACAAATGAAAACTGAGGCTAGCGGAAGCTAAGATTTCAGACACAGTCAACGCAATTCACTTACCGTAACCATATGAGAGTTATCGGAATAAGTGAGGAAAGTATTCCCGTCGGAGCAAATTGATCCATAGGGCCGGTAAAGTAACGTTCGCCAGTTTCTGTGATCATGGTAACTAGAGCTGGGTAGACTCAGGGACTTCCTCCCGACACGGGAACAAATCCTACCCTTCACCTCGATTCGAACCCAAGTCCTGCAAGTACCCAAGCCGAACGCGCTGCCGGTCGACCACAGTGCCACCCGAGTAATTTGAAAAAAACTACCTATCACTAGAACAACTCTTTTAGATGAAAAGGAAATATGTTTAGGCCTACATGTCAGTGTTTTGGAAATATAAGTCATTATCTTATCTTTTCTTATATATGTTACAGACTTTTTAAAATGATGTTAAGTTATTGGTTTTCCTGGTTTGTTCAAGTAACCCATCCCATGCCCGGATGCCACTCGGGAAGAAAAAGTGCTAATAAGCATTTTTTCTCCCATAATAGATAAGTGAAAGCAAACAACAATGGCAGCGCACATTTTGCACCAAGAATATTGTTTCTATGCCTAATCCATTATTGTATAGATCAGTGGTATAACTTAACATCACACCAGGTCCACTTAATCTAATAACCCATTCCAAGCGGCAATGCCTTCACTTCAATTAAACCTTACACCCATCCATATGTGCTGCTAAAAAAAAAAAAGACAAACTCAGCTGTCTGCAAATGTCAGAAATACCGTAAGATGAAACATGGGCGTGTTTTATTAGACAAGACTTGTCGTATGCTCTGTCACAACCAGTTACGTATGTCTGCGTTTACACCCACTTCCTCCCCAGGGTGCCTGGGGCGAGGTGGGGGTGGGGTGAACAAAAAAGATAGCCTGCTACGACTTAAAGTGGATACCGCTATTTTATTTGAAGCGCTTTTCGTAACACGTGACCTTCCAAATTTGCTGTCATAAACATTTCATTTGGAGAGTATGTTAAACTGTTTGTATTTTTGCTTGTTAATAACTGCGTCGAATCATTTTAACTTTGCCACCAAATATCCTTTTGGATCGAGATTTTTTAAATTATTATTACTATTATTAAAATGATAACAATGTTCAAAATAACGTAATATAACTCCGTTTATACAGAAAATTAATTCTTACTACGTTTTTTAAACCTTCGTTTGAGTCTAGATCGGAATATTATTGGGATAACGGTTTTAAATTATAAGTTGTTGGTTGTCATGGTTTGTTCAGGCAACCCATTACAAGTTAAGATTGCCACCAATAAAAAAAACCAAGTAAAGTAGCCTCGTCAGACCAACTTGATCTATGCAACGACACACTGGGGTATTGTGTGGACATCACAATGCAAAGCCGCCTTTACCGCAACTAATGTCAGGTAGCCGTCAGAGTTGGGAGAGCTGATGGAGTCGAACCCTCTATTTTCAGTACGCTAACCAAGCGCGCTGTAGCTAATCCACTGTGTCCCAACAGGATGCAAATAGTGTTGGAAGAAAACTGTTGGTGCTGCTGTTCGTGCATATGAAATAATGAAAGTGTTTTTTCTTATGTTATCTGGGCATTTTAATAGATTAATAGATTGTAATTATGTTTTAAGTTAGAATTTAATGATCGATGTATTATTACTAAAAAATCTCGTGTTACTAAAAGTTCAGAATTTATAATTTAAAAAATACATACTTAACACGATTTTAATAATTTGTACACAATGATGTTATATCAACTTTTGATACGATATGTTCTAGATATATTAAATTCAATGGTTTAAAACTTTAAAAACTATCTACCGTTGAGTTTGAGAATACAAGACACACACATTAAAAGGACAAGATTATCTTGAATATTTTGCAGTGACATGATATCTTTGCCGGGGATTTACCATCTACCCGGGGGGTGTCCGGATAGATTCTCTAAGAAGCCGCATCGACTTCCCGTGTCTTCTGTATTGTTACACGAGCCCTCTCTTCCCCCACACAGCGTGTAGAGATGCGAGTCTCCTCACTGGTTTGGGAAATTTTATTTTTTTTTCTTTGGGCTTTGTTGTTCTTTTCATTGAGTTTCAGTACTTAGGCTAATATGCAAGGGTTCGGATAAACGTTGGGATAAGTTTCTTTTGAATAACTTTGTGATAAAGGTCTACCTTTGTGAGGTTCATTTTTTAAAAGCATCTGAAACAAAGGCTGACCTGGTTGGGGTCATTACTCTCCTTTTATAAATCGCCATTGGAAAGAAAAACCAGGAAGTTACCCCATCAGACCAAATCGATTCATTGGGCCGTTAAGGCAGCGTTCGTTATTTTCCGTGATCGCAGCATAGTACGGGATCGTCTGGGCAGCACAATGTCCAGTCGCCTTTACTTTTTCCCACAGCTAAGGTCAGGTACCTATCAGAGCTGGGTAGACTCAGAGACACCCTCAAGACAGTGGGAAAAAACAATCCTAACCTTCACCAGGATTTAAACCTATGATCTTCAGTACACCAGCAGCTCGACCAGCGTGCCTCCAAAGAAAAACAAAATGAGGACTGAAATCAGTGTGTCGTTGTTGTTGTTGTTGTCTTAGCTTGGTAAAGTTTGGTGGATTCAGCTCAATCTATAGATAAAGCGTAGTCTATACCAGGGGTCGGAAACATACGCAATGCGTGCCAGGCTTGGCACGGAGAGCGATTTTTGATGGCACGCAGAAGACCTCTCGATAAGGCAAAGTAAGCCTCTTCTACAAGAAATTCAGTAGCATAAGAGGATGACTATTAAGCTGATGGCACGCAGAGTGCGTTTGATGGACCACTTTGGCAAACTGTTATCAACGGGTTGCCGCCCCTGGTCCATGCTCTATACAGATAATACTTACATTACCTTATATAGATCTTATATTGAGAACGCATTCAACCCTTTTTTTAGAACTCACCCATTCGGCCTACCTTAGACAGGAGTACAAACTCCACTTCTTAACTTTTGCTTCGATCGCATCAGTATTGAGGAAATTGACCTCAATTTCCACCGGAAATGAACAAAACAACAACACACACCTGTAATTGCATCCACCTTTTGCCAACTCCCTCCCCCCCCCCCCTCCCCCTTCTCCGTTTCCAGCATATCCACACTCCATGGGGTTTTATAAACTACAATAAACAAGGCAAAAAACTTTAACCACCCACCTACACAAACATGATTTTCACCTTTCGTTCATTTAGCCGCTAAACTCCAATATTAACACAAACTCACACACTAATTTGGTCAATCACTCAACACCGTTTCTAATGTACGTCTTTAATAAGTAAACTCATTAAGACACCAGGCTTTTGCAATCTTCACACTTTCACCTCGCAGTTCATTCAGTAAGTTACTAAAAACATCGACCTCCCCTCCAACCAGATATTTTTGTTGCAATTTTCCCGCACATCCCATAATTTAGACTCTACTTGCGGTGTAAGCTAGCTTGTAATGTCAATAAGCAACATACTAGACCCTGTTCCCTGTTCCCTGGCGTCTAAGAGACTCTATAGTGCGCCATAAATTTATGATTACCTAGTACTTACACAGTTTTATTTATTGCATAGACACTAAATGCACCGGTATGATCTGATTCTCAAAATCTCGGAGTATTAACTGTTATGATCATAGAACATATTATGTATAGTACTAATTTATACATGAAAGCACGACCCTCAACGCGTTGAAGGATGGGGTTTTAACATGTATTATATATTTTATTATCAGGGACTTTAATGCATTTGTGATTCGAAAAGTCTTTAAGATTGTGATTCTGGAGCTTAAGAGAAAGAAATGAATAGCTGCGAAGAATTGTCATATATTAATATTAGCATATTAACTAGCCTATTGATATTAATATTATCATATTAACTAGCCTATTGATATTAATAATAGCATATTAACTAGCCTATTGGTATTAATAATAGCACATTAACTAGCCTATTGATATTAATATAAGCATGTGAGTATTTATTAACACTAGCATATTCATTATCATTTTTATGTTAAAGTAAGCATTTTAATAAGTATATTAATATTAGCTTTTATTTTTTTTAAATAGTTTAAAGATTTTAAAAATAATTTTGAGAAAACTTAATGGAACACGATGGCCTAGCGGCAGCGCTCTCGGGTATCATAGGCATACAATATGAAGGTCCCGGGTTCGAATCCTGGTGAAGGCTAGGATTAGTTCCCTCGTCCTTGAGTAGGTTTAGGCCTACTTGACAGATACGGGGGGGGGGGGGAATCCTAGCCTGCACCAGGATTAGAACCCAGGAGCTTCGGTACGCCAGCCGAACGCGCTGCCGATCGACAACCGTGCCCATATGTTCTTGTTGAAAAACAATTAAACAAAATATACTTGATAAGAAAGCACGAGCCGACAAGGGTTTATACATAGTAGGAGGAGGGTACAACTGAACATTGCCAAACATTTACTCTTTTTAGCCCCACTAGTCTAGAAATATAAATGACTCCCCCCCCCCCCCACCTCCATTTTTGTTCACCCTCCCACACAAAATCTAACATTAAAATGAATGTAAGGGAATGATGAAATTCCCAAAATGCACTGATGCGGACGAATAAAAAGAAATGCTAATCCTTTTTTTTTTCTTTCATACTTTTCTTTTACTCTTTCAAGAAATTGTTTCTTTTATCTACATGAAAAAACATTGTATTATGTGTGTGTGTGGGGTTAAAAAAGCTTTTTATGTTGTTGTTGTTTATTTTAGGAGGCCTGCGATGGGGGTGGTGGTGGTTTATGTTTTAAATGTTCCAGGGTGACTCACACGTGAGACTTCATCAAGGTTTTCTTATCGTATCGCGATTCCTGATAGACTTGGGGGACGAGTGAGGGGGATTTTGGGAACGGAGGGTAGGGGGGGGGGGATAAGATAAGATCAGGTCATATAACCGAACTAAATAAAACAACAACATCCAGAACATAGATCAAACCCCCGCCCATTCCCCCCTATCTGTAGGCCTACCACCCAGATGCGTTTTTTGTATGTATGTGTTGTAAAGCCGCTTTGCTGTGTATTTATGCATGTGTGAAAGTAAAATCTCTTATGCTGTTACTCCCATACATATGAACTATGAACCTCTCCTTCTACCTCGTCCAACCCCCCACCCTCCCTGTCCAACCCGAAAGTTTCCCAAAAGATACAAAATTTTGCTTCTCTGAAAAGAAAGACAAAAACAATAACAACAAACAGCAAGAATGGCCAAAACTACAACAACAAAAAAAGTAAACAAACAATATTGGAAAGATTATATAAATTGTAGTTGCATTGAAAAACTTAATTGAATTTTACGATTTGGTCCGCTAAACATTTTTTTTTTTACTTTTTTTTTTCACATTTTTTTAAACTCCTTTTTTTTTAAATGTAAGATCAGAACTCAACCAAATAATAAGCAAAAGGCCGTACTGATATTCTTCTTTAAAGTAGGCACGTTCATAATTTATAAGTATCTAGCAGGGCCGGCTTATCCATATAGGCAAACTAGGCGTCCGCCAAGAGCTCAAAATTTAAGAGGGAAGGCGCAAAAGTGTGGATTTTTTTTTTAATTTGGGGATTTAAAAATATAAACCAAATTATTAGTACTTCTGAGCGCTACTTATATACTGTCGAAAAACTAGTTCTTTGTTATAGCAATTATTAACAAAAACACATTTCTGAAATTCCATACCCGGCAGACCCCTCCGATAGCACTTTAATGAAAGCGCAGAATTTGTTTTCGCCTAGGGCGTCAAAAAACCTACATCCTGTTCTAGTCTCTAGTCTAGTACAAGGGTCGGCAACCGTTTGATAACAGCGTGCCAAAGTATAACTTCTAATTCAGTCAGCGTGCCAAAATATGACTTCTAATTCAGTCAGCGTGCCAAAGTATGACTTCTAATTCAGTCAGCGTGCCAAAGTATGACTTCTAATTCAGTCAGCGTGCCAAAGTATGACTTCTAATTCAGTCAGCGTGCCAAAGTATGACTTCTAATTCAGTCAGCGTGCCAAAGTATGACTTCTAATTCAGTCAGCGTGCCAAAGTATGACTTCTAATTCAGTCAGCGTGCCAAAGTATGACTTCTAATTCAGTCAGCGTGCCAAAGTATGACTTCTAATTCAGTCAGCGTGCCAAAGTATGACTTCTAATTCAGTCAGCGTGCCAAAGTATGACTTCTAATTCAGTCAGCGTGCCAAAGTATGACTTCTAATTCAGTCAGCGTGCCAAAGTATGACTTCTAATTCAGTCAGCGTGCCAAAGCATGACTTCTAATTCAGTCAGCGTGCCAAAGTATGACTTCTAATTCAGTTAGCGTGCCAACAGCCTACAAGTCATCCAGCTGTAACACTAATTTTCTTGTACAAGAGACTTGAATAGACTTTTTCGGCCTCTTCCACGTGCCTTTGAAAATACCTCGGCGTGCCAAGTTTGGCACGCGTGCCGTATGTCGCCGACCCCTGCTCTAGTACACTCTTCTTCTTCATTTTACTGTGGAGAACCCGTTATACCAGAGGGTAAAGTCCACACTGTACGGATAAGTTAGTTGTGAATGACCTGGGATCAAAAGTGTTCATTACTATTTATAATATTTTAAACATATAACTCTCACAGTCTCTTACGCACATTCTCATGTCTCTCTCTCTCTCTCTCTCTCTCTCTCTCTCTCTCTCTCTCTCTCTCTCTCTCTCTCTCTCCGTCTCTTTCTATTCACACAACAAACGCACACTCTAATCCTTTTTTATTTACAAATCAGTATTAGTGGAGCGGATAAAATTTTAATTTGCATATATGTCAACGTGTGCATGCGCGCTGCGTGTCCGTGTGAAAATAAAATCCTCTGCCGTTTCTCCTGTACGTATGAACTGTATGAACCACTCCCCCCTCCCTCGTCCCCCCCCCCCCCCCGTGGGTGAGCAAAAAAAACAAAAAAAAAGTAAAAGCCACCTGAGATAAAAACTTTGATAGAAAAACGTATCCCATGAGCCTCCTTGGCTTCATTCACGAATTGAACTCCAGACTTTTCATTGACTTTCTAACAGCTTAAACTTTCTTTTTTATTTAGGAAAACAGGTAGAGTAAAAATAAAGGAAATAATAATATAAAAAAAACATTCTATATATACATAAATAAATGACCACCTCCGCAGATTTAAAAAAAAGTCTTGTTTATTACTTTGCAAAATTGTTTGCACACTTCCCTTCGAGTTTTTTCTTTTCTTAAACTTGCTTGTCTCCCATTGAGCCTCCATGTTTTGCAGACATTTTCTGAAGCGAAAACATTATTCCGGGAGTCTAAACATTACAGTGAAACATTCATGTTTTGAAGGCCTTCAAATTCATGTTTTGCAATTGGAGAACGTCTATTTACACTTCCCGGGTTTTGTTCCGTTTAACTTTACTTTCGTTTTTGTTGTATTTCTTCTTCCCTTCTCATTTTTTTTTCTTAGCCTTCATCCACTCCCCCACAAACAGAATTTGTTAGTTAGATCATTGCTCTAGCCCCCCCCCCACCCCACCCTCTTTTCCGTTCAATATAAGTGGTGGTGGTGGGGGGGGGGGTGGGGCTGTCTACAATATTGAAGTCTTTTGTCAAAGTTGTCATTGAGGTATTTTAACAACACGTGTGCACATAACTCTAGAAATATAATTAATTGCGTTGAGAGAGAAATGGGAGAGAGAGAGAGAGAAGGAGAGAGAGGGGGGGAGAGAGAGAGTTAGAGAGAGGGAGTTAGAGAGAGGGAGTTAGAGAGAGGGAGTTAGAGAGAGGGAGTGAGAGAGAGGGAGTTAGAGAGAGGGAGTTAGAGAGAGGGAATTAGAGAGAGGGAGTTAGAGAGAGGGAGTTAGAGAGAGGGAGTTAGAGAGAGGGAGTTAGAGAGAGGGACTTAGAGAGAGGGAGTTAGAGAGAGGAAGTTAGAGAGAGGGAGTTAGAGAGAGGGAGTTAGAGAGAGGGAGTTAGAGAGAGGGAGTTAGAGAGATGGAGTTAGAGAGAGGGAGTTAGAGAGAGGGAGTGAGAGAGAGGGAGTTAGAGAGAGGGAGTTAGAGAGAGGGAGTTAGAGAGAGGGAGTTAGAGAGAGGGAGTTAGAGAGAGGGAGTTAGAGAGAGGGAGTTAGAGAGAGGGAGTTAGAGAGAGGAAGCTAGAGAGAGGGAGTTAGAGAGAGGGTTAGAGAGAGGGAGTTAGAGAGAGGGAGTTAGAGAGAGGGAGTTAGAGAGAGGGAGTTAGAGAGAGGGAGTTAGAGAGAGGGAGTTAGAGAGAGGGAGTTAGAGAGAGGGAGTTAGAGAGAGGGAGTTAGAGAGAGGGAGTTAGAGAGAGGGAGTTAGAGAGAGGGAGTTAGAGAGAGGGAGTTAGAGAGAGGGAGTTAGAGAGAGGGAGTTAGAGAGAGGGAGTTAGAGAGGGGGAGTTAGAGAGGGGGAGTTAGAGAGGGGGAGTTAGAGAGAGGGAGTTAGAGAGAGGAAGTTAGAGAGAGGGAGTTAGAGAGAGGGAGTTAGAGAGAGGGAGTTAGAGAGAGGGAGTTAGAGAGAGGGAGTTAGAGAGAGGGAGTTAGAGAGAGGGAGTGAGAGAGAGGGAGTTAGAGAGAGGGAATTAGAGAGAGGGAGTTAGAGAGAGGGAGTTAGAGAGAGGGAGTTAGAGAGAGGGAGTTAGAGAGAGGGAGTTAGAGAGAGGAAGCTAGAGAGAGGGAGTTAGAGAGAGGGTTAGAGAGAGGGAGTTAGAGAGAGGGAGTTAGAGAGAGGGAGTTAGAGAGAGGGAGTTAGAGAGAGGGAGTTAGAGAGAGGGAGTTAGAGAGAGGGAGTTAGAGAGAGGGAGTTAGAGAGAGGGAGTTAGAGAGAGGGAGTTAGAGAGAGGGAGTTAGAGAGAGGGAGTTAGAGAGAGGGAGTTAGAGAGAGGGAGTTAGAGAGAGGGAGTTAGAGAGAGGGAGTTAGAGAGAGGGAGTTAGAGAGAGGGAGTTAGAGAGAGGGAGTTAGAGAGGGGGAGTTAGAGAGGGGGAGTTAGAGAGGGGGAGTTAGAGAGAGGGAGTTAGAGAGAGGGAGTTAGAGAGAGGGAGTTAGAGAGAGGGAGTTAGAGAGAGGGAGTTAGAGAGAGGGAGTTAGAGAGAGGGAGTTAGAGAGAGGGAGTTAGAGAGAGGGAGTGAGAGAGAGGGAGTTAGAGAGAGGGAGTTAGAGAGAGGGAGTTAGAGAGAGGGAGTTAGAGAGAGGGAGTTAGAGAGAGGGAGTTAGAGAGAGGGAGTTAGAGAGAGGGAGTTAGAGAGAGGAAGCTAGAGAGAGGGAGTTAGAGAGAGGGAGTTAGAGAGAGGGAGTTAGAGAGAGAGGAAGCTAGAGAGAGGGAGTTAGAGAGAGGGAGTTAGAGAGAGGGAGTTAGAGAGAGGGAGTTAGAGAGAGGGAGTTAGAGAGAGGGAGTTAGAGAGAGGGAGTTAGAGAGAGGGAGTTAGAGAGAGGGAGTTAGAGAGAGGGAGTTAGAGAGAGGGAGTTAGAGAGAGGGAGTTAGAGAGAGGGAGTTAGAGAGAGGGAGTTAGAGAGAGGGAGTTAGAGAGAGGGAGTTAGAGAGAGGGAGTTAGAGAGAGGGAGTTAGAGAGAGGGAGTTAGAGAGAGGGAGTTAGAGAGAGGGAGTTAGAGAGAGGGAGTTAGAGAGAGGGAGTTAGAGAGAGGGAGTTAGAGAGAGGGAGTTAGAGAGAGGGAGTTAGAGAGAGGGAGTTAGAGAGAGGGAGTTAGAGAGAGGGAGTTAGAGAGAGAGAGTTAGAGAGAGGGAGTTAGAGAGAGGGAGTTAGAGAGAGGGAGTTAGAGAGAGGGAGTTAGAGAGAGGGAGTTAGAGAGAGGGAGTTAGAGAGAGGGAGTTAGAGAGAGGGAGTTAGAGAGAGGGAGTTAGAGAGAGGGAGTTAGAGAGAGGGAGAGAAAGGAAGACAGCGGAGGAGGGAGGGAGGGAGAGAAAGGGAGAGAGCGAGAAATGGAGAGAGAGGGGGATGGAGGGAGAGAAAGGGAGAGAGAAAGGGAGTGAAAGAGATAGGGAGAGAGAGGAAGAGATGGGGATATAGAGTAGGAGAGGGGGAGGAAGTCGGCAAGAAAGAGAAAGAGAGAGATAAAAAAAAGAGCCAGAAAGAGAGAGTGTAAGACAGGGGGGGGGGGGGTGCTCTCTTAATGACATTTAGAAATGCACGAGAGCCTATCAAGTGGTTTATGGGTCCTAGTCTCTGTAAGTTGATTGTAGATGTTATTCTTTTATTTGATAGGGTGAGGGGAGGGAACTCCGTAACCGGGTGCATCAAGAAACAAGTGATACAAAACCCCTTGAATATCAAATCGATATTATATTTATCCCATAAATGCAGCGGAAGAAAAAAAACAACAAGGAAAGATGATAAAACTGAACGTTTACTCCTAAAAACAACATTAAAACGGAAGTAAAGAAAACAGACGAATGAGCATACAGACGAATGAGCATATATTATAGCACATAGCTGTACATGTGGCTTTTAGAATAAAGAAAACAGACGAATGAGCATATATTATAGCACATAGCTGTACATGTGGCTTTTAGAATAAAGAAAACAGACGAATGAGCATATATTATAGCACATAGCTGTACATGTGGCTTTTAGAATAAAGAAAACAGACGAATGAGCATATATTATAGCACATAGCTGTACATGTGGCTTTTAGAATAAAGAAAACAGACGAATGAGCATATATTATAGCACATAGCTGTACATGTGGCTTTTAGAATAAAGAAAACAGACGAATGAGCATATATTATAGCACATAGCTGTACATGTGGCTTTTAGAATAAAGAAAACAGACGAATGAGCATATATTATAGCACATAGCTGTACATGTGGCTTTTAGAATAAAGAAAACAGACGAATGAGCATATATTATAGCACATAGCTGTACATGTGGCTTTTAGAATAAAGAAAACAGACGAATGAGCATATATTATAGCACATAGCTGTACATGTGGCTTTTAGAATAAAGAAAACAGACGAATGAGCATATATTATAGCACATAGCTGTACATGTGGCTTTTAGAATAAAGAAAACACCTTAGATAAAATTGCAAGTTGTTTATAGGAGCGTCCTAGGCCGCCCAGAGAGAGAGAGAGAGAGAGAGAGAGAGAGAGAGAGAGAGAGAGAGAGAGAGAGAGAGAGAGCGAGAGAGAGAGAGAGGGGGTGGTTAGAGTATGAGGGAGAAATATTATAGCTTTGTAACTTTTGTAAAAATGTAACATTTATTTAAATTGAGCGTAGTTTACAAGTCACCTTTTAAAGTTCTTTAAAATTCTGCATTGTTAATTTCTTGCATAAATTTGTTTGGAACACTAATAAGTCTATTTTTTAAACACTAATAAATCTATTTCTTAAACACTAATAAATCTATTTCTTTATCACTAATAAATATATTTCTTAAACACTAATAAATATATATCTTAAAAACTAATAAATATATTTCTTAAACACTAATAAATCTATTTCTTAAAAACTAATAAATCTATTTCTTAAACACTAATACATATATATCTTAAAAACTAATAAATATATTTCTTAAACACTAATAAATCTATTTCTTAAAAAACTAATAAATCTATTTCTTAAACACTAATAAATATATATCTTAAAAACTAATAAATATATTTCTTAAACACTAATAAATCTTTTTCTTAAAAACTAATAAATATATTTCTTAAACACTAAATACATATATATCTTAAAAACTAATAAATCTATTTCTTAAACACTAATAAATCTATTTCTTAAAAACCTAATAAATCTATTTCTTAAACACTAATAAATATATATCTTAAAAACTAATAAATATATTTCTTAAACACTAATAAATCTATTTCTTAAAAACTAATAAATATATTTCTTAAACACTAATAAATCTTTTTCTTAAAAACTAATAAATATATTTCTTAAACACTAAATACATATATATCTTAAAAACTAATAAATCTATTTCTTAAACACTAATAAATCTATTTCTTAAAAACCTAATAAATCTATTTCTTAAACACTAATAAATATATATCTTAAAAACTAATAAATATATTTCTTAAACACTAATAAATCTATTTCTTAAAAACTAATAAATATATTTCTTAAACACTAATAAATCTTTTTCTTAAAAACTAATAAATATATTTCTTAAACACTAATAAATCTATTTCTTAAAAACCTAATAAATCTATTTCTTAAACACTAATAAATATATATCTTAAAAACTAATAAATATATTTCTTAAACACTAATAAATCTTTTTCTTAAAAACGAATAAATATATTTCTTAAACACTAAATACATATATATCTTAAAAACTAATAAATCTATTTCTTAAACACTAATAAATCTATTTCTTAAAAACTAATAAATATATTTCTTAAACACTAATAAATCTATTTCTTAGTTGCTGTTTTTTTCCTAAAATTGTAGAACCATTTCATGAAAAATTGAAAATATATCCAAACTTTTCTTTTCAAAATGAATAATACAATTTGAAAATGTTTGTTCGACCGTGCCTTTCCTCATACTCATCCACCAACAGTCAAAACTTGGCAGTGAGTACTCAGTGAGTAGCAGTTATACAAAATTAGTAAACTCCTCAATGGCTAGAAATCACTGCAATGTGCCATTCCGAGACAAACAAGGTAAACTCCTTTCTTCCATAGATGACCAGCTCGGAAGATGGAAAGAATATTTTCAGGAAGTGCTAAACAGACCAACCCCTCTAAATCCACCTAATTTGACCACAGGAGAAACACTGGACATATATATGGAAGATATATCTTAAGAGGGAATATAGAAGGCCATCAATCAAATGAAGACGGGCAAAGCAGCAGGTGTAGACAATATACCACCTGAGGTTCTAAAAGAAGGAGGAGCTGAAATTGTTAACAAACTCCACAATATCTTTAAGAAATGTGGTCAACCGAAACCCTTCCGGCAGAATGAAAAAAAAAACTGATTGATTAAAATTCCAAAGAATAGGGATTTATCACAATGTGAGAAATAGCGAGGAATTACCCTACTCTCAGTAGCAAGCAGAACAATACTCAACAGAATGAAAGAAGCCTGCGATGATCTCCTAAGAGAAGAACAGGCTGGGTTTATAAGAGGAAGATCATGCATTAACCAGATAAGAATACTCCGAATCATTACAGTACAAACTATTGAATCGCAATCTCCCCTCTATTCTACATTTGTGGACTTTGAAAGGGCTTTTGATAGCGTAAATACAGAAACAATGTGGTCAATCATAAGGCACTAAAAAATCGCTATGACAACTTTACCTGCCAAGTAGTACATAATAGTAGACTGTCAGATGAGTTCCATGTTACAACAGGAGTCAAGCAAGGATGTCTCCTTTCGCCACTCCTGTTCCTTCTAGTGCTAGATTGGGTAACACAAGATACTTATGCAAATTCAAGAAAAGGAATCCAGTGGACGCTAAGCCAAAATCTAGAAGACTTAAAGTTTGCGGATAAATTGGCCATACTGCCCCACAGACTAAAGATATGCAAGAGAAGTTCACAGTATTGAAAGAGACTGGGGAAAGAGTATGGCTCAAATTAAACCACCAACAAGATGGCGACATACAAGTAGCGAACCAAAGCTTACATCAATTGGATCACTTTGTATACCTTGGGAGTGTGGTCATTGTAGCAGGAGGAACAGACGAAGACATTGAATGTTGAATGAATTGGGCACGATAGGCCTTTGCCAACCGGAAACAGGTCTGGAGATTACACACATCTAGATCTATGTCAAAACAAAAATAAGAATTTTTAACACAAATCTGTAAACGGTCCGAAACATGGAGAACAACAAGAAATAGACTCCAGACCTTTGTTAAATGATGCCTGAGAAATATGCTGAAAATAAAGTGTACGATAAAATAAAAAACTACAAACTGTGGGAAATGTATTGACTGATAACTACAGAACAACAAATTCTGGAAAGAAAGTGGAGATGGATTGGGCACCCCTTCAGAAAGGTAGCAACATCAGAGCTAGACAGGCCTCCAGGGTAAACGACTTAGAGGAAGACCCAAAAACGTACAAGAAGACGAAGCGTGTTGGATGAGGCTGGACGAACAGGAAAGAGCTGGGAATAACTAAAACGACTTGGTAAGACACCGTGGAGAGTGGTGTACTTTGACGGAGGCCATATGTTCCACAAGGAACCCAAAGGATAAATTATGATAATGACGACTCAGTGTTATCAGTATGTTGTACTGGACCGGTGATATTTGGACTCCCCCCCCCCTCCCAGCAGCAGTTCTATGCGCCACGAGTCAGATATGGTGTACCAAAATCAAAACGAACCATATTCTTTCATTAGTTTAAAAGGAATGTAACGTAACTGCCTGATCATATGCTATGAAATTTTTAACCATTGGCGTCGCGTACAAAACTCCAAGTTCAACTTTTTTTTATTTTTAAAATGCTTTACCGTGAGCCCTCAATTCTCAACGGGTGGGCTTCTGATCCTACGGTGAAAAACAATAGCAGCGCCCCTCCCCCCATTACCTCACTAAGACCTGCATTATCACAGCTGCTAAAGGGTTTCTGGTTTATCGTTCTCTCTTTCATCGTTCCTTCTCTCGCGTATATATTGCGATAAATTTAACTCGAGTGGCTTAGTCTTAGGAGACAAAACACACACAACCGTAGATCAAGCTAGACAAAAAATTATTAGGTCATTATTAGTAAAGTACCCTTCGAACCAAATTGTCCGGTGAAGCAGCGTTTACCAGTTTCTTTGGCCACGGCATACTAGGTGATTGTGTGGCCAGCACTATGCACAGCCGCCTTTACTTTACCCCAACTAATTGTCAGGGACACCCTCCAGACCCGGTACGTGACGTTTTGGCGCTGCCGCTTTGGCGCGACCGTTTTGGCGCAGCCGTTTTGGCTCGGGACGTTTTGACGCGAGCCGTTTAGGCGCGGGCCGTTTGGGCAAGAGGATATAATTGAGGAAAACATATTTTTTTTTGCATAATAAATGAAACTAATAATAAATAATAATAACTGAAAACGATGTATTTTAATGCATATATAGGACTATTAAACTTAACTTTTCTTTTTATATATGCACAAAGACTTATGTATCTATTTATGGGCATACCATGCTTATTTATTTATTTTTCTATTTATATATATGTCGTCTTAATAGTGAAGTTGTTTGTTGTTGTTTTTTTGCTCCACACCTAAAACGTCAGGCCTATATGCGAAAATTACGCGTGCTAGTTTTTCAATAAAATTCTAATAACTACACATGTTCATGAAGTAACTCAGTGGCCACACCTTTCAATTAACTTGGCTGTTGTAAAATAGTTGGGAATGATTAAAGCCAGGGTCAATCGTAGACAAGATGGTCAGAGAATTAATGATAACAATGGATGTTTTAGAATACTGGGTGGGTAGGCCTAGTAAAATGATAAAAGAAACTTTTTTGATTCGGAATGGTCAATGATGAGTAGTCATTGCGGCCAGTCAAAAACCGGCTACAAATCAGAGATAATTATTTGTTTGACTTTATCTAGATTGGTAGCGGCAAATAGGCAGTTTCAGTTGAGACAACTGTATATTATAAGTCACTAAGAAAGGTTTAGTCCTCATTTCAATAAATATATTGTGAGTTGCCAAGCACACATTAAGTGATTTTGATATTCATTGCATTACTGTTTCAATATTTATTCAAGTGTTACTGTGTAATAATTCCTAAGTTGGAATATAATTGTAACAAATTCTAAAAATGGATAGGCCTACTATTTGTTTCATTTAATTTACAAAAAAAATTGTTTTTTTTTCCTAAAATGAAGTTATTAAGTTACTTTTATTAAATGATGTGATATGTTTTTATTCCATCGCACCAAAACGACCCGCGAGAAAACGGTCGCGCCAAAACGGCTGCACCCAAACGTCCTGCTTCGCTCCAGACCCGGAGAAAATCCTAGCCTGCACTAGGATTCGAACCTAGGACCTTCGGCCCTGGCTGTGATAAAGGAGAAAGAGAGAGATAGGCAGAGAGAGAGAGAGAGAGAGGGAGTTTTATGCGATCGGCAAATGAAACGAAAAGACGCTAAGGTGAATGTGCGATGGGAATGTTCTAGAGAGGAAGAGTGGACAAGAAATATTTGAAGAAGAAAGTCAGTATAAGACTGGCACAGGAAGAGTGAGAGTATGTGAGAATGAAAGAAAGAGAAAAGTATCGCCTCTTGAAGCATTTCTCATAGCCTATATTCATTAGATTGATACTTTATATTGCATCAACTCGACTCCAAAAAATAAATAATGTGATGAACAATGCAGGTTTTTTTTTTCTTATAAATTTACAGACGTTCCTTCTAGATAGAAGATTATTACGTCCACTAGGCCCAAAACTCCTGCAGGGCGACAGGGATCGGTCGGTGGCAGTGATAGAACCCGCGACGTGTCAGTTGGTTTTTGGTTGACAGTCCGGTGAACTAACCGCTGGACCAGCCGGTTTATCAGCTGGTATACTATATTTCATGTAGCCTATACGGTTATGGATACTGTATTTTCTAAATACGGAGGGGAAAAGATAAGCGCATGTAATTTAAACTCAGCTTTTGGTGCATTATAATTATATTTGAATAAAAAAAATCATTATATTATTTGCGACCTTGGAGGCTTTAAATTTTCGCCCGAGGTCGTCGCTTTCCTTAACCGCCAACAGACGCATTACATCACGTTTTCTTCCATGCTTATCACGTGACCTGGGAAATACAGAATGTCTTTAGATTTTTTGTTTTCAATTACACAATTTTATCATGTTGAACTCTTAGAAGAAAATAAATACAAGTCTAAGTATAGCATGTACAAATATTAAAGCTAGTTAAACCTAAAAATACATCAAGGGAAACAAACTAAATAGAAAACATAATAAAAAACGTATTCTAAAAAAAAGAGCCAATCTATTTTAAGTACCAGATGAGTTCTGTAATAGAAACAGACACAGACATACACACACAGATACACACAGACACAGACATCAGCACCCATTCTCTCCCAGTGTGAAGGCGGATCAAATGAACATCCAGATCACTTGGCAGAGGCAAACACACACACGCACACACACACATACACACACACACACACACACATACAAAATGCTACTTATAGCCTTGCATACCTGTTCATGCTAATATGTTTAGGGATGGGGGGAGGGGTACGGGCTGGGGGATGGAAGGGGGAGTAGGGCGCCCGAATCTTGTGCCAGAGAAACATGTGTACTCACAACCTGAAGTACAACTTCAAGGCGTTTTTTGATATTTATTTATTGACATTTTGTGTTCCTTCGACAGTTTTTGCCAGAAGACAAAATGTACAAGGATGTGAAATTATCGACACATTTACCTTTTTGTTTTGTCCGCGGTGATCAGAGCTAAGATTCCTGTGTTCTTAAACACAAATCTATGTGTTTTTTTTTTCTTTTCTCTGCTTTGAAGCTGAATAGCCTACATCGGACATTGCCCCGGCTTCAGATCTATGAATAGTATTTCTTAATTCGATTTCCTATTTATTTTTTTATTTTTTTCTAGACTAGGTGATAATTCAAGCTGACTAGCATGAGCCGGTCATTCTTTTTTTGAAGTTTCATCCGTTAGACGACATGTTCTTTTGTATAAAAATGTACAATGTACGCTTTAAAAAACAACAACAACAGTTTAGTTTTGTTCAGAAATGTTTCCACATGGCCGTAAACAGCAATACTCTACTTGGGATTAAATTGAATTCGTCTCAGTATTCAATGTACTGAAAACTTGTAAACACGATCATTGTAGCTGAGCAGCAGCGTACCGAAGGTCCTGGGTTCGAATCCTGGTGAAGGCTATGAATTTTCTTACTGGGACTCGAGTGTGTCCCTGAATTTAGCCCAGCTCTGATGGGTACCCTGACATTAGTTGGGGTAAAGAAGGGGTCTCCAAACTACGGCCCGCGGGCCGCATGCGGCCCGCGGAGACCTCTCATGCGGCCCGCGGAGACCTTTTCAGCTACGAAAAATATTACAGAAATTTATCTATATCCTGCCAAGATTAGCCGCCGCCTACTTACATGGAAGTTATGTTTTTACCGAATTAAATTAGAGATGCGCAGTAGTCGTTATGTTCTCCAACCGATCACTACATTGTAAAAATCTTATTCGCTGCTTACTTTTTCAAACTCCATCTACATTCAATGAGATGATAAAACGCCATCTAGTGGCGGAGTATGGCATTGTTACTGTACAGGATATTTTCAATGACATTAGCAGATTATAACTTGGACTGGACTAACCTCAGTTGCCTGACAGTTGATGTAGAAAATAACATGAGTGGCATATAGAAAGGCTTTGTTGTACAGTGAAGCAGATTTGTAAAGTTAAAAACATTCCACAGCCAATGTTTCTACACTGTATTATTCACCAGCAAGCTTTGTGTGCTAAATATTTGGACATTAGAAGTGTACTGAATCCTTCAATGAAGATGGTGATCTTAAGAAGGCTACACGGGCTCAACCATATACATTTCAGAGACATGTTGAAAGATACAGACACAGAATTGCAAGATTTACCATATTACACAGCACTTATAAGATGGCTAGGTTCAGAGCAGAGTATTTAAATTAAGAAAGGAAACATTAGACTTCCTAGAAAGTAAAGGCAAGCCACAGCCATTACTGTCTGATGAAGAGTGGGTATGGAAATTAGCCTCTTCTAGTAATTTACATTTTCTGAGCCTAATACTACAATGAGAGGAAAATCTAGCTTCTGATCTATACACCTACCTGAGGGCCTTTAGATTTTACATCCCAACTTGTATTGTTTTCGAAACAAGTACAGCCCAACAACTTGACGCACTTTCAGCAGTGCAAGGTCTTCAACGTCATGACTGAACCAACAGCTGAGTTCCCCGCGTCATTTTTGCATGCGAGATCAGGAGCAGTTTTCTGACTAGGATTCAAAGGCAGAAAAAGTGAGACTGTTTCAAATGGGGTTTGATGTGGCCAGTTGCCCAGATGAACTGCAATTGGAGGTCATTGAGTTGCAAGCAAATGACCACCTTAAGGACAAGTTCAAAGAAGAACTGGTGGGTTTTTACCAGTTTTTGCCCAAGCTAGACTTTCCTAATGTCAAAACGTATGCATCAATGTACCTTTTAATCATTGGAACAACATACCTACGTGAGAAACAATTTGAGAACCAACTTGCCCGATGATAATCTCAGGTCACTGTTGATGTTAGAGACATCAAATCTTAAGCCAGTAATGTCTGCTATTTTGGCATCCATGAAACAATTTATCTACATTTCCATACAGGTGTTCATATGTTGTGTAACAATCTGTTATTAAATGAATAAAATAATATTAAATAAATAATTAAAAACAACATCCATGTTTTGATTCTTTTTTATTCGGACCTCGAGTGTGCAGTCGGCCCCCGAACTGCTGTTTGATAGTTAATGCGGCCCTCGGGCTGAAAAGTTTGGAGACCCCTGGATGGCGCTACTTCGCCGACCCGATGGATCAATTTGGTGAGACTGGTACTTTACTTATATTACTTGTAAAGAGCTTTACACAAAAATAAAAATGTGGTATTGCAAAGAGATTTGTAATTACGGGGCAGCAAAGTATTCAATGTATAATGTACACAGATACGAACAAATATAGATTCTAGACAATGTGTCTGCAAAATTTCTGGTTTAAAGGAAATTAGTTACCAAGACATATTTTTTCAAAAATCTTCTATGTAATACATGTTTTGATTAAAAAAATAAGGAGTTTTCTCTTTAGCCTACTTTCATTATAATCTTGTCTCAGCGGCAGAAAATCAAAACATCTAGGAATAGATCGCTAATGTCATCCGCCTCCATTTTAAAACGGTTTTTGTTCAATAATTGCTTTAACGTAATAACATTTTAACCAGATGGTATTTTAAGAAAAGCCTAAGATTGTTTCAGAGGTAGCGTAGGTGGGGAAAAAGACAGCACAAAAAGTTGGCTATTAGGAGGTGGTTATTAAGAACTAATCCGACAGCGCAGATGGAAATGGATTGGACACTCTCTTAGGAAGCCAGCACCCAGCACCACTAGACAAGCCCTTACTTGGAATCCACAGGGCAAGAGAAAGAGAGGTCGACCCAGAATGATCTGGAGAAGGGCGTTGGAAGCGAACACCAAAAAGTGTGGTCGCAACTGGGGACAGCTGGAGAGACTGGCCCAAGACCGAGATGCTTGGAGAGTCTTTGTTTGTGGGCTATGTCCCAGACGAGACGAAACGCGATGATGATGATGTTGATGATTAGGAGGTGGTTATATGGAAGTAGCTATTAGGAGATGGATATTCGGAGGTGGCTAATGTACAATGAATTAGCGTATTACTACATATTTCGTTGTCTGTCTGTATTCTGTATTACTGTCGTCTGCGCATAGAACTGTCACCAACGGGATATGCGCTATATAAGCACCGTTATTATTTATTTAATAGGAGGTGGTTATTAGTAGATGGCTATTAGAAGGCGGCTATTAGGAAGTGTCTATTAATAGGTGACTTTTATGAGGTGGCTATTAGGAGGTGGCTATTAGAAGGCGGCTATTAGGAGGTGGCTATTAGAAGGCGGCTATTAGGAGGTGGCTATTAGAAGGCGGCTATTAGGAGGTGGCTATTAGAAGGCGGCTATTATGGGGTGGCTTTTATGGGGTGGCTATTAGAGTATAGACAAAATTGCCCTGCTTGAATTATGTGTTTGTTAATTGGGTTTTTCGAGCAATGGTTTTCTTTTGTTAATTTTTTTTCAGGTTTAATTATATTCTTCAAATTTAACTTTTGACTCGCAATGTGATGGTCGTTAACATAGGTGTTAATACCAGTTGTCAATGGTATTGCCGGTAATTTCTCATTAAAAGGTGGAAATATATATATATGCATGGATCGTGGAAAATTTCCAATTACCTGCCGGAACATTTATCAACA
The DNA here is from genome assembly GCA_949126835.1 of Anisus vortex. Taxonomy (NCBI): domain Eukaryota; kingdom Metazoa; phylum Mollusca; class Gastropoda; family Planorbidae; genus Anisus; species Anisus vortex. Next base: position 11,615,458 of record OX421492.1, on the reverse strand, counting down.
TAGAAGGACTTTTTATTCCATGAAGAATAATATGACAAGGCCACCACAAGGAGACTCGATGAAGTCGTCCATTGCCTAAAATACCATTATGTAAGTGCTCTTTTTGGGGAGAATGGGGGGGGGGGGGCATAAAGCCCTGGACCCCTCCAAATCCTCCCCCCCCCCAAAAAAAAAAGATCCCCACTATATTTCCGACTTAAAATATTTTAAATATTGCATGTTTCAATTCACTTTCAATGTCAGTGTTGTTAACAGTATTACGTTAAACAATGTCATTACTGTAGTTAATTAAGTGAAATTTGTTTACGGGGAAATGCCTTGTAAAGGATACACACTTTTTTTAATGTGACGAGCCATTGCATAAACACTCACCCCCCCCCTCTCTCTCTCCCTTCTCCCTCGTTAAATATCACCCTTCCTCACAGGTGCATGGCGTCATTTACGGACTGCCCCTTGGTATTATCTCCCACGTGCCCTTATTACGTACGTGATAGTATAAACCGAAAAACCACGATTCTAACCTTAAACAGCCAATAATGTGATGATGGTAATGATTTATTTCATTTGTGTCATGGCTAGTTGAAAGTCCTTTGTAGAAGCAGACTGATGTCACGTGTCATTATATTTCTGTTTCAGTCCTAAGCCAATGAATAAAGAAAACCGACTGGGCTTAAAATGAGGTTAATGAATCTCCCCCTCCCCTATCCCCCGCGTTGATCTGACCCTCCAACTATGGTCAATCACCAAGGGTCACTTAGAGAGACTCGAGTGTATTGACGTCCTGCACTACCGATAGTAATTAATACTTAGTCATTAATTAAGAGTGCACTTTATTTCTTCCTCTATTGCTTCACTGTCAATGATGTTTACATCAACTGGTTATTCCAAGAATGGATAAACAACAGTCGGCCTTGAACTCAGAGATAAGTAATGACGAAAGTGCAGTAATTTTGTGACCGGTATTATAACATAATAGATCAGTTTAAGAGACACGCCCAGACTTAAAATATCAGATAGAACACGTTCTATACCGAACCTTTGTTTTCTATTTAATTTAAATGCAGGGATTGAACACAAGTTTATATCGGTTGTTTTGATTTAAGTCTTTTAAAGCTTTTAGCCGAAGCTTGTTGTTTGATCGTGAAATAAGCCATATCGAGATGTTGCCCTTGCAAGTTTGAAGATAACTGTATCGGAGGCTGGTTGAAGTGTCGAATAAATTTGGCTCGACGGCCATGTACCCATCTGAAAAAAGTCTGGAGATCCACGTACATCTCTGTCAAGATAAAAATAAGAATAAATTAACACAAATGTGAAAGCGGTCTTACTTTTTGTGTCCTAAATATGGAAAACAACAGAAAAAAAAAAAGAACTCCAGACCTTTGTAAGCAGATGCCAGAGAAAAAGATTGAAAATACAGTTTTACTACAAGATAGAAAACTTCAAGCTGTGGACAGAGAACAAAAGAAAAAACCATTCTGGAAAGAAAGTGCATATGGATTGGACACACCAACTCAGGAAATATAGTCATTGCAGATAGCCAAGCCTGAGTGGAACCACCAGGGCGAACGACACAGAGGAAGACCCAAGCTTACATGGTGACGAAAGCATGTTGGATGCGGCTGGACGAACAGGAAAAAGCTGTGAAGAATTAAAACGACATGCAAGACTCCGTGGAGAGTTATATGAGGCCTACTTTGACGGCGAGATTGTATGTTCCACAATGAACCCAAAGGACACATTATGATGGGTTGGTTGCATTGATATTATCATAGATGACAGACTTGGCACGCAGAACGATTTTCAGCGGCACGCGAGAGACCTCCAAGAAGATTTTTTAATGCAAGTCAAAAACAACGTAAGTCGGCATAATGAATGGGTGCTTCGTGGCGAACTACATGGGAATCACCCTGGACGTCGACTGTTTTTCAGGAATGTTTGTATGCAAAACTCATTTGGATCGGATTTGTGATTAAATCTATTGTTAAGATAGTCAATTTGATAGTTTAAGTCTCTTCTAGAAGAAAGTGATACAGAGTATAGGTAAAGTCTTGGATAGATTCGTTTCTTGACTGGAAGCAAATGAAGTGTATCTGGATAAAAAAAACATTTCCGGTATTGAATGAGAAGAACTGGCCGTTGAAGTCGCTGTTTCTGAATGACATGGCGACACATTTCAGTGGAGTTTTACTTGCATTTACAAGGCACTTTAAGTGTTAGATCACTGGAATGGATTTGCATTGAAACTGGACATATCTTGCCGTGAATCAATTTCAAAAACATTTAACTCTTGTCCCTAATTTCAGGCAAATTAAGATAACTTAGCGTTTTCAGAAGTAAATTGAAGCACTCAATGCGGAGTTTTCTAAACAAAGGCAGGACATTCAAATTCATGGACTTAAATTTCCATACCACATCAAGCTTTATCTTACTACAAAGTAATTAGATGTTGATCTTTTTATAATGAAGGATATTGACTTTTTTTTTTTCATTTTAAACCTCCGAAAAATAAGCATCGAAGTGTGACGATTTGCTGGAAAATCTGAGAGGAAGCTGGACAGTCATCTGTTATCAACTGCAAGCCATTCGCTATACTTTCAGCTTTTGGTTTAATTTACGCTAGTGAACATATTTTATTGCACATGAAAGCTGTTTTAAGCATACCAAGAAGTCACTTAAACTTGACCACTCAGAATTTACTAAATGTATACCAGACATAGCGCAGAGCATTCAAGGAAAAGATGCTCATTAATTGACACATGCTTATAACATTCATAGGAGCTTTTATGTTCATCTCTCTTAACCATAAATATAATTATTTCTAAAACAAATTTGTTTGTTTCATTAGTGTTTGTAATATAACAGGCTTATATACTAGCATTATGTAATTGTTGTGATTTTTTATGTTTAAAAAATAAACTCCTTAAATCGACTTTATTAATACATAAAATGTTTATTTACAACGTAAATTTATTTAAAACATCTAATTCCATGTTGAAAAAATAGCATAATGCTGAATTTGAATAAAGAAATAATAATTTATAAGTAATATTAGTTATAGTTTTAAAAAAATAACTCGTAGCATTGCTAAAATCAAATTTGGAGAATTTAATTGAAGGGAGATAATTAACCCGTTTACTTTGCGTTAATATTTCTAATCTAATATGATTCTTTTTTAATTGCTTTTTAAATAATAAAATTAATAAAATAACTTACAATTTATAACTTTAAACTGGTTAAACTAATAGATAGTTTAAAGTTAAATAAATATTATATAACTAAAGAATTTATATGTACATTTATAAACATTATATCAACTACCCAGTTTGTATAATTACCACGTATCTCTTTCGCTTTTCTGCATTGCACGCAAAATTAAACTCTGCTTGTATGAGTCGATAAGGAATAAATAAATAATATAATAGCAGAAATTTCAGTCATGGTGAGATCAAACTATGAAGAATTTATAGCCATTTACAGTATTATATCTTGACAACTATATTCAATTTCAAATGATGATAAATTAATCAATAATGTGTAAGTTTATAAATGAAATTGTGTTTTAGCTGTGAATGGATTAAGAAATGATATTAAAATTAAAACAAAAAGGTTAATTTGTTTTTAAATTAAAACGCTTGAGCCCATGTGACCTTATTAAGATCACCATTTTCATCAAAGGATTCAGTACACATCTAATGTCCAAATATTTAGCACACATATCGTGCTGGTGAATAATACAGTGTAGAAACATCGGCTGTGAAATGTTTTTAACACATCTGCTTCATTGTAAAACCAAGCCTTTCTATATACCACTCATATTCTTTGCTACATCAACAATCAGGCAATTGAGGCAACTGTGGCTAGTCCAGTCCAAGTTATATTCTGCAAATGTTTTTGAATATATCCTGTACAGTAACAGTGCCATACTCCGCCACTAGATGGCGTTATATCATCTCATTGAATGTAGATGGAGGTTGAAAAAGTAGCGAATAAGGTTTTTACAATGTAGTGATCGGTTGGAAAATATAACGACTACTGCGCGTCTCTAATTTAATTCGGTAAAAACATAACATCCATGTAAGTAGGCGGCGGCTAATTGTGGCAGGATATAGATACATTTCCTAATCTTTTTCGTAGCTGAAAAGGTCTCCGCGGGCCGCATGAGCGGGCAGAGCGGCCGTAGTTTGGAGACCCCTGATATATTGCAATGCTCAGAAAGACAAAAAGATAAAACTAATTTACCTTTGATGCATACAAGTTTTTTTTTTGTTTTTTTTGTCGAGTTACATCCAGGGATTGTATGGGTTGCCAGAACAAACCAGGAACACCAAGGACTTCACATGATTTTAAAATTCTTACAAAAAAGCAAGACTAGACTAAAACCACGGATAAGCGTAGCGTGCAATATTCTTATGTATAGTTGGAACGTCTGTAACATATAAGATATAATACATCTAGACTGTTTCTCACAGAACATCTATAATAGTTGAGCTATTATGTCAATTCAACGGCAACATATGCCCGCGTTGGTTTAAATTTTAAAAACTATAGGTATGAACTGTTTGGAGTGGTGGGGAGGGGGAGACTTGAACTTGAGTATGCACACCCATCTCTCTCTCTCCTCACCCCCTCACCCCCTTTTTCACGTCTCTCAATGTTGATCTGTGTCAGTCTCATGTTTCCTAAAAAGTAAACATCACATCAGATTATGCCTTACTCCCTTACCCCATTCATCTCCCCCATCCCCGGTCCCCGTCAGTTGACTTAAGATCACATGACCTTATATCACATGACTTCGCGCGCCACTCACTTTTTTTTTAAATCTTCATAACCATGGAAAGAATTATTATTATTTTTTTTTGACATAATATTCTGACAGTCTTGTGAATACATCGCTGGCTGATGCAAACACTGTCACCTGGTTGCATGACTCCCCTCCTCCCTACATCACTGGCTGATGCAAACACTGTCACCTGGTTGCATGACTCCCCTCCTCCCTACATCTAACCCAAAACTCCTTTGCTCATTGTCCGTTGGACGTTTATCTCCTCCCCTCCAATAAGCGATAAACGCCGCCTATGACATTAGGTACTCCATTCAGATCCTCACCTTAACAGACTCACATACCAACATAAGTTTTTGGGGTTTTTTTTTTTTTTTGCGTTTATATTCTTTTGATTCTTTTCTTAACGTTGTTCTTTTTGTTTGTGTGTGTACGGTACTGCAGTATTTTCTGTGTCAAGGTTACAGCAGCCATTGAATACGGTGGCAAAAGCTCAATGAGTGACGCCCGGATGAAGTCTCGTCATAAAACCAACTGGGCGATGTCCACACGATGAAACAACCACAGAAAAAGTTTCTTGCAGTTTCTATAATTTTGTTTTGTCACTGGGCCATATAGATTTACACGAGGCACTGTGGAGCAGCAGGTTCGGCTGGCGTACCGAACGTTCTGAGTTCGAATCCCGGTGAAGGCTAAGAGTCTGGAGGGTGTCCCTGAGTGTACCCAGCTCTGATGGGTTGATAGTAGTTGGGGTAAACTAAAGGCGGCTCGGCATTATTCTGGCCACACAGTCCCTTTAGTATTTAAATACGCCATCTTGATTTTCGAAGGGATTCTTCTCGTCTGTTGTTAAATTTGGTCGGCCCCAGATTTTTGTTCTGATGCTCAGCTTCTCATCAGCGTTTGACCTTCCCTGTTTGGGAATGTACTGTAACTGTTAGCTTACGGAGAATTTGGGCTGATTTGGCAGACAAAGCCGTCAGCTTGATTCTTGATAGACCATGGCAGCTGGGCTTTGTGTCTGCCACACAATCCTTTAGCCTAAGCTTGCAAGGAAGAGTTTCCACTTCTTAAAGTAATCCCATCGGACCAAATTGATCCAAGGGGGGGGGGGGGAGTTAAGCAGCGTTCACCTCTATTCCGTGGTGACGGCATACTAGGGGATTGTGTGGCCAGCACTTCACCCCAACTAAAATCAGGTTTACTCAGGGACACACCCTCCCGACCTGAGAACAGATACCAACCTTTACGAGGGTTCGAACCCAGGACCTTCGGTACCCCAGCCTAACGCGCTGCCCCCCCCCCTTCTTAAGTTGACATTTTTAAGCTTCCATTCATGATATTTATCTTTAAGAAGATTCCTTATAGATGAACACAACTAAATAGGAATTTCGTTTTATTACGAGTTGCGCTGGACTGTCAAGAAATTTATTGAGTTTTCCCAGCAGCACATAGATCTTTGACTACAAATATTACATACACTTACTTTAAAAACTACATTGTTGTTAGTGAATATTGAATGTACACTTTTTTTTATTTACCATTCCACAAGAACTTGTTTGCTAATGAGATAAACTAAAAAAAAAAAGGATATATAACGGACGTTGGTGTTCACAAAACAGTGGAATCTGTAGAAAGTTTAAATTCTACCTAGTTTTTATCAACATTATTGACTCCCAGATATTCAAAAGTGTCCATTTCTTTGTTCAATCATCGCTCCTAAAATAAATCGGTTGTTGCACTCCTACCCAGTGTCCTACCCAGTTCTGTCCTACCCCCTTCCCCTCTCACCCCACCCCCACCCACCCCCAACAATTTTGTATGTTTTACCTTTCAACTCGCCTGTAGATCAAGGGCGAAACGGGAAATAACTCAGGGGGCAATTACTCCTACTTATTTCTGTTTAGTCGAGGATATTAACTTATAAAGTCCGACCAGTTAGCTCGGACAGTTTGACGGTCGTGTTTGTGGAGAAGGTGGACGGACAGGTTTGTATATGGGCTTAAAGTGTTTGTGTACGGGCGACAGATGTGTTTGTGAGAAGTTTTGGAAAAAAAAGTGGTGTTTGGGAGGGGAAGGAAAGTTTGACAGTTATGATTTAAGGGTCAGTGGACTGACCCCACCCAAACCAATGGACACGAAAAGGTCAAATTGAAAGGTCTGAAGGGGTGAACCTGATGAATAATTTAAACTGTCTGCTGTCTGTTGTCTGCTGTCTGCGTGCATATATTCAGACTGTACAGTGTATATGGGGCGGGGGGTAAGCAAAGAGACAGTCTGTATGTTTATTTAATCTTTTTGAAAGAAAGTGTGAAAGAGAGAAAAAGAGAGAGAGAGATAAACAGGGAAACTCAGTAAGAAAAGTTACAAAATGATATAGGCCTATGTAGAGACGGCTAAATTGATGTAAAAGTGTATGAATGTATTCGCAGACAGACAGGAGTACAGACAGACAGATGGATGGATGGATATATATATATATATACATATAATACATAATTGTACAAATATACACAGGCAGACATTATGATTGATAGATACTTTGAAAGACAAATAGATAGATAGATTGATAAACAGAAAGATAGATAGAATGAGTTACGTTTATACATTTTAATAATTATGTTAATATAATATTTTGTGTAAATATCAGAAAACCATATACACACACACTCACACATATACAGTTGAGATACACACACATATTAAAGGCCCCAGTTTTGTCGTATCCACAGATGACAAACTATAATACTATTTAGAGAAAATTATGAACTTGTAAACAAGTTTGTCTCCTACTGAATAACTAAACAGAAAAATCGTAGACTTTTGACAAATACAAACCAATAAAAACAGAATGAAAACAAAGAATGCATAAATGCGTGGGGTGGTGACGTTCGATCTATCCAAAAGCTCGACATTTAAGATTTATTGTGGGTTTCTATGTTAGGTTTTAACAATGTACAACTGAGACACTAATTACTGGTAGAAGTCTCGTTACACAAACAGTCATTTCTGAAACCACTTTAATTAGTTCTAAAAGAAAAACATTAAAATGTTTGGACAATAATTAGCGCCATCTGGTCATTTCTACCTCTATGGAACTTTTTTTAAAACGCTTTTATTGTTTTTTTTACTTACATGTGTGTCTATGGTTGTGTGTGTATGTGTGTGAGTGACGCTTATTTAAATGAGTTATTATCTTAAGAAATAGTCTGAGCGTACGCCACACGAAATATTGCAGTAACGAGGTTGTTGACATAGCCACAACAACAACGTCAGCACAAAAATAACAGGAGTGACTACTGAAGAAATTGTTACTATGTAACATGACACACACACAGACATACACACACAAGAAGCTGGCGCACTTTTGGTGAAAATAAAAGAGACATAAACTAATTGATAACAAATGGCGTTAATCTCTAAGCCCCCATCTGAACTTTAAGCTTTTAATTAATTAATCTCTAAGCGCCAAACTCGAGACTTTAAGCTCTAAACCTCAAGCTTTAAGATCGAAACTCGAAGCTCTAAACTATAAGTTCTAAACTCAAAGCTATCCCTCGAAGCTCTAAACTAGAAAATCTAATCTCTAAGCTCCAAACTATAAATTCTAAGTTATAAACTCTAAGCTCTAAGTTCAAAACTATAAGCTCTAAGGGAACGTCCATTAATTACGTCAACAGTGTTTAGGCGATTTTTACCTCACCCCCCCCCCTTTCCCTTGTCAACAACTGTCAAACTTTCAGAGACCCCCCCTATATAATTATGTCAACAATTTGTTACCCCCCCCCCCCCTTCCCCTATAACAAGTAACAAAATTTCAAACGCTGGCTTTTATGTTTAAAATAGATTTGAAATGGAAGGGTCTACACCAGGGGTCGGCAGCCTTTTGCTAACAGAGTGCCAAACTAGGATTTCTAAATCATTCAGCGTGCCGTCAGCTTAAAAGTAAACCTGCTCTATTACACTTTTAATTATTTTTTTTATAGGATAATTAATTTAACTCTTTAGCAAGACCAAGGCCAAAAGCAAAGGAAATTTATAGAGAAGAATCATTAAAGCATTTTATATTTAATACAAAATTATCGTGTTTGTGATTATCTCATCCTTTTAATTTGCATTTATATCAAATACAATATTTTATTACAAAATTGTCCCATTTATAGTAATATAGACAATAAAGTAATTATTGTCTTAACACTATCATTTGTCAAGATAAGGATTCTAACACCTGCTATTATTAATTATATTTTGATCTCTTTTTTTTTTTTTTTCCAAAAATGTTTATTCATGAAAAATTGCATTTACATGACCAAAATTATTTTTTTTACACAGAGAAAAAAAGGATAGGAGACATTTATTGCATTTTTACAATTCCAAAGAGATAGAAGACAGCAGAGAATATTTAAATACTTAGTTTACCTGCACAATCTCATATATTTTACACGAAGAAAAGGAAATAGAAGAACAGTTCATACACATTTAAGGGGATAGAAGACAAAATGTTTTACGAGACAAAGAGTTTTCTAACTAACTTTAAATTTAAATTCATTCATTCTTTTTATTTGACATTCAATCCTAGCATCCATACATATTTAAATTCCAACTTTAAATTTAATATCATTCATTCTTCTTTTTTTTTACATACATGCTTAACATCCATACACATTCAAATTAATTTAAACATGTATTAACCGTAAACATCCATTATTAACTGTAAGATATTTAAAACAACGTAATATGGAGAAAAATAAAACAAAGTGTGTAGAAATTATGTACATTTCATTTCAATTCTTCTATCCCTTGGGATATATATCTTAATTTAAACCACCAAGCGCGATCTTAAATGTATATACAAAGAACAAAGAAAGGGTCACATATGACAAGGGAAAGTGAAACACCTATTGAAGACGGGTGACGAAAGGTGTCATTCACAGGAAATCCCACAATCGGGACTTCCACAAGTGAGAAAAAAATATGTACAATTCTCTAATAAGAGTTGAAAAATCCCTAATTGTCTTAAGGTTTCAAATAGCGTTTAGCCGTTCCCCAGTCGGCATGAACTATTGAACGAAAGATAGGGAAAGAAATACAAATCTGTTTGTAGTGACATAGAATTTGGAAGGCCCGACTTTCCTGACCCTCCCACCCCTCTAAGCCAGCGTCGCCGGATGACTGGTCTGCACCAGTTAACACCCTGGCGAATGTGACAAAAGAGGGGTTTTGGGCCGGTATTTATATATCAGTCCTTATTCTTTTATTATACATTGATGTCACTCTGGTAAATGTAATTTGAAGACAAAAGATTAATATTAGACGCAAGTTTCCTGTATTAGATAGGTAACCAAGAACAATTTTGAATAGAAAGGTTGGGAATAACTGGAAGAAAACAGTAATAAAAGGGAAGCTAAGTAAGCGAAGACGGACCCAGAAAAGGCCAAGTCTCTCTCCTCGTTACTTTATGTGTAGTAAGCCAAGAAGTTAAAATACCGTCCTCTAAGCCATTCAACTAAATTAAGAAAATAATCCCGAAAACTTATTTTAAAATACTATGTACATAGTGGTGCGTAAAAAAAGAAAATAAAAAACAGCACAAGATTTCACATTCACTGAAAGAGACACCGCACCGGAAATGAAAACAAAAATTACACCGGAAATGAAAGTAAAAATGTGCCCTTGATGAACAATTAATAAAATCAAATGTACAATACTAGTCAAGGGCATCCCCATATTTAAAAGAACGCATTCAATAACATAAGCATGTCCACAGATCTCCCAATTAAACAAATGAACCAATCAATAAAATACATTAGGATCTCATCCATGAAATACATTATAATACATAAAACATTTATAAAAGCAAAACATCAAATAAAATTACAGAGTGGGCGGTTGATGTTTATCTAAATGTGCTTCAAGTTTTTGTCTAAATATGTCTTCTATGATGTGTGGGGGGTAGTGTTTTTGGTCAAACCGTGTTTTAAGATACGTTGTCCAAATGTGTTGTTAGTATTCTGCCAATGTGATGAGGTTTAATGTGTGTTTTGTGTTGTTTCTAAGTCTAGGTATTTTAAAGAGTGTAATGGCTAAATCTATATCTATGTTTGACTGTGTTGTTGTATCCATTATTAATTTCAATGTTTGTTTTGTTGGTATGATTGCGGGGCATGTAAGATAGATATGTTCCTCATTTTCTTGTGTATGTGAGGTACACATCTTGCATATAGGTGTGTTGCGTGTATTTTGTTTCTTCCTATCTAATGTTGGTGTCATGTTAAAAATGAGCCTGTATGATATCTCCTTTGATTGTGGTGCAATGTGTTTGTTATGTAAACTGATGAATGTGTCATGAAAGTCTGTAATCCCTAGCTGTCTCCCCCATTTAATCCGTGTATGAAGTGGAATCTGGACCCGTGTAATGAGTGATATGTAAATGTTCTTTGTTTTGCTATGTATCAAGTGTTCATTGTTAAGTAAAATGCGTGTAACTGACTTGTAAAATGAAGAGGAAAAGTTGCCAAAATAATGAGGTGTATTGTTTTGAATTGGAATAAGTTTGCTTAGCTTTAAACCATAAAAATACATAGCTAAAGGCAACTTATCAGGTGCACGTACAATTTGGCCTATATATTTTAATCTCAGTGCTCGTATCTTTGTTTTTATATCTTGCAAACCTATCCCGCCATCCCGTTTATTTTGTATCAGTGTGTTATGATGAATGGGGCGAATGGTAGATTTAAATAAAAAGGCTCTAATTTTTTTATTCATATTGGTTATGAAATGTGGTGGAGGTTCTGTAACTGAAGCTATATAAATGATTTTCGGTATAATGAGAGTGTTAACGATTGCTGAACGACCAAAAATCGTGTGTGAGATGTGTGTGTACATATTTATTATGTTATCCGTTGTTTCTAACAATCCATTGTACTGTTCTGTATTGTAAGTGTGTGGATTGTTGTGCCAAACGATGCCTGTAATTTTGATTTTTGTTTTATTTTGAATATTTGACGGAAAATGTTTTATAGCACTTTAAAGGATTATACATTTATCGTTAAGCGGAATAGATACGTAGTAATCAAACAAACTTGGTAGTTAATGTAATGTTTGAAAATATACACATAATTTCTTTAGTCATTAATTATTTATGAATTTTTCCTTTTATCCTTTTATACATTTATTTCAGAATGACTTATATTTATGTTTAATTTAAGAAGATAAGCATAAAAACACGTTTTAATGTAATTAGTCTGTGTTAACTAATGAGCGCCTTGCCTTGAAGGCTCTTTTAATTGTATAATGTCACTTCTGAGTGGTCAAGTGTATGATAAATTCTGTTCACAAGTGAAAATTGAACCAAAAGCTGAAAGTAGAATAGCGAAAGCCTAGTAATTCAGAATAGAAGATGACTTTTCTAAGCAGCTTCCTTCCAGATATTTTTCGCAGATGGGCACTTTGGGATGCCCATTTTTTTAAAGTTTAAAATTCAACTTGCTGCATTTTAAAATCGCCAATATCTCTCCACTTTTAAAAAAAGTTATATATTTAAGAAGGTTGTAGTAAGATCAAACCAGTAAGGCTTGATGTGGTATGAAAACCCCGCTTTGAGTGCTTCGATATACTTCTGAAAAAGCCCAACCATCCATCTTAATATATGCCTTTATATATGGATGTACATGTAATTAAATGTTTTGAAATTCATTTCACGGCAAGATATGTCCAGTTTCAATACAAATCCATTCCAGTAGTTCTTGTAAATGCAAGTTCAACTCAATGAAATGTGTCGCTGTGACATTTAGAAACATCGGCTTCAACAGTCAGTTTTCCTCATTCAGAACCGGAATTTTTTTTTTCATCAACAAAAATGTTGCGTACCAAGTTTGGCATGCGTTCCATAGGTTGCCAAAACCTGGGCTTATACTATAGTTAATTCAAATACCTTTTAAAACTTGTTTTAAAGTTTTCAAATTGACTAGATATAACTCTCATAGGCGTAGTTACGAAAGGGTGTAACATATTTCTACCCCCCCCCCATCGCCCCTACCACATTCTTTTCCATACCGAGTATTTTAACAATAGGGTCTATTTCTTTTCTTTTCGTTTACTATTGTTCTTTTCATATGCAAGCCAAAACAGACAAACAGACAGACTAAATAATTTTTGTTCACAAGTTGGACTAAAAATAAATCATAAGAAATCAGAAGTCATGGTGCTAAATACCACTACTATGATTCCAGTCAAAGTTGATAATAAAGATCTTCCTAACTCAGAACTATTCACATACCTAGAAAGCTCACTCATACCAGATGGAGGAAGCAAAGAAGAAATTCAGAACAGACTGAACAAAGCAAGAATTGCATTTTACAACATGACCAACATCTGGAAATCCTGTACATATAGTACCAGAACGAAAATAAAACTATATAACAGCTGTGTGCTTCCTGTCCTTCTATATGGTGCAGAATGTTGGCGCATGACACAACAGGACCTTGTGAAGCTTTCCACTTTCAACACGAAAAACCTCAGGAAGATTTTGAAATTTTTTTGGCCAAAGAAAATAACCAACGAAGAATTAATGTCCCAATCCAACCACGAAGACATGGGCACTATCATAATGAAAAATCGTTGGCGATGAATTGGCCATGTGTTGAGAAGAGAGGAAGGAAACATCTGCAAGACAGCACTACACTGGACTCCAGAAGGGAAAAGAAAGAGAGGTCGGCCAAAAGTAACCTGGCGCAGAACTGTGGAGCAGGAATTAAAATAATTTGGTCACTCCTGGGGTACGATTGGAATTGTCGCACGTGACAGAGAAAGATGGAAGGACTTTGTTGCTGCCCTATGCGCCCACGGCGTTACGGGCAGTAAGTAAGTAAGTAAGGTCTTTTCATAGAAATTTCTAATCCTTTCTGATTTTACGTTTCACTAATGAACTTTAGGTACAATGTTATTTGTTAAATATAGTTTAGGAGGAAATCGTGCACCAGTTGTAAATTAACCTTCTATTTTAACCATATGTTCACTATTCCTTCTTGCATTATTGCCCCCCTCCCCCACCAAACACACACATTAAACACACGGTAGTTGGCTTCCATGTCTCCTACCCAGGGCCGGCTCTAGGGTTTTTGGCACCCTAGGCGAAAACAAATTATGCGCCCTCAAGTGCCTTTGAGGGGGGGGGGGTCTGCCGGGTATGGAACTTCGAAAATGTGTTTTTGTTAATAATTGTTATATCCCAACAAAGAATTTAATTTTTAACCTTTGATGTATGACTTTGAAATATGAATGAAACAGTTGAATGAAAAGTAACAATGGCTTTGCATTATAGATTAATTATTAGAAATCAAAAAAATTATTAGAGAAGTTACATAACACACAGTTTTATATTAGGTTTATGGGTTTTATAATTGCATTATGTACAGTTCTCTTAACAACAAACAGAAACTCACAGGTAGATTATAGATTTTTTATTCTGTTTTTATAACACTTAAAAAATTACACAAAGGCTACTTGACATTGCTTGATATTGGATTATTGTTTTCTTAACTACGGTCCAAAAGTCACTTTTAAATACTGATTAAAAGTATTTATACTCCTAGACACTAAAACCGTAATGATACTTTTCTTGCTTCCTGCTTAGCTAATTCTTGTATGAGGGCTTTTGAGTCTGTCTTGCTATCTCACTTTCAATAGAAATTGTCGCCAGACGCGCAAGTCTCTCCTGACATAGTGTACTACGCAAAAAGGTTTTAATAAGCTTAAGTTTTGAAAAACTTCGTTCAACACTAGCTACAGAAAGTGGCGACGTAAGCAAAATACGAAGGGCTACACACATTTTAGGAAATCCATTTTCAAGATTCTGTTGGTTTTTGCACATCGACTTAACCTCTGATGTAATCTTGTTTTTAAGGTCAGGATTGTTGTACAAAAGTCCAAAGACACCAGATACTTAATTTAACTGGGAAAATATTTCTTTTACCGCATAAGCAGCTGTGTCTAAAGCAGCAAAATAAAAGTGGATCTTGAAACTTTCTGAGGGGTCACCTGCAATATTTACAGATTCATCTGTTGATTCGTAATCAACCATGTTCTTCATTGTTTTAAACTCGGACCTTCTCTTTCTCAAACACTGGTTCTATTCCATGCAACTTCTTATGCTACTTCATTACATGAACCAGAACTCTATTGAACTCTAAATCACTTCTAGCTGTAACCAAAAATTCTTCGTTTTTTGTTTAAGGTGACTAACAACTCTCTGGAGACTCCTTTTCTTGCAGTATCTTACTAGTTATGTTTATTTGAAACAAATGTTTGTGCCATGTGACAAATGCAGCAATAAACTTGAAGTATGGGATATTTTTTTAGTAACCCAAATGCTTCTATCTTCGCAATAAAGCCAATAGATCCATTTAGTGTCTTCAGAAATCTCTTTCAAAGCATCAAACAAATGAGATAACTGGTACCGCAGAGGTGTTAGTGCATCAATTCGACTGGGACATCTTGTGCCACTTAGGGGATTTAATGTACTCGTTTTCGTAATTAACAGTCTGAAAATGCAAAAAACAACAACTGCACTGCCAATGCAAACAACTCAGCGCCCTCATGACTTACGATTCACGAACAGACTTGATGGTCACGTCACTTCCCTATGATATTCCGCCGCCGCATTGCATCCAGGGTGTGGCCGGGGGAAGTGAGGGGTTGCCTTTTTACTTTTTGCACTCCACTACGCACAGCGAGGTTGCCAAACTAAGTAGCCTACTGTTAGGGCATTCCTTTTTATTTTCTAAGACAACTTTAAATAAACTACCCTTCGCCTTTCATTACCAAGTAATCCATCGGCCTACGCTAGTAGTGCGCAGAAGCACTAAACTTTAATATAGTTTATATCCCCAAATAAAAAAAAAATTTTCGCCCCCCAAAATTTTGCGCCCTAAGCGGCCGCCTAGTTCGCCTATATGGATGATCCGGACCTGCTCCTACCTCTCCTACCATGCACAATTTGCCACCCACACCTTGCAATCCTGGCTACGCCACTGATACTAATACATTTTTATCTCATACAATTTTTCCAGAAAATTAGAAATTAAAACTTCAAAATTACTAAATAGAACTAGATCTATATGTAGCCTAATCGACCTAATTGTCGGAGTACATGGCCTGCTAACGCTGATCCAAATATGGTTTCAAGAATTTCGACTCAAGCATGTGCGTTGAATTACAACAGTCGACTCTTGGACGGTGTTCATAGTACTGTCCTTACTCGTTTCAGAACTCGGGAACATAATTTAGATATATAGAGCGGCAAAAAAAACAACAACTGGGTTTCTGTTTCTAAACGTTCTCTGCAGAATGTTTGATTGTGTATTTGTGCTCTATTGTTATTCTTGTCATCATGTCTAGCTAGACAGCGAAGGTGAAGTTTTTTACAATTGGTCGGTCATTTTGCCTTGCTAACAATTGCATTAGTTTCCACTTTCTATGCATAGGCTACATAGATCTACAAACTAACAAGATGAACACAAAAAGGTCATGTCAAATGTAGCTTCCATAATTGATATATTTGTATTGTCATGTATATTGTTTTTCCAAGAATTGGAACACGCAATGTTTATTCTTCTCTCTCTCTCTTTTCTTACTACACGCGATATTAGGACGTTTAGTAGGAAAACGAAAGGTTCTAGGTAATGCTGGGATTCTGTGTTGATCTCAAATTCTCAGAGTCTGGGAACGACTCATTATTTAATAGGGGAAGTTCATATCGTTTTGTTATGAGTTTTGTAATGTTACCATGATTTTCACCCCTACTGGTAGTGGGTCTGTCCCTTGCACCACTCGGATAGTATTTAATGATTTGTTTTGTCTGAAAGACAGAGAGTTTCAAAATATGTTCTTTTGAGAACGTTTGTGTTTGCACTATTTTATTCTAACTGTACATAATAGATATATTGTATATATTGAACATACCACCTGAAATAAACTATCAACAACAGTTACACTGAAGCTTCTTTGTCAAGTTACTATCCTATTGTGTTGTATACATTACTATAAGATTTATCTACTACCATAATTTACAGGAAAGGAAATGTTGGAATACAAATACTGAATTTGTGCCCAGGACTATAAGAAGAGTTCGTGTAATACTGAAACATAAATACTAATAATTAAAGTCTCCCCTAGGACTAACGAGAATTATCAGCAAGATCTACACAGCTCTGGCCACAAGGGGATTGTGGACGTAACAAAATTTGGGGGCTCGTCCGGGATATTTGAGTTCTACTTTTCCTGACCTAGGATTGACAAGATTTGGTAGTCTCGTTCGGTAGATTTGAGTTCTACTTTTCTTGATCTAGGATTGGAAAAAATTTGTTGATCTCGTCTGGAAAATTTGAGTTATATTTTTTCCTGACCTATAAATATTTTGTGACATTAGTAGTACTGAGAGCGGCATATTTGTGTTTCGTTTTCAGGACTGTGAAACTATTTTTTTTTTAAAAAGAGGAGAGAACTGGTTTGCGTTTTTATTCCTTGGGAAGTGCGAAGATTCCACGAAGTGTTTAATATTATATTGTGCAAATTTCTGGACAAATCGTAAGTTGGAACTTTATATTTTATTATACAATATATACTACTCTACTATAACAAATATTTCGAACGCTATACTATGGCTTCGAATATATCAAGTGAGGAACTTAATGCCATGTCATTTGCTGAACTAAAAGAATTAGCTGAGTCCTTTGGGATTGAGGCAGGACAGGCAAGACCTAATCGTAATCGTTTGACCAAAGAAATTATGACATGTTTGAACGGGCAGAATGCCATGAACACTGGTAGTGTAGTTGAAGTGGGACAGAACGATATCAATGAAGGTTATGTAGCTCCCAGTGGGGGCGAGGTAATTGCCCACGGAGACGAGGTAAGAAATATGTCATCTAGATCATCAAACAATGATGAAGATGAAGGGTTGAGTGAAAACCTAAAATTCCAATTAGCTATGAAGAGAATGGAATTGGAAAGATTTAGGATAGAAAATGAAAGAATTAGGATAGAAACTGAAAGGGAAAATGAAAGAATTAGGATAGAAACTGAAAGCAGAGAAAGGATAGAGATGGCACGCATGAACAGACCTGACCATCGTAGGGACAGCAATGGTATGGATATTAGCGCAATGAAGCAACACTTGCCTATATTCAGAGAAGAAGATGTTCAAGATTTCTTTTTGCTTTTTGAGAGGATAGCTGTAGATTATCAGTTCCCTGATGATAAGATGGCTTTATTGTTAAGGTCAACTCTCAACAAAGGAAAAGCATTGGACGTAGTGTTGAGTTTAACACCCGAGGAAATAAATGACTATGAAGTAATCAAAGATAGGGTGCTAAAAAGTTATTCCCTGACACCAGAAAAATATAGAAAGCTATTTAGAGACAGAAAGAAGGCATATGATCAAACTCATGTAGACTTTTTGAGACAAAAGGAGAAAATGTTAGAACAGTGGCTAAGGTCACAGAATGTAAGTGAGTTTGATAAACTCAAGAACCTAATATTGTTTGAGGAATTCAATGATTGTATTCGAGTGGATATTAAAACCCACATCTCAGACCGAGGGGTTGAAGATGTGCATGAAGCTGCTAGATTGGCAGATAACTATGCCATAATTCACGCCAGCATAAAGCCATATTATGCTGACAAACCCAAAGTGCACAAACCAGAGCCCAAGGAGGCTAGTAAACCAAAAGAGACAAGTGAAAACAATAATAAGAACAGTGGTGTAAATAATAATAGTAACTTAGTTCATTTCAGGAAGCAGACAGATGTAAATAAAGCAAAGGTGGTATGTTTCAATTGCAAGAAAGAGGGCCACATGAAGAAAGATTGTTGGATCCTTACCAAGAAGCAAGGTGCTATTCTACACTGTGCCAGAGTGCAGAAAGACAGCAAGCAGACAGAAGAAGTGTGCAACACAGGGTCAAGAAACTCAAAAGAAATGCGGCCGGCATCGCCCATAGTTGTGGAGTCGATGGTTTTTGAGAACAGTCTATCTAAGGTAAAAGAGAATAGCTGTACTCAATCTATTATGCTTTCAGAAGGCCGTGAGGAACAGATGGTTCCTGAAGTCCCGGAAGAGGACGACCTATCCGATTTTCGACCCTTTGTCTACGAGGGGGCAGTGTCGACAGAAGTCGATGTACTCAGCAAGAAGAAAATACAGATATTACGTGACACGGGTTCTGCTGTCAGCGTGATCCTGGAGGGCAGTGTGCCGTTAACGGATGCCACCAGTACCGGTGAGTCTGTTGTGCTGAGAGGTGCTAGTATGGAGGCTGTGGAAGCTCCACTGCACAGAATAAAACTCGAGTCGGATATTTTTACAGGTAACATCGTAGTGGGAGTGTGGCGCGCACTACCCGTCAAAGGCGTTTCCATGATATTAGGAAATGACATTATGGGCGGCAGAGTCACTGTCGAGCCCATGGTTAAAGTGTTGGAGACAAAGATGGCGGAGGACAAAAACCTACGTCCTGCCAATGAACGCCCAACATGTGCACTGACAAGAGCAATGCAGAAAAAGAAGTCGGTAAAGACTCCTGCTACGCCGTGTAGTGCAACGAAAGATGTGCTTGTCTGTTCTGAAGACACACATGCGAATGAAACAGTGATAACAGAAACACCTGACATCGATTTAAGTGCTACGTTCTTTGCTGAACTAACAACTGGTGATGCAACCGAGAACGATAACATTTTGTCACCAAAGCAGAAATTGGTGAAAGAACAATTGAATGACGAAGTAATAATGCAACTCAGAATGAAAGCTGTTGATGAAAAGACTGCAGATGTAATGGCGGAATGTTTCTACATAAAAGATGAAGTGTTGATGAGAAAGTCGAAACCGCTCAACTCAGGTACAAACGAGTGGGACAGTATTCACCAGATTGTAATACCTAAGTGCTATCGTCAAGATATACTGCGTATGGCGCATGATCTTCCTTTCGCTGGTCACATGGGAGTCCGAAAAACGCACCACCGTATCCTCCCTTACTTCTACTGGCCAGGACTGAGAAGAGATGTCGAACAATACTGCAAGACTTGCCACGTATGCCAAATGGTAGGACGTCCTAACCAACGAATTCCTGTCGCTTCACTCCAGCCGATACCAGCGTTCGACGAACCATTCAGTCGTATACTCATTGATTGCGTGGGCCCGTTGCCGAAAACAAAAGCCGGTTTTCAATACCTGCTCACAGTCATGTGTTCATCCACTCGCTTCCCGGAAGCCATTCCGTTGCGGAATATAACAACAGTGAAGGTGGTAGACGCCCTGACAAATTTCTTCACACGTTATGGCCTACCGAAGACAGTACAGTCCGACCAGGGGACTAACTTTACTTCGAACATTTTCAAACAAGTCATGGAACAATTAGGGATAAGCCATAGGCTATCAAGTGCCTATCATCCTGAGAGCCAGGGAGCTCTGGAAAGGTTTCATCAGACATTAAAATCGATGCTTAAAAAGTACTGTTATGAAAACGAGAAAGACTGGGATAAGGGTGTGCCTTATGTACTGTTCGCTGCAAGGGAGGCCACTCAGGAATCCCTGGGGTTTAGCCCATTCGAACTTGTGTATGGACACTCAGTCAGAGGTCCGTTGAAACTTCTACATGAAACTTGGCTAACGGACAGTGAACCGATTGGACTTTTGTCATATGTAGATAAATTTAAAAATAGGCTTTATCATGCTTTTAACCATGTGAAGATTCATTTTCCACAGATGCAGGAGCGTATGAGACAGAACTATGACCGTAAAGCTACAGCTAGAACTTTTGCACCAGGTGACAAAGTTCTTGTGTTTCTACCTTTGCAAAATCAGCCTTTAAGTGCAAAGTTTAGTGGACCCTATGAGATAGAGTCAAAGCTTGGCGAGGTCAATTATTTGATAAAGACTCCTGACCGGAGACAAAAGCAGAGGGTATGCCATATTAATTTACTTAAGCCCTATGTTTCCAGGGAAAAGAGTAAACCACGGGAGGTCCCCATGATTTCGTTAGCTAGAGTCCCGACGGATTTATCTAGGATAGAATATAAGTTAGCAGAAAGTAAACTTAATAATACAGATGCCCTTAAGAGTTTAGATACAAGGCTAGAACATCCTCCGGTAGAAGATAAGGAGAAGATTATTGAGCTGGTGCATGAAAATAAGTCAATGTTTACAAATGTTCCCAGTAGGACACATGTCATAGAGCACGATGTAGTGTTAACCGATAGTGCCAGGTCTATTAAACAGCATCCATTTGACCCCATCAGACCTGAGCATATTAAATTAGATGTAAAGTATATGTTAGAAAATGACATAGGAGGAAAATGTGATAGCAAATGGTCTACACCCTGTGTGATGGTACCAAAAGCCGACCACACACTGCAGTTTTATAGAGACTTTGGGAAATTAAGTAATTTGACAGAGACCGACTGGTATCCCATTTCCCGTATCATCGACAAGATAGAGACAAGGTCATAGCTGATAATCTATCTCGGGTGCTACATGATTGACTGAATAACCCTATACTTCTTTTTCAGATCATCTCACTTATTCATTAAGAATGTGTCATGATAACCTATCATTCGTTTGAATTTTGATTATGGAATACCTATAGAATACTTGTATCATACAGAAGTCAAGTCTTTTGAAAGTATTAATAATTCTTATAATCATGTATAATATTGATGTTCTGATATATTTTAAATTCATTTGATTATGGAAAAGAAATTCCATTTAAATGTTGATGCATGATGCAATAAATATATAATATGCACGTATTTACTTGATATGGATGGATAAAAGTAATTGTCATCACATGCAATTAAGTGGGAAAACTTTGAGATAGTTGATTTATTATCTTGTTTTATTTTAGTTAATGAATGGAACTAAATAATAATATGTACAATTTTTATCTTAGAAAGAGATGTAATCTTAATTGGTATAAATTAATAGATAATATTGGAAATCTATTGCTAAATTGTTATATCATGGTAATAGAATGGGAAAAACTAGTGGATATTCACTATGTTGTATAGGTTGTTATATATTCCATATATCCGGGAATGGAGGGAAACAAAGGTACCTAAAGGTGTGCACTCATTCAACCCTGAACAATCTTTTATATTAAACTTTTAAATTTGCCAAAAACGCATAATAGTGGATTACATTTTAATATTTAGATTACTGTAGTAATCGTAACTAGAGTGTATTTTCTCCTCGTATTTGAGAAAAGGGGAAGTATCATCATCTTAGGTATGAACCCTGTTAATGTCAAGTTGACACTGTAATTTAAAGGGGAAGTAACCTATAGTTTGATTCGAGTTACGTATTACTTATATTTTGGTTTGTATATTAGAAGTAAACTGTTGGAAATTGACAAGAGTTTGAGCAATGTTATATTTGTTTAATAGATTAAAACTTTTTGCAAATTTTTGTTGGAAATCCACACAACTGTACATAGTTAAAATAAGAATGACTAGAATATTTTTGAATTATTTGTACTTGTTGAGACATTAGTTAATATTAATACTAACGGTGAAATATTTGTCCATCACGTTATAATCACAATTACCATTGGGTAGTGACACTTTTTATAATTTAGTTGTGCCAGTGAGCCATGTTTGCTTAAATTGTCTAATAATCTTCCATTGATTGTTGGTTATTAAAACGATAGTGTTAAGTACGAAAAATGTACCATGTTGAGTATTACTTGGGTAATTATGGTACATTATTTCTTTCATTGGGTGGGGGCGTGTCATGTATATTGTTTTTCCAAGAATTGGAACACGCAATGTTTATTCTTCTCTCTCTCTCTTTTCTTACTACACGCGATATTAGGACGTTTAGTAGGAAAACGAAAGGTTCTAGGTAATGCTGGGATTCTGTGTTGATCTCAAATTCTCAGAGTCTGGGAACGACTCATTATTTAATAGGGGAAGTTCATATCGTTTTGTTATGAGTTTTGTAATGTTACCATGATTTTCACCCCTACTGGTAGTGGGTCTGTCCCTTGCACCACTCGGATAGTATTTAATGATTTGTTTTGTCTGAAAGACAGAGAGTTTCAAAATATGTTCTTTTGAGAACGTTTGTGTTTGCACTATTTTATTCTAACTGTACATAATAGATATATTGTATATATTGAACATACCACCTGAAATAAACTATCAACAACAGTTACACTGAAGCTTCTTTGTCAAGTTACTATCCTATTGTGTTGTATACATTACTATAAGATTTATCTACTACCATAATTTACAGGAAAGGAAATGTTGGAATACAAATACTGAATTTGTGCCCAGGACTATAAGAAGAGTTCGTGTAATACTGAAACATAAATACTAATAATTAAAGTCTCCCCTAGGACTAACGAGAATTATCAGCAAGATCTACACAGCTCTGGCCACAAGGGGATTGTGGACGTAACAGTATGAACGTAAAATCTTGTTTTTATATGTCTGCAATGTAAGTGGCACAGGACAAAATAATTTTGTAATAAATTTGTATTATTTTATTTTTTTTAAAGTGACATTGTTGACCTCCCCCATGTCAACGATTGTCAAACTTTTTCAGACCCCCTCCCCTCTATTTTGTTGACGTAATTAATGGACGTCCCCTAAATTTAAAGCCCCGAACCCAAAGCTGTGAACTCAATAGCTCTAAACTCGAAGCTCTAAACTCTAGGTGCCTGAAAACCAAACTTGACGTCGACCAGATTGGGTGCGAAAGTTTTAAAACATCCATTTTATTAAAGTCAGCGAAATATACTGGAAAAACACACAACAACAAAGAAAAGGAAGAAACTCAAATCTTCCAGGACATAGAGAAACAGAACACAACAAAGAAATAAAGGTAGAAAGAGTTTTTTTTAAAGCGGACCAAGGTGTGATTCCCCTTCTGTTTTCTCTCATCCGGACGATTCTCCATGCGGTGTCTAATTGTACTGTAAGAAATTCTATGGATTATGACTGGACTTGTTAGCACGTACACTTCATTGTTCCTGTCTCGCTTTGGCTGTCACGCGCTGTTTACTTCCGGTGGTTGAATCCCCCCACCTCCCCACCCCCCATACCCCATCTTCTATTATTTCTCTCTAGACCCATTGAGTTTTTTTCTTTTTCCTAATTAAATTTAAAGAAAGAGAGAGAAAAAAAAAGAGGTCATACTCGTCTATTTATTTTAGTGTATCGAATATCTTGTATGGAAAGTATGTGCGCCTGTGTGTTTGTGTGTTTGTTTTCGATATACAGGCTATGAAGACGTTGCACGGGAGAGTAGAGAGGGAGGGAGAGTGGGAGGAGGAGGTGTTACAAGTCACACAAAAATACAGAGAAGATAGTCATATTATTTTCAACATTTCCTAATTTTTTAGTTTAGCCTACATAAATGCAATTAAAGAAAATGTACCGGTATGAATTGTTAAAAGATGACAAATGGACATTTACGTGCTTGATCTAAATGGCCAAACAGTATCTTGTCTTTCTTTATTGCTTAGCCCAGGGTGTCAGACTTGGCACGCAGAGCGATTTTCAATGGCACGCGGTAGACCATCCAAGAAGTCATCTTCTACAAGAAGTTGAGTGTTAGAGCATAATGACTTTTAAGCTGTCGTTCGCACGCTGACTGAATTAGAAATCCTGCTTTGGCACACTATTTATCAAAATGTTGCCGACACCTAGTGTAACCTACAAATCGTATACCGTCTTTCTTTAATTACAACAGCCATGAACCAATTGGCTTTAGAATTTTACCACAATCTTAATTGTCTAGTTTAAAAAAAAGAGTTTCAAATTATTAAAACATAGATCTAGTTTTTTCTTTAAAAAAAAGTACTTTTTATGACTTATGAATAACTTTTTTTTTTTTGAAAAGTCAACAACTGCACGAAAAAATGCCCCCGAAAATGTTGGTCGCACTCAATTTACCTTTAGAAACGCACCCCTCTCCTCATTCCCCCCCCCCTACCACGGTCGCGGTATCAATTTTCCCTTTTCTTCCTAACCAGCCCCCAAGTCTTACAACTTGAATGTAGACAAGAGTCGTATAAAGTAGTTGAAGACAGTTGAAGTAGATAAGGCAGGAGGGCTGTTGATTTTTGCCGGAGGGCTGCCGAGTAGGAAACGCAACAAGAAAAAGGAAGAGAAAAAAAAATGGCGTTGTTTGGTCTACACTTCACTTTGATTGGATGCTAAGGGAAAACTTTTAAAAAATTGGAACGGAAATTCCCACCAAATAAAAAAACGAATTTTTATTTTTGTTCAACAATTCCTACAAACTGTAGATCTAATTGATGAAGTAAAAGTCAAGTACCCGTCGGACCAAATCGGTCCACAGAGCCGGTGAAGCATACTAGGGGATTGTGTGGCTTTTCAGGCTGGGTAGACTCAGGGACACTCTCGAGTCCCGGGAAAGAATCCTAGCCTTCCCCAGGATTTGAACCCAAGACCTTTGTTGCATCAGCCGAACACACTGCCGCTCGTCCACCGTGCAGGGTGTGATATGTTATTTTATATTAGATTTTAATTAAATATTCGCATTGTATACACAGATTTGTTCAGGATATATATTTATAGGAATATTATATCTAGTGATCTTTCCCCCCACCCCAGCCCCCAGTAAAAAAAACAACACTAGCAGGTCTAAACAGTTTGAGGGGTCTATCGCATTGAGAAATATTTTCGCCAACGTCAAAGGGTATTTTGAGTTTGAAGACATGGCCCCTAACGCATTTATGACAAAAAAAGTCGTTATAATCAATGCTAAGTCTATTGAATATGTAAGGCCTAACGTTGAATCGTCGTGGTTTATACTACACTGTTGGGGAATTAAGATTGGAGTGTTGGGGCAGGGTGCTTTTGATTGAACTCCAAAACAAATCTAAAACATATTTCGTTTGTAGCATCAAAGACACTCTTCTCTATAATAATAATAATAATAATAATAATAATAATAATGAAGCTTATATAGCGCATATCCCGCAATCAGTTCTCTGCGCTTAACAATTACATTTACAATTACAATTACAATTAACAATGATAACAATAACAGACAAATGTTTACAAATGTAAGTGGGCTAGGAGTCAATAATAAACAGGTGAGTCTTGAGTCCGGTCTTGAAAATGTTAAAGTTCGAGCTTTGTCGCAGCTGGAGTGGCAGGGTGTTCCATGCGGAAGGGCCGGAGTAGGTGAAGGTCCGCTGACCAGCTGTCACGAGTTTTGTCCGCGGGATCGTCAAATTGAGTTTGTGAGCAGCCGATCGAAGTGGGCGTGGTTTTGTATATATTTCCAGACAGGAAATTAGATAATCCGGGGCAGAGTCATTGAGGCATTTATAGCATAGAGATGCAAGTTTATATAAAATCCTATTTTGAATAGGGAGCCAGTGCAGAGAGTAGAGCAGAGGTGAAATGTGGTCGGACTTCTTCTTCTTTAGGACTAGTCTGGCAGCGCAGTTTTGGACGCGTTGGAGTCCTTGAATGGAAGCGGCAGGAAGGCCGGCCAGAAGAGAGTTACAGTAGTCCAAACGAGAGAAGAGGAGAGTGATGACGAGCTTGGTACAAGCTTCCGGAGTGAGGTAGCGACGGATAGTGGCAATACGTCGCAGGTGAAAAAAGCAGGTTTTGATCAGGAAGGAGATGTGGGGTTGCATGGACAGAGTGGAGTCCAGAAACATGCCGAGGCTCTTTACCGTTGAGGAGAAGGGCACAGTAGCGTCACCCAACTGGAGCTCAGTCACGCTGAGGGAAGCAAGCTTCTGTCTCGTTCCTACGAGTAGGGCTTCGGTCTTCTCGCTGTTGAGCTTCAACTTTTTTTCTGTCATCCAGTTCTTGATGTCCAGGAAACAACAGGAGATAGAAGCAAGGAGCTCGTCGATGTCCTCAGGCTTGGCGCTGTTTAGGAGCTGGGTGTCATCAGCGAAAAAGTGATAATTAAGGTTGTGTCGCTCGATGACGAAGGAAAGGGGTTGGGTGTACAAAGTGAAGAGGACTTGGCCGAGGACGGACCCCTGTGGTACACCATATCGGACGGTGACGGGCTGGGAGGACAAAGATTCAGTAGTGACGGTCTGTGAGCGACAGTCGAGGTAGCTCTTGAACCAGGAGAGGGCTATATCATGAATGCCGAACGTGAAGCTGAGGCGATCGATGAGTAGGTGGTGGTCGATCGTGTCAAAGGCCGCTGTATAAGCAGCTGATCAATGTCGTGTTCTTGTGGGACTTATTCAGCAGTGTAGCAAACTTAGGAGAATATGTTGAAGCATCACCAGTGGCGTATTTAGGTATGTTCCACATGTTCAATTGAGAGAGGGGCCCCCACACATCCCAAGAAGAAATTTTTAGTGACATCCCCATTTGTCGTGGATAATGTGAAATAAAATTCATTTATTTCCCTACAATTTAAAGCGCTCCAGTCCAACCAAGCTAAGTACAACATAACATTTAGGATTTTTACAGAATGTAATATGAACGGCCCTTTTCTGAGGTATGTAGAAGGCAGGGGCGAGACTACGAGGGGCCCCCACATAAATTTGGGAACAGGGCCCCCACAATCCTAAATACGGCCCTGAGCATCACTAAACCTCTCTACGCGTTCGCACACGGAGACAGGGCCTCGGTCAACATAATAATATATAGATTGGCGCAACGACAGATGATTTTGAAAATCAAACTCTAATGAGCGTTACCTTTTACAATGATTGTACCAATGGAACGAATGACTTTAGTCACGTGTTACGTCTCGCAGCCTAGGATGGGCAGTTTATCTCAATGACTTTTTTATACCCTTGAAGAATCTTTAACTCTCTCCCAAACTTTCATCCAAGTAATTTAGAAATGACGCCAGCAATAATTACTAACAACTTTTAATTCAACATAACACATAACATCGAAGCTCCAAAAGTCAATAATAATAACAGGATTTAAGAAAAACACAAGAAGCATTGAAACACAGCCTAACCAGTCTCTCAATACACCAGACTCTCTAGCTACACACTTCATGGTCGCTCATGCCAAACGGACAAGGGTCACCCAGGGTCACCAAAAGAATTTGACCACCAGTTACAAAGGAAGGTAATCACAACTAAAAAACAACAACAAGGGAGCTAATTAATTATAACCTCAAATGTCACACATGTATTGAGTTAAGAAGTGAATCGTTAGAAGTAGCAGGTTGTTCGCAGAATATTTAGCCTCGATTAGTACACCGGACTGTCAAAATGACTGCCCCGGTTCGAGACTAGCCGCCGTCCGATCCCAGCCGCCCTGTGTGAGTTTTAGACCAAGGCCTTCTGTAGAGTAGAAACGCGTGTAACTTACAAGCCAAAAGATTCAATCTTGGGACCTTCATAATAATAGTAATAGTCCTAACTTTAAATTGTATATACAGAAAAAAACACACACACACACTTCTTTCAAAAAACTTCTTTTAAAAAATGGATAAGCTACAAACACGCACAGTCCTCTGAGTCGATGAGTCAACAAACACTAACAATTGTGAATAGCTTCAACTTGTATGCATGCCTCGGGAAAAGTGAAAAAGAAAAAAAAAAGAAATAAAGAAAATGACAAACACAGAGTGAATAAATAAATATATTTAAAAAAAAAAACAGTTGAAAATACTTTTCGTTTGCTGGCGTGTTTTAGACCTGGCCAGTTTCGGATGACGCAAAGGTGACGTCACAGCACTAGCTAGTGATCCAGGTGTCCGTTCTGCATGTGTGTTGGCAACAAACTAACGCCAGGAATGCGCCATGTCTTATCTGCCTGTCTTTGAGAGCCAATAACACTCAATTGAAGTTTTGTGTGAAGCCCTTAATTTTTTTTTTTAACGCAGTCTAGTTTGTATGTTGGGCGCAAACTTTAAGACTTTTTTTTTTCTTTTTCTGAACTGTTTATAAAATAATATTGTATATTTACATCTTATCTAACATATTATCTATATGTCTGTCTATCTATCTATCTATCTATCTATCTATTTCTCTATCTATATATCTATATATCTATCTATCGGTCTATATATCGATCTAACTATCTATCTATTCATTAGTCTTATTAGGGCGTTCCTATAAATCCATTTATTTATCTACTTATTAATTTTTCCATATACTGTTCATTTATCTGTCTATCTAATCATCTGTCTTTGTGTAGGCAAGCCTGAATATATATATATATATATAAATCTGTCAATATATCAATCAACATATACAACTATATCGATGATGAATTATGATGTGGTTTCAAGGTATGTTTGATTTTTTTTAGTGGCGAAGTCTTACTGAGGAAAGACCCAATAGCGTAGCCGGGGGGGGGGGGAGCAGGGGGGGGGGGGGGGCTACCGCTCCCCTACGACCATTTTCGAAAAAAAAGGGCCTTTTCGGGAAACAAATTATTTAATTAATAATTTTAACAAGCCACGAAGCACAATTTTTTTTTTTTTTCCTTTAAATTGCATTTCAACAATTTAATTTATTACAATCATTTTGAATCATTTAGCGTGCCAACAGCGTGAAAGTCAAACTGATCAACTATATTATTTTTATAAGACAATTTATTGAGTGCCGTAGCAAGACAAAGACTAAAAGAAAAGGAGCGTAATAGAGAAAATCATTAAAGCGTTTTATATTTAATAAAAAAATTAACCTGTTATTATCAGCTTTTAGTACAAAATCCATACATAGCTAATACACAATTACATTACTCAACTTACACATTAATAGTTATCAGCATTTGAATTTAATTGTCAAGAAATTATTCTAGTAATAGCTATAAAGTCTTTAATGTTTTTTTATTTTCAAAAATATTTATTCAGATAAATTTTGATCTCAGGATAACTGAGATTTACTCTAACATATTATTTTAATTCCAAAGAAATAGTAATAGACACAATCTACAATTAAGTTGAAGAGATACGAAATAATCATACAAACTGGGTAGTTATTTTAATATTTGAAAATGTACATGTACATTCTTTAGTCATAAAATATTTACATAATTTTCAACTTTCTTGTGTAATTTGGTCATTTAAGATTTATAAATTGTAAGCGATTATATTTTTGAAAAGGAAACAAAAATGAAACATTTTAGAAATATTAATGTAAAGAAAACGGATTAATTATCTCCCTTCAATTAAATTCTCCAATTTGATGCTTTTGACTTTTAATACCAAACGAATTAATTGTTTTAATATAACTAGTGTACTTCTGAAAATGCTCATTTATCTTAATTGGCCTTAAATTAGGGAAAGAGTTAAAATGTTTTGAAATTCATTTCACGGAGAGCTATGCCCAGTTTCAATGCAAATCCATTCCAGTTGCCCAACAGTTCAAGAGGTTTTGGACCCAGTCTTGTAAATGGAACTTTAACTCACTGAATCGTTTCGCCAAGTCATACAGAAACATTTGCTTCAACAGTCAGTTCTCCTCATTCAATAACGGATTTTTTTTTCCATTAAGATACATCTTAATTGCTTCCAGACAAGAAAATAATATATCCAAGACTTTACCTATACTCCGTATGACTTTCTTCTTGAAGAGACTTGAGAAACTATACAATTGACTATCTTAACAACTTCTATCACAGATTGCGTCCAATGATGGGAGCTTTGCTCACAAACATTCCTGAACTAAAACAGTCGACGTCCAGTGTGATTCCCATCTAGTTCGCCATGCAGCACCCACTAATTATGCTGACATACGTTGTTTTCACTTGCATAAAACAATATTCTTGGAGGTCTTTCGCCGTGCCACTGAAAATCGTTCTGCGTGCCAAGTCTGGCACGCGTGCTTTATGTTGCCGATCCCTGCTATAGAGCATTCGCGTTGATTCTATAAATACGTTTCGAAACTAGATGTTTATCCCGAAAATAAGCAGTAGATGCAATCAATTTTTTATAAATTCCCATCACTATTAAGCTTAGCTGCTAGAAAAAGAATAGTGAATTGTTAAATAAAAACTGCACTATTATACAGTGTGTGTTTCCTGAGGCATGGGGTATTCTTGTAAGATTTTATACGTACAAATTCTTAGTTATTGTATTAATTTGGAAAAATTGCTAAAAGTGGGGCCTTTTCCCTAAAATTTCGCTCCCCCTGGCGTCAAAACCTGGCTACGCCACTGGAAAGACCGTAGCCTACTTGAAGCTCAAAGACAGAGGGTGAGAAACAAATTAAGGGATTTCTTCATTTTTCTGCTAACATTTTCCCGAGAGCTGTCTTCGTATGTTTTCTTTTGCAACTAGTTTTACTTGTTCTTATTCCATTTCTTCCGCATCAAACTTTCTATACTTGGCTCATTGTGCTTGATTTTCGCCAAAAGTGGTCTTACAGCTCGTTTTCCTTCAACTTTAACGCACTGCATACACAACATACCACACTAGGACTGGATTGACCTTTGGTCACTTTACGTTAAGGCATCACGAGAAATGAGCAACACAGAAATTCTCTATAGCCAAAATTCACCATGAACCATGGCCCACATGGGGATCAATTTGGTCCGAAGGGATACTTTAATTGGGGCCTCTAATGGTTTTAATGCGCCGCTTCTTATTGGTGGATAGTGGAGTTAATCATAAACGCATATACGTTTTAACTCTTTCTTGACCTGTGGCTTAATATAGCGCTAATATATATGTTATGAGTGGGAAAACCAAATACACGTATCTTAATGTGAATAACCTCGGAACTATGTCTGTTACACGAAGGTTAA
The DNA here is from genome assembly GCA_949126835.1 of Anisus vortex. Lineage (NCBI taxonomy): Eukaryota > Metazoa > Mollusca > Gastropoda > Planorbidae > Anisus > Anisus vortex. The sequence continues at coordinate 11,583,948 of OX421492.1, read as the reverse complement.
GCCTATTAGAACAATAGGCTTAATTACAATATAATATATATATAATATATATATATAAATTATATATATTATATATATATATATATATATATATATATATATATACACTTCTATATAATATAGCAATTATGTGTGTATTGCCTTAAGCATGCCTATTATTCCAAGTATTCGGCTAAAGTAAAAATATTTGCAGACGTTGACTCCGTCCACTTAATCCTTACCACCACCACCCCTCTCCTCCTCCCCGCCCCCCCCCCCCCACTAGGCCCTAGCTTAAAAAAAAAAGAGTTCTACCTATGGTCCCATTCCCTGCGTCAATATTTGTGTCGGTTATCTCCGTAGACTGAATTTCAGCCTGTACTAGGCTGTAGGTGGTCCTCATACTTTCTCTCTCTCCCTCTCTTCCTCCTCTCTCTCTCTCTCTCTCTCTCTCTCTCAGTTGCTCCTTGAAACTTTCATTTTTTTGCAGGTGATTATCTTTCACGTTCGTTCTCTTTCTCCTTTCTATTTCCCCCCCCCCCCTCCCTTTCTCTTTCTCTCAATCCCTCCCTCCTTCTCTTCACCCTCCCTCCTCTCTTGAAAATGATTACCGTTGTTTTGTCAATGGCTCTCAAAATTAGTAACATTTGAGGTCCACACAGTTTAGCAAAGACCAATAACATTTCTTTGAAGTATAGGGCCCATACACATCTACAACGATAGTTTTATTAAATATAGTAAAAATCCAAAGATTGGTGAAAGTAAGACACATTTCTTTAGCTGTTGCAATGCTTAGATAAGCATAAGGACTCTGACACTTTCCTTATCCCTTTATGCAAGAACAAATACATATAAGTAGGCTACTCTTTCTTCCATTCGGGCATGGAATGGGTTGCCCGAACAAAACAGGAAAACCAGTAACTTAACGTCATTTAAAACATGAATAAAGATGAAAGATTAGAGTCGGACCACGGATGAGCGTAGGACGCAATAATCTTCTTTATAGAAGGAGCGTCTGTAATGTATAAGATAAGATAACTGTTGATCAACTTGGAAATGGGAACTAATGATCTATAACTACATTTGTTCAGCTTTAAAGCTATCTTATGTTTAGGTTCAATAATCAGTCTTGAGTCTTGGCCAATACACACCAGATGGGATTATATAATTCTTACTCGCTCAGTCCATAGATATCAAGCTCGAGGCCTGGAAGCGACATTTGGTCCTACGTACTAATGTATCCGGCCCGCGTCAAATTTTGGGGAAGTAATTTTTCTTCATATTATCGTTTTAAAACAATTTTTTAAAATTATTTCGGCCTAAAAAGGTCATGTTTAATTTGTATTTCGGAACCATTTTTTCATTTAAATTTGAAATCTGTGGCTAATTTCATTGAGCGGGTTTCTTGTAGTTTAACGTTTTATACTTATATCGGTTTGTAAAGAACAGTTAGGCTTGCGCTGGCCACCCAATCCCATCGTATTCAATCAGAGAAGAATTGAACTGATCGCACAAAGCATCAAAAAGAGTAGCCTACCGTTGCTAGACAAACAACAAAATCATAGACTTAACATTGGCAGACGATATAAGTATATACAGAGTACAGAACCAATGGCAGACTAATAAATTTTAAGTATGAAAAAAAAATCAAGAACAAACAACAAAAAAAACAACAGACTATAGAACCATAGACAGACAACGGAAATATAGTCAGACTGGCAGACTACTGAACTATGGGACATGGTGGCCTAGCGCGCTCGGGTTCGAATCCTGGGGAAGGATTTATTTATTCCCGTTGCTGCAGGGTGTCTCTGTGTCCACCCAGCTCTGATGGAGTACCCGACATTAGTTGTGTTGAATTAATGACTAGTGGACATTGTGCTGGTCACACAATCCCCTCGAACGATGTGGCCATGTAGCCCTGCTTAGCAGACCCTTATGGATCTAATTGGTTCGACAGGAATACTTTACTGTGTTTTTTTTTCTTCCGAACTATAGACCAGGAATCGGCAATTGTTTTTCTTATAGTAGTGAGCCAAAGTAGGATTTCTAATTTATTCAGCGTGCTGACAGTATAAAAGTCACTCTGCTCTTTACTGGTAGAAGAGTCTTCTAAAGTATTTTTAGGGTCCTTCCGCGTGCCATTGAAAATTTCTCTGCATGCCAAGTCTGGCACGCGTTCCCTAGGGTTGCCAACCCCCGCTATAGACTACAGAAGCTATACGGACTACTTAAACATAAGAAATTAACAAACAACAGAGCCAAAGACAGTGCGTAGGCAGACTACAGTAAAGAAATGCCGAAGACAAACAAAGAGATTTCAGAACCATGCCGAAATAATTTCAAACACGCAAAGAATGTTTCTGTCCCTATTAGTCAACATTGCCAAGTAGAACTTTATCATTTTTAGCTGGAGAAACTTTTTTTTTAAGTTACAAATTTCAAACATATTCATCATAAAGATAGATAAAAAAAGAAAAATTTCAACATACATTGCATAAGAATTTAAATTTAAATGATAAAAAAAATTACCCAGTGGATATAAGCAGATAAAATAAGTAGGCCTACTGTCTAGAATGTAATATCGGTATCGTTATGTATTGTTTACCAAATTAGTGAGGACAGAAATGCTAAGAGTAAAGTCGTGATAATACATAAGACATTAAATTCCAATTTAAAAATACTACACAAAAACAATCTGTTACAATGCTCAGATAAACATAAAGACAAAAACACTTTCCTTATCACTTATGCAAGAACAAATGCATAATAAGTACTCTTTCTTTGCGAGTGGCATCCGGGCATGGAATGGGTTGCCTGAACAAACCAGGAGAACAAGTAGCTTAAGGTCGTGTAAAACACTAATAGAAATGCAGGAATAGACTCAAGCCATGGATGTGCGTAGGACGCAATAATCATGAATCAATTTAAACAATCAATGACTATCTGGCTGACCTGTCAAAGTATGAAAATGGCAGGGCCTATCTCTCTTTGAGACTACGACCTTTTATTATTCATGTGAGAATCCTTACACGAAATCATTCGAGTTTAGAGCAACAGGCGTATGACTACAGTTTGGTCAGCACGTCGAGGCATACTACTAAACTAGTGTGTAGTGTGTACGGAAAAGGTTCATAAATTACGCCAACACAGGAGCAAGAAGAAATAAACTGTAGATGTCTATTTGTAAAAAGAAAATATAAAACTCATTTACTGCAAAGACCACACAACAAGCAGACGTGGGTTGTTTTTTTGTTTGTTTGTTTTTTACTTTTGGTGTGGATCTACTTCTTTTTTTCACTTTTGATTTTAAATTAAAATTTGCGCGGCTCGCAACACGTTTCGGTGACGTATGGCCGTAATGCAGTATCCATGACCCTAAGTCTACTGCCTCGTCTCGTGAGTTCACCCCTCTCCCCTACCCACTCCCTCCCTCACAATTTGGCACCGTTATCCCTTAATCACTTGAAGTGACAACAACGCACGCACACAACTACACACACATACATATATTTGGTAGCTTTTTTTTCCTTGTTTTTTTTTTGGGGGGGGGGGGGGGTGGGGGGTGGGGGAGGTGTGTTGTTGTCTGTTTGAGTGGGGGGGGGGGGGGAAGAGTGTAGCTGGTGCATAAGAGACACGACAATGCCAACTGTTAAAGTTGACTATAGATAGTGTTACTTCATTCGTGTAGAGTGAGGGGGTGGAGATGCTGCAGGAGTGGAGGAGGGGGGTTACCGACTGTAAATTGATTCTCTACGTGTCACAGCTGCATATTTATATGCAATAAAAGACCATAGGTAAGAGAGAGGGAGAGAGAGAGAGAGAGAGAGAGAGAGAGAGAGGGAAAGAGAGAGAGAGAGAGAGAGAGGGAAAGAGAGAGAGAGAGAGAGAGAGGGAAAGAGAGAGAGAGAGAGAGAGGGAAAGAGAGAGAGAGAGAGAGAGAGGGAAAGAGAGAGAGAGAGAGAGAGAGAGTGAAAGAGAGAGAGAGAGAGAGAAAGAGAGAGAGAGAGAGGGAAAGAGAGAGAGAGAGAGAGAGAGAGAGGTAGCAATGGAAAGAGAAGGCTTAAAGAGTGAGTGACGAGTCACAGACACGGAGGGAGGAAGGGGTTTACTCCCCATTCATAAATTTAATGGGTTAATGGGTCGCGTAGTCAGGCGTAGTGTATGGGTTGGACGGGGGGAGTAGGTGGCGGTAAAAGTTTCAGGAATGGGAGAGGTTGAGAGAGAGAGAGAGAGAGAGATAGAGAAATGGGGTGGGGGGAGGAGGAAGGGACGATGTCAATCACATCCCAGACTGGGAACACCTAAGTGGGTGGGGGGGGGGGTTCATCTCTGCTTAGCACCTTGACATTAGTGACACCATCCCTGCCACTGTGACACCATCCCTGCCACTGTGACACCATCCCTGCAACTGATTCCATGAACCCCGGTGGCCGCGTGTCTACCTTAGGTCAGAATCTTTAGGGCTGGGAAACCTGTATGATTTAGTAACACCTTTAGTAAACCTATCGACTGTCTCCATTGTGTTACGACTATGCATGTAGTCGCGATTAGAACAGGTGAAATAGTTCGACTAGGTCTAATCCAATCCATTAGTGACAGGAGTCGACAAGCTTTTGAAAATAGTGTCACACTGAGTATAAGAAATGTGTGTGCTGATGTCAATCGCTGGAGAAGAGTTTCCATTTTAGCGCTAAGACTATATATATTATTATACAGTCTTTACAGAAATGGTTCCAGTCAGTAAGGCTACTCATTGGCAATCTTAAATATAAGATAAGATAAGATAAGATACAAACAAATGGAAATTTGTCTTGATTACAGATGTTTTGTCTTTCAGCATATTTTAAACGAAATAAAATAATTATTTGTAATTTGTATACAAGCACAGAAATATACTTATAAAAATAGACAAGCGCACACACAAATCACACAATTTATCATACAAGAAAAAGTTCATTAGTAGTCATCTATTGTATTCTGGCTGACTGAATGTAAATCAATCAGGTTATAACGAGAATCGGTTGATAAAATCGTAACCAGTTGAAGAATTATAAAACAAATACAAATAGTTGTAAGAAGAATACGTTTTCCGGAGATTCGGTTCCTGGAAATGTTGGAGGATATTACCGCTGATGTTCTGGTGCACTGTGGACGAGCTGACAGCGCGTTCGACTGGCGTACCGAAGATCCTAAGTTCGAATCCTGGTGAAGGCTAGGATTTGTTTCAGGATCTAGCGGGTGTCTCTGCGTCTACCCAGCTCTGGTGAGTACCTGACATTTAATTTGTTGGGGTAAAGTAAATGCGGATGTGTATTGTGCTGACCACACACTCCCCAAATATTCCGTGGCCACAGAAACTGGTGAACACTGCTTCACCGACCCTATGATCAATTTGATGCAACGGGATACTTTACTACTTTTTAGACATTTTACAGTAATTTTACCACTGATGTGACATGACCCAACCATGGAGACCTTGTGAGTATTCAGATCATGGTTGCCGGTCTTACTAAATATAAAGTAAAAAAAAGTAAAGTACCCTTCGGACCAAAGTGATCATAGGGGCCGGTGAAGCAGCGTTCACCAGTTTCTGTGGCCACGGCATACTAGGGGATGTGGGGCCAGCACAATGCCCAGCCGCCTTTACTTTACCCCAACTAATGTCAGGTACCCATCAGAGCTGGGTAGACTCAGGGACACCCTCAAGTCCTGGGAAAAAATCCCGGCTTCACCAGGATTTGAACCCAGGACCCTCGGATCGCCAGTCGAACGCGCTGCCGCTCGGCTACCGTGCCCCATCTTACTAAATATATGAGTGTATAATTGTTTTTACTGAGTATAGCGACGCATACAAATGAACGCAAAAGGCTGAACTGACAGAGGGCACCATGAGGGCTACTGCAATGACAACTCATAAGTAGAGGATCTAAACGCTAAACTCTAAATTATGGTTTAAACTGCTTTTGACAGCAATACTTCTCTCTCTCTCTGTCGCTCTCTCTCTCCTCCGCTATTTCTTTCTTTCTCTTTGTCCAAGTCAGAATTACTTTATTTGAGCCACTAAATTTTCATTCTCTAGGTACACAGGGCCTACACATATTTACATTGTAGTATAAAGCAGTAGTTCTCAAAGTGGGTGATGTGGCGTTTTGAGGAAATAGCTCCGTTCTGGGAATTTGCGGCGTCAAGGGGAATTTCCCCGTCCTGGACAATTTCGTCGTCTTTATATCTTTATTTATTGTGTGAAAAATGTCATATCCAGGGCCTTGCTCCTAGGATAGGGTGCCCTGCGTGAAAACATTACTTCAAAAATGTCCTCGCGAAAGTTTGTGAATGACTGATATTAAAGGTTACTGACAAGTATATACAATGTCTCTCTCCTACTCTCTAGCCTATTTTTTTACGATATCTCTATCCTGATCCCTCTTTCTCCCCTCCTCACTCTCTCTCTCTCTCTTTCTCTCTCTATTTCTTGTGGTAGATTGAACGACTAAAACGCCAGACCAGTCTTGAATCTCCGTTTAACCAAACTAATATCTACTAGACTAGATAAAAACAACAAAAATGCAAATATTTTCGGAAAACGGTTGACAGCAGACCCAGAACAGCCCCCCCCCCCCCCCACAAATTTGCATAACCAGTGCACACCTCTCACACCCCCCCCCACCCCCAACCAAGTCTTTCGTTTCATCATCCCCCCCCCCGCCCCCGATGTGTTTTGATAAATGTACATGCTATATAGGGCAGGTCTGTCACTTCAAAAGGGAAATTACTCTTAGCATTTTTTGTTTTGTTGTTGTTAGTTGCTGTTTTCTCTTCAACACTTCTAGTTCTATAGGCTAAATATTTGTTCCTTTTCCTTCTCAGCAAAGTACAGCATGGGTTTAATACATATAATACATATGACTTGATAGGACACATATTATGACGAAGAATGTTCGCTTTAAATAGCCCTCCCACGCAATAATGATCTTTTTTTAACACGTTCAACACCTTCTTAAAAGGCCTAGTTGATTTGCTGAGAAATATCAACTTAACCTAAAGTCAACAACATGGGGCACTGCGGCCGTTCGGTTGGCATACCGAAGGTCCTGGGTTCGAATCCTGGAGAAGGCTAGGTTCCGTTTCCGTGTGTCTCTGAGTCTACCCAGCTCTGATGGGTACCTATCATTAGTTTGGGAAAAGCAAAAAGCAAATGCGGCTGGGCATAGTGATTGGCCACACAATCTCCAAGTATGCCGTGACCACAGAGACTGCTTCTCCACATGCCCTATGGATCAAAACAATAAATAACTTATAGATTATTTGTATAATTAAGTAAAACTTTTACCCTAGGCTACCGTAATACGCGTAATAAAACTTTTTGAAATAGTATGTATCAGTTTATAAACAATGAACACATGTCTATATATATAAAACTAATATTTATACTGCCACTAAAGCTGCCAATAGTGTATGTCTATATAAGGTGCCAAATCGACACTTTATTCTACATAGGCTACTTAGATTACTAAAAAAATGAAAATTAACATTTTTAAAAGGCGCACCAGGCGCCTCGTGCCATTTGCAATAGTTATGCCACTGCTATAGATCTAGGACAGTATTAGTTTCAACGTTAGCTTTTATCCACTACAGACACCTTTAGACTCATACGGCTTATTTAGCAACCGTTCATAGATTTCCATGGTAACGGTATACATCACAATTGTGTGGCCAGCACAATGCACATGGCGGCATAATTCCGACTAAATGTAAGGTGCCAAGCAAACATGGAAGATGCCATCAAAGCATTCGAAAATATAATCCTGCGCCTCCCTAACTGGAGATAAACCCGACCCTGTTGAAATGGCACAACATCATTGCCGCGGTTGCATCGCATCGATGAATGTTAAATTGTCCCCCATCCTCATTTCATTATAAACAAAATTAAAACCCAACCAATTAAAGGTAATATTACTGCTACTTAATAAATTATCTTGAACTATTTGTTGAGATTAATGTTAATCTGTCCACCGTCTGGATCCTTAGAGACGAATAACCTGAACTAAACAGACAAAGGAACAAATATAAAAATAGATTTATTTTGTTAAAGTAAATAGAATGTAAAGTACCCGTTGGACCAAATTGATCCATAGGGCCGATGATGCAGCGTTCACCAGTTTCTGTGGCCACGGCATACTAGGGGATTGTGTGTCATGCCAAGACCATCGTACTTACGATGGTCTTGGTCAAGCTCAATGCCTAGCCGCCTTTAATTTACCCCAACTAAAGTCAGGTACCCATCAGAGCTGTGTAGACTGAGCGAAACCCTTCAGTTCCGAGAAAAAAATCTTAGCCTTCACCGAGATTTGTACCCAGAACCTTCGGTACACCAGACGAACGCGTTGCCGCTCGGCTACCGTGTCCCATAAATACATTATCAAAATAATAAAGGATTGCACGAATATGGTCCGGTTTATCTATGCACAGAACTTGGACCTAGTAATAAAAACGGTGCAAACTTCTTTATGAATATATACTTTTTCCCGTGAATATTTCACACATTTATGTAAGAACTATAAATCCCAGCTTGAAGCCCATAATGATAGTAGAGGCCCTAGGTTTCAGGCTAGTTAGCGTATATAAAAATCCGGCCTTGGATCGAAGGATCTTCCATTTGATTATGATATACGTAAAGTGCACCGAGGACTCGAAACACCCCTTTATCCAGTTCCAAGCACCACTTTACCTAATATAATATAAGTCTATTTAGAACACATTGTTAAAAAGGGGAAAAGTCGAAAATGTTTATTCATGCCTTGTGAATGGATAACAGGCGTGCATAATAAGTTAACAATTTCCCCTTCATGCTTCCCAGCATGCAAACGCTAAAAGTTATTCATTCCATCAGCCTGCTTGCTTATAATTGGCTGGTTAGTTATAATTTCGTTTTCAGTGCACCGGTCCGTGCAATCTTGTTTCCTGGTCTATTATTTAAGATTCTAATTTTTGTTCTCTGATCTGAGAGCGGGACATTTTTTAGTAGATATATTGGTGTTTGGGGCTTAACACCCTTATCCAAGTTTGCTTTATCCGCATTTTGCATTATGGCCCATGCATTAGAAACACCATATTGTACAATATTATGCTTTTAATCTCGGCGACGACTTATTCACTTGACTTACCTCGGAATGTCTTATTGCTAAGAGTCAATAGCTTTTCACTCAATGATCAACTGAAATAAATACAATGGGCTAAACTTGTATTCGAAACGTATAATATCATTAATAATTGCAATGTATCGAAGACCTCACATGCATTACTTTACGGATAAACATAAATACTTTTTGAGTTGCTGTTTTTTTTGGTCCGAAGCGAACAAGCTTGTTAATAATTCCACCAGTGTTGCACTTGGGTCTATGGGCTTTGTGTGTCACATTTTTCTTCATGATTAGTCACAGAAAGGATCGCGCCTTTTTTTTACGACTGAAAAAGCATCTTAGATATTTCTTCAAAGTTCAAACACATTTGGCAAAGAAGTTTATGCTAGAATGTGCTCCTTTAATAATCTCGTAGTCTACAAGGAAAGGGGAAAGAATAGTTTATTTCGAAATAATAATTTTGTAGTCCTACACTCCCCCCCCCCCCCCCCCCCTTATGAAAGAACAAACACGATATATAAATTCACGAAGCGATTTAAGCAAGAAAGATGGGCGTGTAAGCATGATATGATAATTGAAATGTGCTTAATGATAGAAAAACTAAACCAGTAGGCTCTAGGTCATACATTCAGAAGTGTATTTAGGCATGTTCCACATGTTCTGTGGAACAGGGCCACCCCACACAAAAAGAACCCCCACACATCTTAAAATAGGCTTACATGATTGTTCATGTACAAGAGTTGAAACGAGCAACTGAAGTTAAATGAAGTGAAATGCTAATTAGCTCGTCAAATCGGCAAAGTCAGAGTCAGACAGAGGGTTATCATTCAGCATTAGCAACACTGTACACAGGCTAACACAACCATGTCGGAATGTAGGGGCGAGGCCACGAAGGGCCCCCCTCATAAATTTGGACCTTGGGAACAGGGCCCCCACAAACCTAAATACGGCCCTAAATACATTATATACAAAAGGCCGTTTCAAGACTGGAATGGAATTTTCGTAACTTTACTGACATTCAGGCTACTGCTCAGTATAATGCTATAAACTCTTTTAATTTCTTACAGAACAAACAGGTCAGTTTTGTGCAGCCCTGCACTTTTATTGCAAACAGCCTGATTTGAATAACTATATTCAGTTCTTACGAACAACCCACTTTGTGCAACCGAAACTATTTCTTACAAACAGCCAGCTTTGTACAAGCGTAAACATTTCTTACAAACAGCCAGATATGCGCAGCCCTGTAAATTTCTTACAAACAGCCAGCTTTGTGCAGCCCTGTAGGCCTACATTTCTTACAAACAGCCAGCTTTTGTGCAGCCCTGTACATTTCTTACAAACAGCCAGCAGCTTGGTGCAGGCAGCCCTGTACATTTCTTACAAACAGCCTGCCTCGGGCAGACAGGAAGTTAAACACAATATTATTATTGAACTTGAAAAACAAACGTGTTGGTGTCTTTTGTATCTTTCAATTTGTCAAGTGGCTTGTGATTGGTTAGTTATACAACACGGAGGATAAGTTGTCCCTCTTTTTTGGGGGGACATTATTGACTTTAGCACAGATTTCCTCCCATCCGCCCCTCTCTACTCCACACTCTGTGTGTCTCGACTACTTTCACCCTTTTCTGTCTCCAAACTCCCCCTTTACCCAGTTCAACTTCTCTCTCCCTCCTTTTTTCTCTAAATTGTCTTTCTGTGTTTTGTTACGACCTCCTCCCCCCAACTCCCCGGCCGTTTCACCCCCTCCCCCTCTCCCTCTCATTGAGCCCAAACAAGAGATATACATCCTGGTCAAGGTCAAACTGAATGTCAAAGACATGCATTCGTTTTAAAGCCATTTGTTTTGTCTAAGTCTGTGTACACACCAGAAAGACGCAATACGTTCAAAGTTTAAACATACAACCAAGATTCAGGTTTAAATATTACATCTACAATGGAAATGTAAAATAATCGATTATTTTAAAGTTCATAAAGTAGTAAAGTATTCCTGTTAGACCAAATTGATCCATATGGCGGGTAAAGAAGCGTTCAACAGTTCCTGTGGCCACGGCATACTAGAGATTGTGTGGCCAGCACTATGCACAGCCGCCTTTACTCCCCCACCCCCACCCATCAGAGCTGGATAGACTCAGAGACAGCCTCCGATCCCGGTGAATTATATTAGCCATCACCAGGATTCGAACCCAGGACCTTCGGTACGCCAGCCGAACGCGCTGTCGGCTCACCCACCATGCCCTTCCCCCCTACCTAGTTCATTATGACTTCCAAATCCGTCAACTTTCTTTCTCTCTTTCACTCTCTCTGTGTTTATATCTATATGTAGGCCTATTGTATAATATATAGTAATATAGGCCTAAACACTTACACTAGTCATACTAGAATAGGGATATGGGATATGCATAAGCTAGTTAGTATAGGCCCTATAGGCCTACATATTATTATGTAAAGAAAACACACGTATATCTTAAGTCTTAAGGCATAGCTAAGGGAGGGAACCGAGAAAAAAACAAGGAAGATAACTCGTGTTTGTGACTTAAGTAAGGTTTGGGGGGCAAAGTGTGGTATTGGGGGAGGGGTTAGGGGTGGAAATGAGGTGCATTTAGGGCTGAGGGGGGGGGGGGAAGCAGGAACGTACTTATCAGCCTTATGCAATTTAGGGGGAAATAAATACACAGCGAGGGTCTCCAGTAGATAAATTTTAATGTGACCCTTTACAATGCAGTCCCCCGCAACTGTTGGTGTAAAAACACAAGAGAACAGATGGAGGAGTGTTTGTAGAATGACACGACTGGGTCCAATATTTCTCATGGAAGGAGGTCGGGTTCATGTAGAATGTAGACCAGCACTCGACCTCCAGAGCCGATAGTACATGCATGTCTATTGGGGTAGGGGGGGGGGGCGGTGGCCAAGAGGCGACTAATTCTGCTGGCGTAACGAAGGCCCTTGAGTTCGAATCTTTTGAAGGCTATGATTTAGCCTCCCCCCTCCCCTCCGCCCCCGACGGTCTGGAGGGTGTCTACCTATAATGAAGTAAAGTTAATCGTCGAATTGTTTCACAGGGCCGCCAGTTTCTGTGGCCACGGTATACTGAGTGATTGTGTGGCCAGAATAATTCCCAGCCGCCTTTACTTTACCCCAGTTATACCCATCAGAGCTAGGTAGACTCAGGGACACCTTCCAGTCCCGGGAACCATCTAGCCTTCACCAGGATTCGAACCCAGGACCTTCGCAACGCCCGTCGAACTCGCTGCCGCTCGACCACCTTGCGCCATTTATTTGCCACTGTGATAGTAGGCCTAATGTGCTTCATACGGATACTTTGCCAGCCATAAACGTCTATATATAACTTATGTATAAACTAATATAGGCCTACATTTACACTAACCCGAAGTAATAATAACACCAACTCAATGCCTAGAGTCAATTGCTTCAAGCCTTCACTACACTCAAGCAATAACTACATTAACTCTCAGCCATAATTACACTTACTCAAGAAATACCCTGTCCTCTTTTTTTTCCCTATATCCTGTCTATCTATACCAATTACAGTAAGAGGCCTTATATTCATGTATAAATTAAGTCAATCCAATGAATGCTAAAAAAAACCACAATAATAATAACAGCAACTAACTAGGTAGATCTAGAATCTTTCCAAAGTCTAAGGCAACGGTTCCCAACCTGTGGGTCGCGACTCCTTTGGGGGGTCGCCTAAGACAACTGGAAAACACATTTTGCTGGTTTTAGGAACCGAGACACCTACTTGATCTGATTTCTTTGAGGAACATGACATTTGAACTTTGAACCAGATAAATTGATTACGATGATAAATTCTTTGAAAGAACACTTACAATTTTAAGGTAGCGACGAAAATAGTTTTTATGGTTAGGGGTCACCACTGCATTAGGAGCTGTCTTAAGGGGTCGCGGTAATAGCAAGGGTGGGAACCACTGGTCTAAGGCATTCATAACAATAGCTATCAATTAGTTGAATTCTGGCTAAGAAATACAACTCCTCAAAAAGGTTGTTTTTTTTTAAATGCTCAGACCTGGAGACAAAAATAACGTTTTGAAATCCCATGCAAAGGGAAAATTCCTACGAGTCTCATTCCTTCTAGTGCGGCATTCGGGCGTAAGTTAGAGTAACTGGAATATTGTACATTATGATTTTATGTAGAGGGATCGGTGGCCGAGCGGCAGCGCGTTCGGATGGCGTACTGAAGGTCCTGGGTTCAAATCCGGTTCCCTGTTCTGGAGGGTGTCCCTAAGTCGTCTACCTACTACCTAACTCTGGCGGGGACCTGACTTAAATTTTAGTAAAGTAAAGGGGGCTGGGCATTGTACTGACCACACAATCCTCTAGTAAGCCGTGGGTACAGAAACTGATGAAAGCTGCTTCAACGCGCCTATGAATCAATTTGGTCAGACGGGATACTTTTATGGTTTTATGTTGCTCCTATTATTAGTACAGTGTTAAATAATTCGAAATGTTATACTATGCATAATTCATTAGGTTTTACCATAGACTATAATAAGATGGACCGCTTGCTCTATTTTTAGAGCTTATTTCAACTTTTTTTCCGTGCCCAACCAATAAGGCTGTCTTAAATTACTTCTACGCTCTGTAAGAGGAGAAGAACCCTTATAACTCATCGTGGGGAAAAGCTAGAGAAATCAGATGAAAGGGTTCTCAAATTATCTTTTCTCTCTTTAGCCTTCGTTTTCTTACCCTTTTTTGTGATACAGTATTAACCCTTACAGTCCCGGGCGCGTATATAGCGGAACTGAAGGCAGCATAGATAGAAGTAGGTCGGTACGGGAAGGGTTAAGGGTGATGTTTGTTTTTAAAAAAAAGGACCAAAAAAGCAAACCCGACTCTGTCAGCGGAGTATATGAGTATATCTGCACTAATGCTATACCCCACCCCACCCCCGACTACTACTAGATAGTTCTTGTTTATTTGTTGTTGTTTTTTGCATTTATCTCTAGCCTACCATAAAACTGTGTTCGTTATGTTCGATCCATCTTATCAATGAAGTATAATTCTGGAACATATAGTCATATCCGGTCATAGTTTGGGTGATTAATAATACCCCGATTAGCGATCGGTGACTAGGCAAAAAAGTTGGTTTATTTTTTTTTTATTAATGTCGAAATCTTGACACATTTAGAATGTAGTATATCAGTCAAAGTATTTTGTACTGTATATAATAGACATTCATGTGTCTATTAAGACACCGCTGATGGTAACATATTAGCTGTCTCTCGTTATGAGGGTTGTGGGCTGGGCTGGGAAGGGGATTGGGGGGGGGGGGGAACGCCGCTAAGATATTCAACGCACGTCTATCGGGACACCCCTTGCCCCCCCCCCCCCCCCCCCAATAAAGCCGCAACGACTTTAAGAAAGTTAATATTGGGGAGAAAACTTGGCAGTAAGTAGGGGTTTTCGTCCCCTGTAACGCCACGGGGCGAGGAACTATGTCCTAGACAGGAAGGGAGGGGGCTGCGGAAAGATTCTACGGTTGTATATATGTGTAGGTTTGTTAGGAACCTAATTCTCTGATATCGTGACCCCGGAATTCCTCGCAGGACCTTTACCGTGTATTGAGAGAGAGGGAGAGAGAGAGAGAGAGAGAGAGAGAGAGAGAGGAGGGAGAGAGAGAAATAGAGAGAGAGGGGAGAGTGAGAGAGGGGAGAGAGAGAGAGAGGAGAGAGAGAGAGAGGGGGGAGAGATAAATAGAGCAATCAATGAGGGAGTAGGGCGCCAAATGAGTAAGTCAGAACTCCGAATATATTTAAAAAGGGGAGAGTTGGGCGAGGGTTGGGTTTTCAGTGGAGACCAGTAAGAGTAAACAAGGGGAGAGAAGATAGGTTTCTTCGTGTGTGTTTATTATTCAGGGTTTTTTATATTTCGGATCTAGGTAAGCCAAACGGTGACTTTGATAACCCGGAATAGACATGACTATGTAGAGTTACTAGTGTCACGACGTGTCTGTGTTTATAACTAAACATATACATTACTGTATGTATGTTTATATGTCTGTGTTTGTCAGTGTTTAGGCTATGGTTAAATGTATTTGAAAATCAACTTTAAAATGAAAAACAACAACAACAACCTGGATGAGACTGATGTTTGATTATTGATACATTTTGTGAGGCCCTACTTTGAAATTCATTGAATAATATTTGACTAGACAGTTCACTAAACTCTAAACCTGTGATGTTTGACTAGACATTTCAACAAAGTTCATTACTGGCAGACAAGATCTTCTCTCAACATTCAGAACTCAAATTACAAAATGGTATCATTTATATTGCGCTATTCATAACAATTAGTCGTTCGAATGCGCTTTACATTTACCCTGTTATTAAAATAAGTTTAATAAGTATGTTTTTAATTTTCTTTTTGAAACGTCAATATTATCTGCTTGTTTTAATTAATTATTATTGTGTTCGGACGTTCGTTCCATCACAGAGGTGCTACGTCGCTGTAGGAGCTCGCTACAAATGTTTTTCTTTTTACTTGTGGTACCTTGAATTGTTGATGAATTGTGTTTGAAAGCAATCCTGCATTCTCTAATATGTGTAGCTCAACCATGGATCTGGTGTATTGTGGGAGATGGACAATAAAGGCTTTTATATACCATAGTCAAAACTTTGATTTTTATCCCAAGTGTTTATTCGTAGCCAGTGTAATTTCTTTAGACACATTGTTGAGTTCCCTTCTAAAGAAATCCTTTAAGACTTATAGTGAGAAAATGCTAAATTCGGGACCATGATAGAGAACATCAAACAAATCCAGCGAAACAAACAAGATGCTAAAACAAAAATAGACTTGTTTAAACTATTTTTTTATTTTCGTTTATTGAGATTGTGTATTAATAGAATATCATGCCAAATTTTATCATTGTTTTTTTTATATTTTGAAACCAAATTCTAAAATATTATAGTAGAATATTTGAAAAAAACACACACACACACCTTTAAAACCTTTAAGACTAATATGTTGGTTATGATGCATCAATAAAGCTTATAAGAATAATATAGCCTTCCTTTGAAATTTAAAATTAACACTGATTCAAATTTGCAAAAAAACACCTTCAAGATGACATTATAAATAAAAACATTTTGTTCTTAAATTTAGGTCTACCGGTTTACCTCTCTTCACGTAATAGTATCAGCTTCTTATTTCATTATGTTCAGCTTCTTTTCATTATGATCAGCTTCTTTTCATTATGATCAGCTTCTTTTCATTATGATCAGCTTCTTTTCATTATGATCAGCTTCTTTTCATTATGATCAGCTTCTTTTCATTACGATCAGCTTCTTTTCATTATGATCAGCTTCTTTTCATTATGATCAGCTTCTTTTCATTATGATCAGCTTCTTTTCATTACGATCAGCTTCTTTTCATTATGATCAGCTTCTTATTTCATTATGATCAGCTTCTTATTTCATTATGATCAGTTTCTTTTCATTATGAGCGTAAATGAATTATAAGATGAAGCTAATTTATTATTGGGACCTCAAATCTTTATTTTTATTCTTCTATTATTTCTCATAATCCCACCCACCGACTGCCCCTCCCCTCTTACCATCCCCGTCATTTATATATAAATATATATAAATATTTCCTCTTTTGTTTTGTTTTATTAGCCTGTACTAGACCATGTAGACCTACTAGCATCCAGAGTAAAGGGTCGCCGGCATTCCAGTCGAGTCTGTGTGATCTAATTTCCTAAACAAATACACGGAACAATGAAGCTCCAAAAACGAAGCACAAAGGCAACTCGCTCAATATAAAGCGTATCGTGTGACCTCCCTTTACATTTTTTTTGTGTGTTGTGTGTGTGTGTTTGTTGTTGAAGGCAGGACTCTGAGCTTTCTAGGCCGTAACATCGATACATAGAGAAAAACGAAAAGAGACATAGTATTAGATCTACTATGGTTTGTAATATTAAAAAAAAGTGGGAAGGGGGCTTATCTTCAACATTAAAACGCAACCAAGACAAACATACTGTTAATATACGTTTGATTATAAGTATAATTCTTTTTTTTATAAATATTCTCTCTCCAGCAAGCGTTGATAATGTTATATTATCCAACAGTCAAAACCTACAAACTGAATACACATAATTCCATAAACGAATTCCGTTGGAAGAATTTACTTGTTTGAGTGAAATAGTCCGCGCATTAGTATTCCTTTTTTAAAATGTATAAATAATGTCGGCATTGTTAGGCATCAAACAGACAGGTATAAAGAGAGGGGGGAGGGGTAAGGGAGGTAAGATTTTTATCCCTTGTATGATTTTATGTACTTAGGCGCCTCAGAGACGCCAGTTTTACAGAGAGTTAAAGATCTTGATGTTATTAAAGTTGAATTCAGTTTCTTTTTTAAATACATTTTTTAATACTTTCTTTCTTTGACTTTTTAACATGTGTTTATTGTGCCGAAATGGAGAAGCTTTAAGAGAACACGTTATATATATAATTATATATAACGTTATATATATATATATATATATATATATATATATATATATATATATATATATATATATTGTACATTTTAAAGGGTGTTCTAGTCACGCATCAAACTGTTTATAATCCTAACCCAGCGGGCACACCACGTCGTATGGACGGAGAAGAAAAAACGTGAAAACGACGAAAAAAACTTTGAAACCACGTTTTTTTCCCCTCGTCGATACGACGTAGTGTTACTACTGGGAGCTTGATTATAATTCAATGGAATATTCTAATATGTAACTTACACATTGGACGATTAGTCAAGGGATTCAGACAATTCTGTTTTTCTTTCTTTTTTTTTTTCACTAAAATTATTTGGAAGGAGTTACAGGAAAATATATTTTTTTGTTTTTACCCACGGTGGCCAGCGCGTTCGAATGGCGTTCTGAATGTTCTGGGTTCGAATCCTGGTAAAGGCTATGATTTTTTCCCGGGTGTCTCGGAGTCTACCCAGCTCTGATAAAGTAAAGGTGGTTGGACATTGTGCTGGCCCACACATCCCCTAGTATGCCGTGGCCACAGAAACGGATGAACGCTGCTTCACCGGCCCCATGATCATTTTGGTCCGAAGGGTTCTTTACTTCACCACTAATTTGACCACATTATTCCAAATAAAAGTCTAACAATCAATGCATGATCTTGGTGCGAGCCGTTGGATTGGTTCAAGATGATGGATATAAACTATCAACAATATATCACCAGCGCCCATCTAGCCTCACCGTGGCGGTCGTGTGAACAGGCCGAACATCTCTAGGCCTAGACAATAAATGAGACCTAGCATAGCCTAAGCAGCAAAGGTTGGGCCCTCCTTTTCCGGAGATTCCCACAAAGTATATAGCAGTATAGACTATACACCAGTGGCGGGGCACATGTCTTGTACAAGAGTCGAACTATACAGAACGAAAAGCGATGGTTGACTGAGCTAGTTAGCTCTGAGCTCTTGTACGAAGGTGCATCTGCAGTAGCCTACATGCCGGCCTTCGTCTTCATCCTCACCAATTTAGTCCATCTGGGCAGACCCCCCCCCCCCCACTCCTTTTCCGATGCACCACTCTGGACGCAAAAATAATTCACTTAGTTTGACCGTAAACTTAACAATAATAATAAGTAGGCCCTATAGTCTACTTAAATAGTGTGATCATGTAGTAGGTAATCTTGTATCCCACTTAACATGATCATTTACTAGGCAAAAGTATATCCCTTTTTATCGTGATCATGTACTATATAATAATATATCCCACTTTGCGTGATCATATACTAGGCACAAGTAAATATTTTACTTAGCGTGATCATATACTAGGCACAAGTAAATATGTTACTTAGCGTGATCATGTACTAGGCACAAGTAAATATGTTACTTAGCGTGATCATGTACTAGGCACAAGTAAATATGTTACTTAGCGTGATCATATACTAGGCACAAGTAAATATGTTACTTAGCGTGATCATGTACTAGGCACAAGTAAATATGTTACTTAGCGTGATCATGTACTAGGCACAAGTAAATATTTTACTTAGCGTGATCATATACTAGGCACAAGTAAATATGTTACTTAGCGTGATCATGTACTAGGCACAAGTAAATATTTTACTTAGCGTGATCATATACTAGGCACAAGTAAATATTTTAGCGTGATCCCATCAGTAGGCTATATCTCACACAGTGCTATCGCGTACTTAGCATTCGCTCATCCCACATAGCGTGACCATGTGAGTTTTAATGACATCGAAATTTTGACTCTTGTCATAATTTGTCCACACACACACACGGGCAAAAGTACTCCCCCTCTCACTCCCCCCCCCCACCCCACACATACCGCTATGTCTATATTTGGGGTTAGCTATGTTTGTTCAGCTTCAACCGACCCTCCGTATTGTGTGTACATACAAAGTCGTGGAGTGATAGTAACTTTGGAGGGTGTTTGTGTGGGGGGCAAGGGGGGAAGGGTTTGAAATGGAGGTG
The DNA here is from genome assembly GCA_949126835.1 of Anisus vortex. Classification (NCBI taxonomy): domain Eukaryota; kingdom Metazoa; phylum Mollusca; class Gastropoda; family Planorbidae; genus Anisus; species Anisus vortex. The sequence continues at coordinate 11,564,341 of OX421492.1, read as the reverse complement.
GGCAGGTAGGCTATAGGTCGACCCGGTGGCACTGAGGTCATAAGTCTAGACTGGGCTACATTTATGTATACTCAGTTACACTCAGTACGTTTAGATTGTTTAATTTAATATATGTATGTGTATGTATATAATTTAATATATATCTATATATCTATATATATATTAATATATTATTATTTATGTGTGTATTCTGTGTGTAATTCGAACCTGATTAGAAAGTATCGTCTAACAGATACTGGCACGCATGTATTGAATTTTTAGTTTAGCATAGACAAAATGAGGAATGTACGAATCACGGAACGTTATCCACGGAACGTTATCCACACAGATCTTACGTCAGTAACAAAAAGGGTAGGCCTATACGTCATCCACACAGAACAAAGCAAAGAAAACCAGTAACTTAACAATATTTAAAACAATTATAAAGATGCAAGACTAGACTCGGACCACGGATGAGCGTAGGACGCAATAATCTTCTTTATAGAAGCAGCGTCTGTAATATATAAGATAAGATCTTATTTGATCTGGTTGATTGATAAGTTGGAATATCCAGGTTTCACTAGTGTCGAAAGTCCATCAAATTCCGTGTAAGGTTGAATTACTCCAGCGATACAGTACTTGCTGTGTCTATGAAGACCTATGGAGAGTGTAATGGTTTAATGGAGTTTAATGTGAGAGAAAGGCTTTGTTAGAGCTCTGACACATGAGTGCAGGACATCCAAGGTTGGTCTGGGGACATGAGTGCAGGACATCCAAGGTTGGTCTGGGGACATGAGTGCAGGACATCCAAGGTTGGTCTGGGGACATGAGTGCAGGACATCCAAGGTTGGTCTGGGGACATGAGTGCAGGACATCCTAGGTTGGTCTGGGGACATGAGTGCAGGACATCCAAGGTTGGTCTGGGGACATGAGTGCAGGACATCCAAGGTTGGTCTGGGGACATGAGTGCAGGACATCCAAGGTTGGTCTGGGGACATGAGTGCAGGACATCCAAGGTTGGTCTGGGGACATGAGTGCAGGACATCCAAGGTTGGTCTGGGGACATGAGTGCAGGACATCCAAGGTTGGTCTGGGGACATGAGTGCAGGACATCCAAGGTTGGTCTGGGGACATGAGTGCAGGACATCCAAGGTTGGTCTGGGGACAGGCTTTGTTTCATTTTTGCTCTTTTCTCATCCGCCAAAAAAAAAAGGCGTAGCTTTTGCTGGCCAGCAATAAATCCGGTGTGTAAGCTGTTGCTGTCCAGCAATCAATCCGGTGTGTAGGCAGCTCTTCCAACCACTTCTGACCTGAGCCAGAATATTTCACATTATCCAATGTCCGCTGCCGATGTCTTTCATTTTGAGACGCGGACGAGCAGTAGACCTCTTGCCCCACCACGTGATGCAGCGGATCTCGTTCTCCGAACCCTGAGAGAGTTATAGTCTCGGCTCACATTCTCTTGCAGAGAAGTGTGTGTGTGTGTGTGGGGGGGGGGTTCTAGTCTGTTGCCACACCTGCAAGTCCTGCGCAAAGCAAACCCGTAGGGATTCTCCCATCATCCATTATGTGGAAATGGCCTGGTCATATGAGTTGACCTTGGCCGAGGAGAGTGACCACAGTGGGTAGGTTTGCCTGTTTCAAGATCTCATTACTGGTTCTGTGTTCCTTCCAGAACATGTCAAGTGGGCGTCTTGTGCAGCACACGTGAGAGAAACGTTGTAAGTTTATAAGCTGATAATAAGATAAGCTCTACTTATTGAATACAACATTTAACCAGCGTTCAATTTAATCTCTATATAATGTGTAAACAGGCGTTTGAGCCTTGTGCTGGCCATGCAATCCCCCTAGTATGTCGTAGCCACAGAAACTGGTGAACGCTGCTTCATCGGCATTAAAAATTCCGTATTGAGATTTAAAAAAAAAAAAAATTTCATTTAAATTTTCTAAAAGTCAGCGTTGAACAAACTCCGGTTCGCAAACCGTTATTGGACCACAAACTTCTGTTTAACTTAAAGAAAATTGACAGCGATACGAATGTTTGTTGGTAGCGAAGTAGCAGTTTAAAACAAAAATGACCGCATCACGAAAATATTATTTTGGGAAAAACTCCGGTTTAAAGGTTGGAAGTTTTATAATGACTAATTTGGTTTAATGCTATACGAGAGCAAATAAAAAAAAAATGTAATACAATGATATTATAACTTAGATCGACAATGTTAAATAAATAATTTTGTTTTAAATTGCAAGTTGCAAGCATTAGATGGATAGACTATATGGAAACAAACACAATTCTCTTTTTTTTTGAAGCAGTAAAAGTACCAGTCGGACCAAATTGAACGAAGGGCCGGGGAAGCAGCGTTCACCCGTTTCTGTAGCTACGACATACTAAAGCCAGCCGCTTTTACTTTACCCTAATAAATGTGAGGTACTCATCAGAGCTGGGTAGACTCAGGGACTTTTTTTTACGTAGGTTCCAAATATGAAACTAAGATTCATCCTAGACTAGCTATATCAATGTAAGATGTACGAATAAGATTCATCCTAGACTAGCTATATCAATGTAAGATGTACGAATAAGATTCATCCTAGATTAGCTATATCAATGTAAGTTGTACGAATAAGATTCATCCTAGACTAGCTATATCAATGTAAGATGTACGAATAAGATTCATCCTAGACTAGCTATATCAATGTAAGATGTACGAATAAGATTCATCCTAGACTAGCTATATCAATGTAAGATGTACGAATAAGATTCATCCTAGATTAGCTATATCAATGTAAGTTGTACGAATAAGATTCATCCTAGACTAGCTATATCAATGTAAGATGTACGAATAAGATTCATCCTAGACTAGCTATATCAATGTAAGATGTACGAATAAGATTCATCCTAGACTAGCTATATCAATGTAAGATGTACGAATAAGATTCATCCTAGATTAGCTATATCAATGTAAGTTGTACGAATAAGATTCATCCTAGACTAGCTATATCAATGTAAGATGTACGAATAAGATTCATCCTAGACTAGCTATATCAATGTAAGATGTACGAATAAGATTCATCCTAGACTAGCTATATCAATGTAAGATGTACGAATAAGATTCATCCTAGACTAGCTATATCAATGTAAGATGTACGTCACCAAAGTAAAGATCTATTAAAAAAAATTAAACAAAAAAATGTCTTTCAGACATCAAAGAAAGATTGGGCCATTTCAAAAAAACATGATTTGACCTTTCAAAGAAGATTCTGGGCGTCTTAAATTCACTTTAAAAGGAAGCGTTTACGTGAACGCCTCGACTGTTCTGGACGTTGCTGTTTAAAAAACACAAAGAACCCACACACAACTATTTACCCTCAGAAAATATAAGACAATACAAAGTTTAATTTTTTTATGTTTTGAAAGTAGAGCAATGGGATTTGGTTTGTAATTTTTGGTAAAAAAAAATAAATAAGAAAGGAAATGGTTGTGGGGATGGGGGGAGGGGGGGGGGGGCGGTAGTTAAACTCGCGGGGGTGGTCGTTGAAGGAAGGAAAAGAATACAGAGAGGAGGAAAAGGTTTAATTCCTTCCATCTTGCAGCAGGTCACGCTCAGGCCTGTGATCGTATTTGAGGAGGAGGCTAGGGGGGACAACGTCACGTGACCATCCACCGCGGCGGACACAAGAGAGAGAGAGACAGAGAGAGAAAGAAAGAGATGTGAAGTGCGAGGGGGGGGGGGCGAACAGTCATGGCGACAGGCCCCCCCCCCCCCTTTTCCACTTTCCTCCTCGGGGTCTGCCCCCTCATGAGTCAAATTCCTGCCGGCATTGTTTTGTAATCACCTACGTGACTTTGAGGGGGGTCCCCCCCCCCCAATCGTGTGCTTTCTCCCCCCCCCCCCCACACACACACTGCGAGCCCCCTTCTCCCCCGCCCCTCTCCGGGCTTAAGAGTAACAGGGTGCTGTGAGAGGGCGGAGACTTGACGTGAGCTCTCCTGCTTCAGAGGTATTTCGTTTCACATAAAACGGAGGCAATGTTTAACCACTATCAGCGGCGGTTCAACCCCCTTCACGTGTGTGTGTGTGTGCGTATGTGTGAGTTCCCCACCCCCGTTTCCGCTTTTTACGACAGGGATTATCGTGGTACCAAGCCGACCCGTTTAGCTTAAGACGATTGACGAATAAGTCAATGTAAAATGTAAACACAGGCGTTTAGACTAATACGTAGAAATGAAAAAAAAAAATAGAAACAACCTCAAACCTGGTGAAGTCTCGATCGGCTAAAAATAAATGGAGAGACGTTGAGAGAAAAAGAGAGGGCTGGGGGGGGGGGGAAGAAAAAGTTATACAGAAAAGTAGAGAGGAAAGGGAGAAAGAGAGTAGAGAGAGAGAGAGAGAATCGGAGATAGAGAAAGATGGGAGATAAGAGAGAGAGAGAAAGAGATAAAGGAAATTTTGAAACATATATTGAGACGCAGCGAAAGAGATGGGGAAGAGGATGAGGGAGAGAGAGGGATGTAGAAAGAGCAGAGTTGGCAAGGAGATTATGTAGTCAGTCCAATGCACATCCATTTGCTTTTCCTAAAGGTTGTCAAAGGCAAATTACACTTCAACAGACGTTTTGAAATATTCCATGTCACATTGAGATAACCCTGGCGTTACTTTCGTTTCATTACTTCGAATTGAACCGCGACCCAAGACTCAGCTACTACACCATTTATGAAGCAACTTCTATTTATGTGTGAAGATTATTTGAGTAAACATTCTTCGAACTGAGAATAGTTCGTTGCAGAGTCTTCTGCGATTTGCAGAAGAACATTTTAAGATTTTACATCTGTCAGAAGGGAACTAGATAAAAAAAAAATACCAGAATGTATTGCTCTACTGCAGTGGTTCCCAACCTGTGGGTTGCGACCCCTTTGGGGGTCGAACGATCATTTCATGGGGGTCGCCAAGTACAATAGAAAAACTTTTTTTTATGATCTTTTTGTGGCTTTCCACAACAGCATGAACAGCACTTTCCACAACAGCATGAACAGCACTTTCCACAACAGCATGAACAGCACAGTACTCTTCGATGGCGCCACCTCACGACCCTCCCCAGTGGCACCAACACTCTTTAGTCTAGACCATGGAATGGCAACCTTTTGATACTAGTGTGACAAAGTGGGATTTCTAATTCCTTCAGCGTGCCAAAAGCCTAAAAGTCACCCTGCTTTAGCAAACTATTTCTTACAGAAGATACTGCAATAGTTGTTTTATTTTCAGGAATCTTCTGCGCGCCATTTAAAATCGTTTTGCCTTATAAGTCTGGCACACTTTCCGTAGTTTGCCGATCCCTGGTCTAGAGTCTAGACTCTTCCTCTTTTCTTTTCATTCTTCAAACCTTATCATAAGGTTTTTCAAATATTTTACTATTAACAATGAACTTATTTCAGAGATACTATTATAAGAAGTAAATGCGTACTAATGAAAACAAGTTAGTAGCTAAAAAGGTGTTTTAAAAATTACATTTATAATGTAAAAATATTAATTAATTGATTGTTCATTTTACGTTCTTTTTGTTAATTTGAGTACCGGTAGGCCTACTGGCATATGCATATACAATATTTCATTTTTCTCAAATGCAATAATTGTGTAGTAAAAAAAATTGTTTAATAAAATGCCCCGGAGACTAAAAACTAGGACCATTATCTCCCTTGAATAGATTTATAAAACATTTGTTAACTTTTTTTTAAATATCTAGTTCGCTCTCGTTGAAATTTTTTTTAAAGAAATTAAAAGAATATGGTTTTAATAATATACCAAAATTATATGTTAAATCTTAATGGGTCAAAGAACCATTTTATGGGTGTCGCCTAGGACCACCGGAAAATACATATTTACATTACATTTTATAACAGTAGCACTTTACAGTTAGAAGGTAGCGACGAAAAAAAGTTTATGGTCGGGGGTCGCCATAACGCGAAAAGCTGTATAAAAGGGTCGCGGCATTAAAAAGGTCGAGAACCACTGCTCTACTACAATGCAAGAAAACGAGACCCGACCAGGATCTATGTTGTAACATTCCAACACGCTGTCGACCTGACCACGGCACCACATAGAGATACAACAACATTAAGACTTCTATTAATAGAGACAAAAAAAGCTACAGACCTTTAATACTTGTACATAGATCTAATCTTAATGTCAATTATCTAATTTGACATGCATACAGACATCCCAGTGAGTCGTAGATATTTCTATTTCTAATCTTAATGTCAATTATCTAATTTTGAATATTTACATACATCCCGTAGTTCTAAATATTTCTAATATTAACATCAATTATCTAATTATGTATTACAGGATGTTTTACTTCCATTAAGATAATGTTATCATATTCTTCTATAAATACTGTATAGGTCTCTTAGAAAAAACCAACAACTATAAGAGGAACAATAATCCCCTAAAAATAGCTCACAGCAATAAAAAAATAAAAAAAATAAAAAGAATACAGACGAAATAAAAATTCAAGAGCTGGGTATTTGTCAAATTTAGCATTTAGAAAACGTAGTTGCTTTGTTCGGTTACTGTAGCAACTTGCAAAGTGATTGGGGCTTTAGGTTGTTACACAACTAAAAGACTTCCGAAATAGTAAGTTAAGGGGTAGCCCAGAAATGACGTCCTGCGCACGGTGGTCGAGGGGAAGCGCGTTTGGCTGGCGTACCGAAGGTCCTGGGTTCGAATCCCGGTGAAGGCTAGGATTTGTTTCCGGGACTGGAGGGTGTCCCTGAGTCTACTCACCTCTGACGGGTCTCTGACGAGTCTCTGACATCTGTTGGGGTATGCCCTGGCCACAGCCAATACGTGAGTGGGAGACAAGACAATGGAACAAGAGTTGGGACGAGTCTGACAAGGGTCGAGGTGTGTGGCAGCAACTAAAACGGCCAAATCGAGCTGATCCGTGGTGGAAGCTCCGCAGGAGAGAACAGGCTACGATAGCCCAGTTCCGTACAGGGCACTGCCCTATTGGTGCCTATTTCGGACGATTTAGGCCCAATTTCGATTTCGGTGCCGACATTGCTTTGAAGCAGAAGAGACGGTCGAGCATTTGCTTTTAGACTGCCCTGCCTTGCAGGAGGAAAGAGTGGATGGGAATGGTCAACAGTTTGCACCATCCCTTTATGGGAACCTGGGTGTGCTACGTAGTACAAGTGTGTTTGTCCTCCGAATCCTAAGAGATTAGTCTCGATTCGATCACTCCGGTGAGTGAGGTTTAAAGTCTGGTAAACGCTGCATCACCGCCTTTATGATCAATTTGGTCCGAAGGGCATTTTACTTACAGTTACTTAAGCTAAACTATTAATAAATCTGTATAGTTTAGAATAAAGAGAAAAATAGAAATAAAACCACACGGTATGTTATGAATAAATACAGATATAATATCTAAGCATAATTACAAATAAAGTATCCATAAATACATATGCACAGAGGCAGTGCCGTTGCTAGGGATTTGGGGGCCCGGGGGGCTTGGCCTCTTTAGGGGCCCCTGCATTTTGACATTCGACATTATTACATAAGAAAAAAACTCCTTTGGGGGCCCCCCTCAAGTAGGGGCCCGGGGGGACTTTCGAATTTGGACCCCCCATCCCCCTCCCCTAGCTACGCCACTGCACAGAGGTGAAAAATACACCAGGAGCAATCAGTGCGGCCTTACTGTGCAACCAAGAGGTTGCGATTTGCTCTATGCGTCACTGTGACAAGTACAATACAGGGCACCAAGACATAACAAGACACAACGTTGCCTGACACATGCATGACTCGTCTTGACCCCGTCGTTTGATGACGTGGCATCATGTCTTCACCTGTATTCTGTAACCTCATTGCGTGAGTGTCATTTACATGTATTTACATTTTGAAATTCCCCAAATTTCTCATCTTCAGAAGCTAAATATAACTTCTGGTTTAAAAAAAAAACGGACGAAGTACCAGAATGACATTTCTCGAAAGTAGGGCATTTTAGAGGACATGTTACTTTAATTATTAAATTTTTTTGGTTTAAGGCACTTCAAATGACATTCTTTAATGTGGCAGGGCGGAGGTCTTGTGGTGGAGGAGGTAGGGCTTGTATGTGTGTGGTGGTGGGGGGGGGGGGAGAGATTCTGCACACTTCGCTACAGTTCTTTTTAGATGCCATAATATTGACATTACCGCTGACGTGTATTGTGGCAGACGATGTTGGTTCGGCCACACTTCTGTCAGTGACAAAAAAAATGGCTTAAGTGGATGTCGCGATATTATTAGGGCCATGAGTACAGATAGGATGGATGTATTTTGACACAACTTAGACGGGAGAATCGCGAGAGAGTTACGGAACATGAACGGGAAATTACTTATCTTCATACATGTTTGGATTTGATTTAATTTTGCATGTCATTTTGCGAGTGCTTAGCAGAGGAAAGCGGTTAAGTGGGGTTGGTATATGTAGACTCAGAAGAGAGGGCCCACTGGCTATAGTGAACCTCCTATCGATTATTGACAAGCTGCGTGTGTTATACGGTTTTTATACATAGTCACATGAAT